>JBBBDQ010000444.1:50000-265000 GCA_037127315.1 Ascarosepion bandense
AGTGGTGTCTTCAGGCAATTTTCAATAACTGATTTTACCATTTACTGTTTTTTTTAAGAACGCTTACATAACAGTGTTTTTTGTTTTTTTTTTGAATGCTCATGTGGCAGGGAATTTTTGAACATGCAATTTTTAAAATTACAAGAAATTATAATGTTTTCATCCATGGTTCTGTATTTATCTAAGATGATAATGGTAGCATCTTACATGGTCAAGATTCAGTGAGCCATGGTTTAACAATCCTATTTTTGCATGGCAGGCTCTTTCACGTGTGTGACAGATGACGTTGGAATGAAGGTCTAAGATTACTCTCTCTGTGTCTGGTATTGTCTTCTGATCTCCAGCTTTTGGTTAAGCATTTTCTCACCACTCAGTTATTCTCCTTGAACAGTATGATGCTAACCACTGCAGTCATCTGTTAGCTATTGTCAGATACCCAGGAGAGTGCAGAATAATTCAATTCAAAGACAAGTAAGCACCAATAAATATAATTTTTTGTAATTGAATAAAAGTAATGTATTAAGAATTAAAGTCTTCATTAGTGAATGTTTTTCTTTAAATAAGGCATTTGGAAGTCATTATGTAAAATATGAACCTTTTTTTTTCATTTTTAATTATTTTTAATAAAGTAAAATTGTAAAGAAATTTATTTTTCAATAAAGCAAATTAATATATTAAAAATAATTCAATAAAACAATTTTAAATTATTTTTTAATAAAGTAAATTGAAAAAAGGCAAAATAAAGTGAAGCAGTATTTTTTGTCGTTAATTAAGTAAATTTGATAAAATGAATTGATGTTCTGAAATATTTTTTATAAATAATAATTTGTGATTTACTCTATTAAAAACAATTAAAAATAAAAAGCTTTCCCATTTTATAAAATGCTTTTTCAAATACCTTATTTGAAGAAAAATATTCACTAATTATGGTTTTAATCCTTAATACATTATTTCTATTCAGTTATGAAAAAAATTGTTTTACTCGTGCTGAGTTGCCTCAGTGTTGGGTTGACCTGGTGCTCAGCAGTGTTGAGTTGTCCCTTTCTGTAGTAGATTTTTCTCCTAACTCATGAATCCTTTGTGAACAGTATGACACCAACTGCTGGAATTGTCTGTTAGCTGTTGGCAGCTACCAGGCTCAGTGCTTGAGTTGACTTATAGAATACAGTTATCCCTTTCACCATCAAAGAAAGCCAGTGGTGTCTAACTTTATACCAATTGAGCATAGACTTATCATCTATAAAATGCTAACTCATTTTGTGCTCTTACCAGCTGGTGAGACTGGTGTGACCCCTCCAGGGTGCAAACCTGGGCTGGTTTATAGAGGCTGTGCCCAGACTATATTGACTTCCTTTCAGCCATACCAAAAAGATCCAAAGATATGGTCACGAGGCAGTGAAGGTTTAAAATCAGGGCTTTCATTTTGTTGTATTGTGGGATGAAGAAATACACTGAGAAATGTAACTAAGCTACTTTATTAACAAAATGGTACAACCAAGATGTAAATGCAATATCTACAGTCTCTCGCAGTAGTAGGTGTAACTTCCTAAAGTCCGTGATAATGACAACAACCCCCCCCCCCCCATGCAAAACACACATTGTCTATGGTACATCTGGGCGACCGGATGTCACATGGTACAAGCCATGTCACAACAGTTTTACATTTTGGATCAACTTGTAATTTTTCTGTACATTTGTTTTTATTTTCTGGTATTCATACTTGTATGTTCAACAAATTCTTGAAGTGTTGGTACATCAAAAGTATCATACAGCACTTGCATAGTTTCTCAAGGGACACTTGAGGGAGAGGGTTACGTTAAGGGGTAGTTTATATGTTTGGGAGGTTAAGATAACAGTTAACTGTGGACATGAACAGGTTAAAATTGTAGTCATCAGGGAAACATCCTCTTGGAAGTTTGATCTACAGGGCAGTGATTCGCAAGAAAAAGCTGCTTGAGTGGAATTTACTTCTCGGCAATGAAATACAGATGGAATGTAGGTGGTTTTCTAGAATGTAAGTGGTATGGTAGGTCCTAGCTGAAAGACCAGACCTGGGAGAATCAAGGAATGTAGTGTTTGAGCACTTTCCTTTATAGCAGCAATATACCAGCAAGACTCGCTACATCCTGCATCTGAAAGCAAGGTTGGAGGGTGGAAAATGATAGTTCTTCAACAAGGCCTCAGAGATGCTTTCAAACTCTGTCAAAACTGGGAAGTGAGGACTTGGCGGTAGCAGCTGCCAAAATATGGCAACAGTATTTTATTTCCAGCCTTATCTGGCTCTTATAAAGTTAGAGAATAATATGAGGAGTCAGGTACTCACTGGATCGGTACAGGGAGTCAATCATTTTACTCTCATCTTGAGCACACAATTGGAGCAGATAGACTAAACTATCGCCCGGTTCACACTCCACCCACGTTTATTGAACAGGTGTAGAGGCTCATCCCTTTTCCCTGTTTAGGATGTGGTTTCCAGTTTTCTCTTTTCTAATCTTTTCACTTTTCTTCTTTTTTTTTTTTTTTTCAATTGGAGTAGACTAAACTATCTCCCGGTTCACACTCCACCCACGTCTATTGAACAGGTTAAGCGGCTCATCCCTTGTTCCCTGTTTAGGATGTGGTTTCGGCTTTCTCTCTTCTAATCTTTTCACTCTTACGTAGCCCCCCAGCACATCAGTGGTGTTACCGCCTTGCTCGGGATGATATGATTAAAAAAAAACATAAAAAACATATAATTTCTCTGCCTTACCTATGCTAATTAGGCAGTCATTTACATATCACTATAGTTAGTACTATAAACTACTAGTTACTTTATATTATAATACTAGTTTATATATTATAATCCTAGTATTATAATATATAATTTCTTTTAAACGAATTTTGATAAATTCTTAGACAAATTCTTTTTTTTTTTTTAGATACGACAAATTATATACAATTGTAGATTTGTATTGATTTTAAACAAACCGTGATTAATTCTTAGTCGAGGTTTTTTTTTTATTCTTCACAAGTAAATAGCCTCATACTTTCATTTTATTGTTTTTTTTTTTGTTTTTTTTTTTCCCCAAAAAAAATTTATAACAAGTTCATGTATAGTTCGCTTCTTTATGCAAACTGGCTTTGACTGTCGGGAGCATGTGCAAGACTTTGTATGGGGCCTAAACTTTATAAATTTTGTTTCTAATGTCTGAAAGCGCTCATCGAGGGTGGACTGATTATTTCTGGTTTGGTTGGCATGATGTTGAGAGACCTGAAACCCCCTAGTGATCCATGTAAAGACATCACTGACAACACCCTCTAGCACCCCCACTACGGTGTGTATGTTTGAAACTAATGCCAATATTTGGAAACAACAAGCAATATAATGTTTACTATAAAAATTATGTTTTATGATAAATTAGAAAAAAAATAATTAAATTCAGGTACATTAGAAATATACTTGACATCTCTTTTCCCTGAATAAAATTAGTTTGTGGCAGTTGCAGATATTGTCACTGATCTGAAATATTTTGACAGTATTTTAGAAGATTAGTCATCTCGTTGCTAGTTTAAAGCCATGTACTGTTTAGTAACAAAGGTAGAATATATGTAGACGATCTGTTACGCTGTTTGAAGGAATTTTTAAGGGTAGAGGTGGTGTAGCATCGGTCATTCTTTCTTTTTTCTTTCTCCCTCTCTCTCTCTTCCACTACGAAAATTTTCTGGGAAAATTACAGAACGGAATCCTACTTCGGTATTTCTGCTCAAATTTATCAGTCTGTCTTACCTTCTTGGTATGGTGATTTGCGATTTTTATTTTATTTTAATTTTCCCTGGTTAGGATGTGGTTTCCGGCTTTCTCTTTCCCAATCTTTTTACTTTTTTTTTTCAATTGGAGTAGATAGACTAAACTATCGCCCGGTTCACACTCCACCCACGTCTATTGAACAGGTGAAGATGTTCATCCCTTGTTCCCTTGTTAGGATGTGGTTTCTGTCTTTCTCTTTTTCCAATCTTTTTACTCTTATGTAGCCCCCTGCGCATCTGTGGTGTTATTGGCTTGCTTGGGGTGATATGATTAAAAAAAACAAAACAAAAAAAACTTGTTTTTTTAATGCAAAGTGAGGTGATTAAGAAATAGGTTGTCTTTATGAAGATTTGTATCTTTCGTCTCACAACTTGGTGTCTTTTGTTTGTGAAAATAACTCCAAACTTAATTTCTGTATAAAATGTGGAAGAGGGGGAGAATTTAATTTTCATTTTAAATTTTTTCTTCAACTCTTCCCAGTGTGTATTGTCTGTGTTTTTGATGGACAACATCTTTGTAGTCATGTTGAATGTCAACATTAAGCAACTGCTATCATCGATCCAGAGAGTTGTTCAACACATGGTCGTGAGAACTGTTTTCTGTTGCTGCTATTAAACAAATAAAAGAGTGAGAAGAAAACATTTGACTTTCAGTGAACTGGGCTTAAAGTGGGAGGCTCAGTGGACAATGATCAGGAGGACATTATTGTTGTGTATATGTGACACTTTTCCTGTTGCCTTTACAGTGTTTACAAATAGTTCATTACATTCACTTGTAATATGAAAGTTCTGAATCTATCTTCTCTCGGATATGGGTTAAATAGTAGAATTTGCATCTGGAAAAACGATCCAAAATGTTTTGCTTTTAGATAGATAACCTACAAAGAATTAATAAGCCATAAAAACAAATCAGATTGTTTGTTTTTATTTTTATTTTCTTTTGTTATTTAGTAGGCTTTGTGGTGCAGTGGATATTGGCTTGGATCGACAAATTGGGGAGTCGAGTTTGAATTCCAGTTGAATTCCTCGCATTCACTTATGCACAAATACCGTTGGGAAAGGTATTAATCCATCTCTTCCCTTTGGTTATGGGTTAAATAATGGGACAGATTGGGTTCTATAGCCTTGGCTGGCAATCAGTCTACTGCAGAAAGCAATGGCAACCTACTGCGGGATAATCTTCTGCCCAGCCAGTCATGTCTCTTTTGAGACATGATCGCTGAAAGCGTGTATCATGTATGGCACTTAACTGTGTTGGTTTTACAAATACATTTGTTTATTCCTTTGATAGGAGTTAACTTTGTGAAATGTTTTTTACTCTGTCTCATTAATCTAGGTGTTAATCACTTTTCTTTACTGAGTAGGTGGGTGTTTGCCACTAGTTCATTTTCTTTTTTCTTTCTGTCTTATAACTCAAGATACATATAAAAACCCATACATTCAGTTAAAAATAAAGATTGTTCTTGATAATGACTTAAAAAAAAAAATCCTGAAAGCATTTGGATATGCAGAACAATTTGGACAATTTTTACACATTTTATGTTCAGAAAAGAAAATCCTTACACAAACACAAGAAAAATCAAATAAACAGCTTAATTGCAATATCTTATCAGTAGTCTTTAATGAAACATGTATAAAAGATGGATTGCTGTCCAAATAAATTATATATATAATGTATGGGTGTATAGCAATTCTTTATTTATTAAATAAAACAGACATGGAATATCTGTTGAGTATTTTGGTGAGTTAAATAAGTTACAAAATTATATATAATGTACTACATACTTGTGATTTTATAGACTCCAGTCTAAACCAAACTGTAAATTTAAATGTTATAAATAACGGATTAAATTTAAATGTTATAAATAACGGATTAAATTTAAATGTTATAAATAACGGATTAAATTTAAATGTTATAAATAACGGATTAAATTTAAATGTTATAAATAACGGATTAAATTTAAATGTTATAAATAACGGATTAAATTTAAATGTTATAAATAACGGATTAAATAACCTAACACAATGAGATACCCAATTGTCATCATCGTTTGATAATTATGCGTGAGATAGAAAAATGTATTAATCATGTGTTTTGTTTAAAAAAAAAAACCTTCTTCAGACAAATAACAGCATTTTTAGTGAAAGTAGTCAGGCAGGAGGTTGGTTGTTTTGTTTTTATGGCATATCAACCTTATTGCCAACTAAATTTTATTTATTTATTGCTGGTAATACCTTTTTCTTTCAACAATTTATTGTTGTTTTTTTATATAAGTGTTGTGTCTAGTAATACTTTTCTTTTCAAGTATCAAGATTCATTGGGATTTGTTTTTAAGGGCAGGGTCCCCAAGTCCTACCCAGTTATTTAACCCATAACTGGAGGGAAGAGAAGGATTAATACCTTTCCCAAGGGTACCAGTGCTTAAGTGAATGCAGAATATTCAACTGGAATTTGAACTCGGCTCACCGATTTCGCTTTCCGAGCTGATATCCACTGCACCACAACGCACATCCGTCACTAAACACTTACAGCACCTGGTATTCCCAAGCAGTCACCCATCTAAGTACTGACCAGGCTCAACGTTGCTTAACTTTGGTGATTGAGCAAGAACCAGTGTATTCAACGTGATATGGCCGTAAGCGGAAATACAATAAATGCCAGTTATGTTGTTTTTTTTTATCAAAACATTAAAGATACAGGGATGTTCAGCTTCAAATTTTATGTCCAGTGTGAAGATATCTAGATATTTTACTTAAATGATCTCATTCAGTTTTTTTCTTGCTTTTCTATTTAGTTTTATTGCTGTTGTTTTTAAATTATCCCATATTGTAACAGCAGTCCCTCTGGGGAGAAAACACATAACTGAGGGTTTTTTTTCTTCCATTTTGTCATTCAATCACCAATTAGTAGTTAGTTATACATATTTGTATATCATATCTTGTTTTAAAAATTTGTGATTGGTGGAGTGATACAATTTTTCTTTTACTCTTGTTAACAATGATTAATTTGCATTCAATTACAGCAAAACAGGACAAGTGAGAATTTGAAAAGTTTATTATCATCAGAAAGTTTACTGTTTGTCACATTTGGTGTTTGAAAGCTGACATACTGTGTGGAAATGGGGCAATTAAAGCATATAAAGTTTGAATTTAGATATTTAGATTGTATGAGGAGACAGACTTAGAACACGTACAAAAGTTGAGGAGGTGTGGTTCAGATTAATTTTCTAAGAGCTCTTTTTTTAAATTGCTTTAAAAAAAGAAATGAAAAGTAACATATGTTTATTTGTTTTCACTCCGAGTATATTTATAAGTTGATTAAATGGTTTTAAATCCAACAAGATGATAGAATAAATAAAGAACAAGATGTAAATGTGTATATGTATAAAAACGCTTGTATGTTACGCACACACACACACACACACATATATGTAAACAGATAAGTGTTCCCATAATATATACTTGCATTTAAAATAATCAGCTATTGCTTTATTACACACGACACATATCTGACCAATAAGAATTAAACCCCAAACAACATTCCAGTGTAGTGTCTTTGTTTTTTAAAAAAAAACAAATTTCATCTCTTGTTTTTAAACAGATCTCTGAAAAAGCTTTAGTAAAAGTGAAACATGTTAGATTAAAAAACATTTCCTATTTTCTTCTTTATTTTATCATATCTATCTATCTATGTAAAAATTAAGACAGACATGTTATTCCATAGTTAAGTGGAAGTATAGGCCTATTTCAGGCAAACCATCTTCAGCTTCTGTCTTTATTGTACAGAAGATTTTACACAAATGAAATTCACAAACCCCGGAAAAAACAGAAATAAAATTAAAGATCGCTCTCTTAAAAGTGAAAATTTAAGAAAAAATGCATCATTACATCAGTTAGGTGAATACACACACACACATAAACATGTACACATACACACACACACACACATATATATATATATATATATATATGTGTGTGTGTGTGTTTTCCATTTGTAAACAAGTTTAAATGGAAAATATTCAAAAGTTCTGCAATATAATTGAATATTTTTTAATACAAATGTGCACTGGTCTAACTTTATGATGACCAAAAACTAAGTAATTAAACAATCAATATATATATATATATATATATATAAGCATGCAGTGTGGGTATAGAAGAATCCAAAGGAATATCCTGTACATACAGTGGTAGGATAACTCTTTAAGAGAGCTCTAAACATATATTTAAATAAATACATATAGAGCAAATATAAGAAGAATTAAGGCAGACATGTTATTTCATGGCAAATCGGAGGTATAGACCTATTTCAGGTGAACCATCATCAGCTTCTGTCTTTATTTTACAAAGGATTTATTTTACGTTCGTGTAAAATTCTTTGTAAAATAAAGACGGAAGCTGATGATGGTTCGCCTGAAATAGGCCCATACATCTGATTCACCATGAAATAACGTGTCTGCCTTAATTTTTCTTATATATATATATATATATATATATATATATATAGTTTTAAGGTATGTTAAATTTATTGGTAGGATGTGTGTTGTGGTGCAGTGGATATCGGCTCAGAATAAGAAATTGGAGATCTGAGTTTGGATTTCAGTTGAATTTGTTGCATTCACTTACGTGCAAATACCCTTCCGAGAAGTATTAATCTGTCTCTCCCCTTCAGCTATAGGTTAAATAACAGGACAGATTGGGTTCCATATCTTTAGTTGGCAACCAGTCTACTGCAGGAAAAATCTTCTGCCCAGTCAGTCATGTCTCATTCGAGACATGAATGCCCAAGTTTGTATCACGTATGGCCTGAAGATTGCATTAAAGCATGAAGATTGTTGCTACTATAGTAGTTATATATGCTTGAGTACACATCTTTGTTTTTTTAAACTGTGTAAATTTATGTCTAGCGGCCTGTGCATTTGAGTTTTTATCAAGAAAATGTACCTTCCAGCAGGATTTGAGCCTGCACTCACCATGTTGGGAAAATCGGCATTAGACACATATACTTTAGTCTTCTTAGCCATGGAAATTTTCAGTCAGGCAAAGTTCAATTTCTCTATTTAACGAATGCGCATTTTTTTTGGTTGAATTTTTCAAAGACGATATCTGGTTTTATTTTTGTATCCAAAACATAAACATAAATTTCTATAGAGTTAATAGATTTTATTTATAATTTGACATTTTATTTCTATGATTATTTCATTATTTCTTTGTATTATTATATTTAATATTTCTATGTATTATATTCTATATATCTTATATTTATTAAATATCATTTCTATGTACATACATACATATCTACTTTATTTAGCTTTTTTGATTAAAAAAATATTTATTGGTCCTGGGTATGACTGTAAACTGCATCTGGCAGCAAGGCCTCTGATTGGGGATTGTGAGGAGCATAGAATCACCTCTTAATTGCTGTTGTTTTCAGGTCCACTCTGATCCAGAGTAGTAGCACCTGTTAGGGTCCAGCTATGGGTAAATAGTTGACCCCCAAACTGGGCTCAAAATGCTATAAAAGTATTCAACAAAACTTTATTGAATGAAAAACGTTACCAACAAAACTTTTTTAAATGAAAAACCTTACCAACAAAACTTTATTGAATGAAAAACGTTACCAACAAAACTTTATTGAATGAAAAACCTTACCAACAAAACTTTTTTAAATGAAAAACGTTACCAACAAAACTTTATTGAATGAAAAACGTTACCAACAAAACTTTATTGAATGAAAAACGTTACCAACAAAACTTTATTGAATGAAAAACATTACCAACAAAACTTTATTGAATGAAAAACGTTACCAACAAAACTTTATTGAATGAAAAACGTTACCAACAAAACTTTATTGAATGAAAAACATTACCAACAAAACTTTATTGAATGAAAAACATTACCAACAAAACTTTATTGAATGAAAAACATTACCAACAAAACTTTATTGAATGAAAGACGTTACAGAACTTTTTTGAATGAAAAATGTTACCAACAGAACTTTTTTGAATGAAAAACCTTACCAACAAAACTTTTAAAAAATATAATCAAACAAAAACAATAAAACAAATCAAAATGATTTTCAGCATTAAATGACCTAATGAAGGTTGATATGCTGGTTAAATGAACCAACCAACCAAAAATATTTGTCTTGGTAGAACATGCAATAATCTTAAAACTCACAACAAGGACAGATTATTAACAAAAATTATTTAAGTAGTTGAGAATATTAATGACTCCTCTCCTGTAATAATTCTCCTAAGCAAAGATCCAAATTAAGGCTGCGAAGTGAATACAATTCTACCTCTGGCAGCAGACAGCCAGCCAGCCAGGAATGACCATTCTTTGAAAGGTCAGGAACACACTCAGACAGACACACGCTCCTCTGCCATTCTGAAGATGTGATTTTGATCTCGAAATATTAATGTATAATGAATAGGTAATACCCAAAAACTTCTTTACCTTCCTTTATTTTACTAAACGCATTGTGACAGCCTTCAAGACATAACCATATACCTATTATACACAATGCTTCAAGCAAATTACGAAACCTTACTAATTCTACCTGTATTGTTTTATGTGGATCTTGAATGTATTTTCTGGTAAATGAATGGATGGAAATAAACTTGAACAGAATATTGAAAGCCTCTACAATTTGCTGATGATTATTTACTGATATCAAAACATTAAATGAATTATAAGAAATCCTGAAAATGTCAGATTAAAAATGAATTGAAATAAAAACCAAGAACAAAATAAAAGTTGTGCTCAATTGTATTCTTCCGAAAAAGATCACAAAAATCGGAGATGAACAGTTGGAAGAAGTCTGGGAATACATTCACTTAAGAAAGTAAAATGCTGTAACACTGTGATTTGGACATCCACCTAAAAGAGGAAGGTGTATTTTTTATCTTGATCTGAAGCGTTTATGTGTTATGGTCAGTGGATGTGATTTTTAAAGTTAGGTCTTCAAAGCATCACTCTTTTAAATGAAGGGGAACAGAAGAATAAATGAATAGATGAGGTCAGGCAATAATATGTCAGGCATTGACGATTTCCAGTTGCTGATCCATATTAACAGTCATGTTAATATAGGATTGATGTTGTTGTGCAGTGGATATCAACTTGGAACAACAACATGGGGAGCCAGGTTCGAATTCCAGTTGAATTCCTTGCATTCACTTCCGTGCAAATACCCTTGGGAAAGGTATTAATCTGTCATTTCCCTCCAGCTATAGGTTAAATAACAGAACAGATTGGGTTCTATAGCCTTGGCTGGCAATCAGTCTACCACAGAAAGCAATGGCAACCTACTGCAGGATAATTTTCTGCCCAGTCAGTCATTTCTCTTTGGAGATATGATCGCCCAAAGTGTCTATCACTATCATGTATGGCACTAAACTGACAGTACTCTTGAAAGGGGGACAGATTGTCCCTTATGTACTTCTGATGCCACCTGTTTATGTTACTAGTCACATATCATGACATTGGGATGGGCAGAGGGTTGGTTGGAGGGAACAGCTAAGCTGTGAGACTGACACAGCAGGAGTTGTCTGAAAGTGTTAACCTACCTACCAGCCTAGAGCAAGCAAAACCCTGAATAAACCACCTATCTTCTCTCAACAAGTATCTGAGCAGTCAAATGCAATAAGAAAAAGAGTAAAATATATATATATATATATATATATATTTTTTTTTTAATCATATCACCCTGAGCAAGGCAGTAACACCACTGATGTGCAGGGGGCTACGCAAGAGTGAAAAGATTTGGAAAAGAGAAAGCCGGAAACCACATCCTAAACAGGGAACAAGGGATGAGCCTCTACACCTGTACAATAGACGTGGGTGGAGTGTGAACTGGGCGATAGTTTAGTCTATCTACTCCAATTGAAAAAAAATAAGAAAAAGAAAAGTGAAAATATTGGAAAAGAGAAAGCCGGAAACCACATCCTAAACAGGGAACAAGGGATGAGCCTCTACACCTGTACAATAGATGTGGCCCGGTATATTCTTTTAATTAGTACTCAGTATGTAGCAAGGACCTGGTAAGAGATGGTGAGATGAGTTAGAGAGATGTTATGGTAAATTTTGCTGGTATTCAGTTTGCTTGCCAGAAATCAGCAACACAGTTTCTTTCTTCTTTATAATTCAGTCCAAACTTTTGGTTTCCTGGGTATGACAGTAAACCACATTCGGCAGCAAGGCCTCTGATTGGGAGATTTTGAGGAGTGTGGAACCACCTCTTAATTGCTGTTGTTGCCACCTTGACCTGGGATGGTAGCACCTGTTAGGGTCCTTGCTATGAACAAATTGTGGACCCCTGAAATGGGGGTAAAAACACTATGAAAGTATAAAAATATATTTTTATAGTAAATAATACTACCAATATATTTTGAAAAAGAAAAATATGAAAAAAACAAAAATTACCAGCTATAAATTTTTGAAAAGAAAAAAATTCCCAGCAATACATTTGACTCTCGACAAAAACCCTCATTATAAAAATACATCAACGAAACCTGATCTACAAACTGATTTCTTAGAATGAATACATAATCTGTTCATATGAACCTATAATAAAAATCTTGTCAGCATTAAATAACCCATAGTGCTTGATATGTTGTAAAACAAAATAAACCAAACCAAACTGGAGAACAAAATGATATAAATTCTTAGCAAATTCCCTCGATATAAGGCCCAAGAGCCGCTCAAGGTGGAACTTAATGAATGAGGTTTGTTATGTGAACATGGAAGTAGGAAGTGAAGATTATATGAGGGTATGTTGGATAGATAATGACTTGACTCTAGACTTAAAGAGATTAAGATTATAGTGTTTGGGAAAACATCTATGTGGGAGCCTGTTTTACAAAGTACTAGTTCTTGAGAAGAAGCTTTCTGAATGGAACGTCCTTCTTACCAAAGAAATAAAGAAGGAACGAGGATGATTCAACCCTGTTGGGAGGATGTAGAAAGGCAGGTCTTGGCTCCAAAGGCTTGAGCTAGTAGCACTACAGAGCACATTTACAAAATGTTTACTGCTTCTTTTTTTTTTTTTTTTTTCTGTTTTTAAACATTTGGTAAATGTTCTGAATCCAAAAATTAAAAAAAAAAAGGTTCAAGAATTTTAACTGTTGCCCTCTGATGCTAAGTATTTTATTCTCATGCAGTCAAAAAAATAAAAAATGAATATTATTAGTTGTTATTTATTACCAAACTGTACAGCATCAAAACTTTAGCCAAAAAGAGAAATATGTCAGTCAGTTAAGTGCCATGCGCGATACACGCTTGGGTGATCATGTCTCTTTCGAGACATGACTGACTGGGCAGAAGATTATCCCGCAGTAGGTTGCCATTGCTTTCTGCGGTAGACTGGTTGCCGACCAAGGCTATAGAATCCAATCTGTCCTATTATTTAACCCATAACTGGAGGGAAGAGACAGATTAATACCTTTTCCAAGGGTATTTGCGCGTAAGTGAATGCAAGGAATTCAACTGGAATTCGAACTCGGTTCCCCGATTTCTCGTTCCGAGCCGATATCCACTGCGCCACAACGCACATCTATATGTAGCAGTCTAAAAATAGATATGTAACATTGTACCTTTCACCTCAGGCTCTCTAATGGTTATCTCGCATTTAAAGATACCTTGATGGAGTTATAAAAGTTGTTACCTTTGATATTGTTCATGTTATTCATTGTAGAAAGCTCTCCCCCGCTCATATTATAACTTGCACTTCTCACATATGAAACTTTCTTTCAACTTCTTGATTTACTGTCAACTTTGATCTCCAAGAATTTAAATGCAATGTCAATCTTCTTCTTCTTCCTCCTTAAAATCTGTTCTTCTATTGTCCTTTCCCCTCGATAGTTTCCTCAGTTTCCTTCTTGCTTTCCTGTCCATTACAATTTTCAAAGATTTAAATACAATATCAGTCACCATCTTTTGACTTTTCTAATCTTGTTCCTTTATTGTCTTATTCCTCAATGCCATTTTCTCATTTTTTTACTCTCAATAACCCCCTTGAGTCTTAGTGGCTTTATCATCTTGTTTGTGATAAAATAATTTAAAAGAAAATTCCTTTTGTTATTGCACTTTTTAAATTGACCAATTTTCGCACCTGCTTCAGATGAAAATGGCATCTACTCAAAAAGATTTTTAAATAATCCAATTTGTTTGTAGTATTGTATAATATTCATGGCTTTGAGCATTTTCTTTTTCAAATGTCCTCTATCACCCAAAAATACATACTTACTAATGTTTTTTTATTTTTATTCATAGCTAATTTGCTTCAAAACCAAACACACCATTATTTTATTCTGATAATATGATAAAGAAGTGGAATATTAGAAAATCAAAATAGATATTATTAGTTGTTATGTATTACCAAACTCTACAGCATTGCAACTCCTAGCCAAAAATAGGAATATGGAGCAGCCCAAAAATAGGAATATGTCTGCAAAAGAAGTTATTTAAAAATCAATATTGAGTGTGTCTGTCTTTTATTTTTCTCTTTTTTTTTTTCCGTATTTTTTTTTTTTTTAACTATTGCTTCTAGTCTTAATGGCATTGACCTCACTAGATTTGTGCAAATAGTCATGGGGTTGTTTTTTTTGTTTTTTTTTAACCAGTCTGACAATACACTGTCATTCAATTCTTTTTTCTTCATCCTGGTTATGCCAATAAATGACATCCAGGCTTTGGGAAATTTGAGATTTTCAGGAGCACGGAACCAACTCTTAATTGATGTTGTTCTCAGGTCCACCCTGACTCAGGGTGGTAGCACCTGTTAGGGTCCCAGCTGTAAGCAAATAGTAAACCTTCTAAACAAAAATCAACAGTACATTTTTATAACAAAATGATAATCATGGCAATACTAAAAAATACATTTTAACAGTAAAATTATCAGCAATACATATCTACAAACTATATCTAAAATAATAAAATTACATACAAAATATTTAGATTTCAGTATTAAATGACCCATAGAGGTGTTGATATGCCACTAAACAAAATCAACTAATTCTGATTTGTTGGATGGTCATCATTTTTCTCTATTCTGCTTCATCCTTACTCTCTTTGAATCATTTTAAACCAATGTCTCTCAAAATTTTTTTTTTATTCATTGTATACTTATTGATGTGCATTGTGGTCCAGTGGATATCGGCTCGGAACGAGAAATCGGAGAGCTAAGTTCAAATTCCAGTTGAATCCACTGTATTCACTTACGCGCAGATACCTCTGGGGAAAGGTATTCATCTGTCTCTTCCCCCCAGTTATGGGTTAAATAATAGGACAGATTGGGTTCTATAGCCTTGGTCGGCAACCAGTCTACCGCAGAAAGCAATGGCAACCTACTGCAGGATAATCTTCTGCCCAGTCAGTCATGTCTTGAAAGAGACATGATCACCCAAGCATGTATCACGTATGGCACTTAACTGACCACACTTATTGAATAAATAAAACCCTGGAATGCACTTTAAGTTTTAATAAGAAAAAATTAGTCATGAAATGTGAAAATATGAAACTTTATTATAGAATTCCCAAAGAAGATGAATGTTACAGTTTTAATTTAAAGGGGTTTATGAAGAATCTGTTGTTCTTTATACAGGCCAAAAATGATTTACTTACATCCCTAGAGGAAAGGATCATCCATCCCTTCATAGGGATTAAGGAACTTAGTATTCAATTTAAACAGACTTGACTTAGGCTTGGAAGCTTTGTTTCTCTAGCTTTGTAAAAATAAATTTGTAAATATAAAAGAGGAAAGGATTATCCATCCCTTCGTAGAGATTAAGGAACTTAGTATCCAGTTTGAAATAAATTTGTAAATATAAAAGAGGAAAGGATTATCCATCCCTTCGTAGAGATTAAGGAACTTAGTATCCAGTTTGAAATAAATTTGTAAATATAAAAGAGGAAAGGATTATCCATCCCTTCGTAGAGATTAAGGAACTTAGTATCCAGTTTGAAATAAATTTGTAAATATAAAAGAGGAAAGGATTATTCATCCCTTCGTAGAGATTAAGGAACTTAGTATCCAGTTTGAAATAAATTTGTAAATATAAAAGAGGAAAGGATTATCCATCCCTTCGTAGAGATTAAGGAACTTAGTATCCAGTTTGAAATAAATTTGTAAATATAAAAGAGGAAAGGATTATCCATCCCTTCGTAGAGATTAAGGAACTTAGTATCCAGTTTGAAATAAATTTGTAAATATAAAAGAGGAAAGGATTATCCATCCCTTCGTAGAGATTAAGGAACTTAGTATCCAGTTTGAAATAAATTTGTAAATATAAAAGAGGAAAGGATTATCCATCCCTTCGTAGAGATTAAGGAACTTAGTATCCAGTTTGAATTAAATTTGTAAATATAAATATAATTCATAAATTGCTCTACTGTCAACTTCGGTTGCAACTTCAGGGTACATTAATCTGTCCGCTGCACACTGGTTTAAACTGATGCCTTATTTTTCCCGTATATCTTAATTGGGATGTGTCATGATGCAGTGGATATCGGCTCGGAACGAGAAATTGGGAAGCCGAGTTCGAATGCAGAGAAAAATCATTTAAAGTTCAGACTCGAATATTGGGCCAGAAAAAGAAAATACTGAAAATTCAATTCATCAGTACAATTTTGCGAACTGCTATCCACGTAACCAGTCAGACCAAAATAAATTTCTCCCTTGCTTGGGGAACAACTGCTTTTATTGGGTGATCAATTTTTTCCATTGGCCGACAACTCAGAGAGGACGCTAAATATTTGCATATATTTTTATAGCGACTCCTGCGACGAACTTGTTTTTTATTTTAAATATTCCTTCTTCAGCATGTTATGCCGAATATGTGCCCCTTTTTTCTGTTTGGGTCTGTAATTTTTTTTTTCGCCGCATTTTCCGTTGTAGTATTAACACGACACACTGTCGCTTGGTTTGACAAGGTAAGTCGTCGTTTTCTTCGCTATACATATGAGATGAGTTTTGGTTCGGAACAGTTATGGAAAGTATGCGTTACAATTTTCACCTTGCAAATATTTATTTTTTGATGTGTCCATATTGCAATAATGGCTCAATATGCAATGAGCATCACTGTAGTTCATGGATGTGAAAACAGACAAAGGAAATTCTTCCATTACCCTAGTGTTTTTCAACTATTTTTACTTCAGGGTGCAGTTGTAGAATAATTAAAACTTAAAATAAAGGAAACATTAATCTTGAAGGCCCTTTAAAGGTTTGCCATGCCATTCACCATAGAGTTTTGAAGAAAATGGCCTTTAATGGTTACCATTTTTTACCTCAGAATATTAGCAGTTTTCATTTAAAGGGATTTTTGGAAGAATCAATTTTTTTTTTTAAAGGAGCCAATAATAACCGATTTAAATCTATTGAGTGGTGAGATGTACTAGGAAGAGGAAAAAAGTCAAACAATTATGTCCTGACCCCATAAAGAAAATGTATTGAGCAAAATTTCATGGAAAAATTAGCTTGGGGGAGGTGTTAAAATGGAATGTCCTACACTCCCTATCACCTATGTAGACTGACTATATTAGTCGGCATATATAGTGAGCACAGACGATACCTGTGACTTGCTTTGGCAATTACTAGCCTGCAACCAGATTCCCTGTCTTGCCGTAGTGTATTCTCTTTATAATAAACCTCTCTTCTTCCCTCTACACACATGTTGCTGTTCTTTCACTCGAGTACCACCTTCATAACCTCTTTAAAGGATACAATATTGGGGAAGGCAAAAGAGAAAGGATTATCCACCCTTTCTTAGAGATTAAGGAACTTAGTATCTAGTCTATGATATTAAATGACAAAGACTTGACTTAGACATGGAAGACGTGTGCTTGGCGTCTCTAGCTTTTGAAAAATAAAGATTTATTTTAAATATGAAAATAATTACTCTTCTGTGAAATTGGATCCTTCAGAATGAACACATTGGTGTGCCCAGGTGCACCTGTTAAGAACCGCTGCATTTGAATCTAAACTCTAAAGTGTTGCTAAGATTGAATGATGGACCGTGAGCTATGAATATTACAAGGCCAATATATCCAAAGCTTCTATGAATGATTCAGAATAATATTGACTAAGAGATTTTGAAATGTAAAAATTGTTACAAAATTTACTGTGAATAGAATCAATATAAGGAACATAATATTTTTGTGATAGGAATATACAATAAGAACCTAACGCTTGTTTATATCTAAGTTTTTAAATAGTTTTAATGTACATTTACTATCCAGCACAAATGTTGAACTGATATCCTTCGGCTAATGAAAAATTGTGCTTTAATAAGTTGACCTGTTCTACCTGCAGTTGAACTGGGTTCTGTACGAACATTGGGTTCTGCATGAACATTGGGTTCTATATAAACATTGTGGTCTGTATAAACATTGTGGTTTGTATAAACATTGTGGTCTGTATAAACATTGGGTTCTGTATAAGCATTGAGGTCTGTATAAACATTGGGTTCTATATAAGCATTGTGGTTTGTATAAACATTGTGGTCTGTATAAACATTGGGTTCTGTATAAGCATCGAGGTCTGTATAAACATTGGGTTCTATATAAACATTGAGGTCTGTATAAACATTGAGGTCTGTATAAACGTTGAGTTCTTTATAAACGTTGAGTTCTGTATAAACATTGAGTTCTATCTAAACTTATGGTTTTCTGCTGGAGAGATACAAAATCCATTTGAATGGGCAAGGGCCAAAAATTTACACATGTTCAGGCTCCCCACATTAAACCTTGATTTTGTGTCACACCCTTTTATAGTGGGGGTGACAAGGTAAATATCTATAAAATCCATTTGCCTTTGGCTGGGATTTATGTTTTAACCCAAACTCCAGGCTTTACCCCTCCCTTGGAAAGGGGCCGAGTTTATTACCTGGTGCCTGAGGCATCCCCAAAAAATAAAGTGCCAAGGGGTTTTGGAAATTTTTTCCATGGTACTGCCGATAAACCCACCCTAAACTGACCATGTGTCACATCTGCTGCATGGTGGGAGCACAGGTAAATATCATAAAATCCAGTTCTCTTTGGATTGATATTTATATTTTAACCCAAGTCCTAAGTAGGGGGGGGCTGAGTTTATTGACTGGCATCTGAGGGTTCTCCAACAGGGAAAGTGCTGAGGGGACTTTGGAATTATTTGCATGGTATTGCCATTAAACCCTTTTTAAACCTTGAACTTATGCCACATCTGGTTGCGACAAAATCTATTTGCCTGGTGAAGTCATATAGGATTAGTTCAACAATATCAATTAAACTTTTGGAACTTTGACATGGTGTAATGATTCGCAAGTGTGCCTCAATAGATCAATTGTGACTTAGTAGTGAGTTCTATTTTCACTGGGTGCTCCATATTTTCAGCCTTGTGCCACATCTAAGCAGTACTAAATAAATTACTATATCAATGAAACTTGGCAAAACTGTTTTCACTTTTAGTTGCATTTCCCAAGAACCTCTCAACATCATAAGGTTAGAATTTGTTTTTCTGAACTGAAAGTCAATCATTCTACTATAATAAAGACTGTTGTGTGTGTGTATATATATATATATATTTTAGAGCTAAACAAAGCCAAATTTTAAAATTTTTTCACTTACAACTAAATCTAAAAGCAGTGTTGTCCAAAATCTAAAAATAGACATTGATTGTTATTAATCAAACCCATCTTGTTTTTTCTGTGATGTAAATTTTTGAACTTCCACTGCGTTGGGGCGCTCTCCACTTTTCCACGGAAATGGACTATTTGAATCACTATATAAAATAGTAGTGATTATACCTCGAGGAAGGAAGTCGAGTGAGTCAGTCAGTCGGGTATTTCCAGTATTGCACTGGAAGTGTTCTACTAGTCAATCTATCACGTCTCTACAACGATACTGTCTACTAATTACCTTATTCTGTATTCTACTAATCCTCACCTCTTGTAAATACTTCTCTTTCCTGTCAATACACCTACTTTTATACTATTACGTTGTTTTGTATTATTTCACATAATTCTGTTACCTGACGTAACACGCTGGTCATATCTTATTTTATTTTGAGTTTTGAAAGTTGCTGATAATATGTGAAATTCTTTCTTCGGAATTTCATGTAGAAATGATCATACAACACTTTTGAACTTTGAAATTTATTATATATATATATATATATATATATATATATATATATATAAAATAAATTAAAAATCAAAGATTTAAAATTTAAAATTTAATAGTGAAAACGATTTCCAAACAATGATCTAAATAAAAAATTTAAAATGAAATAAAAAAAAACATATTCCCTAAACCCAAAGTTAAGATTAAACATGCAAACTTACATTGATTGTAAAAATCAATGTAAGTTTGCATGTTTAATCTTAAATAGACTCTGCTTAAATAAAAATAAATTAAAAAAAATATCCACGCCAACTATTATCGACTCTTGATTGTAAAAATCAATGTAAGTTTGCATGTTTAATCTTAAATAGACTCTGCTTAAATAAAAATAAATTAAAAAAAATATCCACGCCAACTATTATCGACTCTTCTAAGAAATCCATAAAGATATAGTCTAGCCAACTGATAATTAGAATTTACAACTGTCTAGAATCAAAGACTCCCATTAATCACTTTAGAAACACCCCAAATAAATTCCATCGGTCATAGACTGATTTCCCTATCTCGCTAACCCCCACCAAAACCTCTAACTAAACACTTTCCACAAAAAAATTCCAACTGTCAATGAAATATCACAATATCAATAAACCCCAGCCAACACCCCTAACAAAACTAAATAAATATAAAGGAAAAGGATTTCCAGTACTTTACACATTGCCTGATGAGGCATTGAGGCTTCAATGCTGAAACAAACATACCTTCGTCGCGATTATATTTAGAAAAATTATGTACATGTTCTAAAGTATAATTTATATATATATATAAAATTTAAATCCAGAAGAAAGTGACATGTAAGTAAAATTCCAAGGAAGTTCCTATTAATATTAATTGTTGAAAATTAAATATTAACACTGATCCAGTCTGAGGCATGAAAATAATTAAGATTATTTATTTACAGAGCCAAATATGTATTTATTTATTACATATAAAACTTCAAAAATTACAAAGATCAAATGATCATTTCAGCAAAATAAATTTGCTTCATCAGCAATCTTTTTTATTATGGAACTCAAAAAAAGTTTTGAATTTTTCCATAATAAAAAGAATTGCTGATGAAGCAATTTTATTTTGCTGAAATGTTCATTTGATATATGTAATTTTCAAAGTTTTATATGTCATAAGCATATATAATTTCCTTTCTGTCATACTCAAAGATAGAGAGAGAAAAAGGAGCAATAGTGAAGCAGCATTTGCTCATTTCATTGAAGAGACAATAGTGACAGTGTCGATTCAGTTGATTCTCTTTATTACCAGTTATTAAAAAATTAGAAAGAAGCTATGTTTTCATCCATGATTGTATGACCCTAATAGGTATTTTATGGTATAGTTACACTTAGTCATAATTTCTGTTCTTTCATTCAGTAATTCATTTTTGTTTGGGAATAGCATAATTTCTAACTTTTCTTCCTGTCACAGTCTACATATTTTGCCACCGTCGTAAGGCTTGGTTGTTTTCACTATACTCCACATTATGTCTGGGGCTTTTCCATATTTTAATTTCAATTTCCACATGTGGCTAGCCAATTTTGCAAATTTTTTAAAAGTTTTCTAGTTTAAATGTAGACCTGTGATTAAACCATCTGGTCTTAAAAGTATCTTTGATTGATCCCAAATATATTTTATTTTGACCATTTAAGTCCTGTACTTTTACTTTGTGAATGACTTCTTTTGTATTACAAAGTGGGCATATATTTTTGTCCCTGCAGTTGCATTCCTTATTAATAATCTTGTTTTGTACGATGCTATTTAAATTTCTGTCATTTTCTTTCTTTACAAAATTTTTTAAAGCTATAACTCAGTTTGATTGTATTCCTATTGAAAATTTTGTTTAGTTTTGAGCTTTTTGGAAAGTGTTTATTGATTAGTTTAAAAAATAGTTATTCTATTTTGGTTTTTAATTCTAAGTTAAATGGTGGTTTGAATCAGACAACATTTCGTTTTCTGTCATTGTTTATATTTGTCTGTTTAATTGGGGATTGTATTCTGAATATTCTTATGGCTAGATTTTCTTAGTACATCTTCACAGTTTCTTTTCTTTTCATCAAATATTGTTTTATATATATTTCCCTCCTGTCACACTCTGGTGTTTTGGTTATTTTTTTTTCTTATATGTTAATGTAAGATACTCCATAGTAGGTACGTCAGTTATATGTTGCCATCATTTTAGATAGCAATCGATATAAATATTTTGTCGTCATTTTTAATGGCATGGGGCTCACTCATTTATAATCGTAACGCTGTGTTTTTAGAATATTAGAAATATCAGATAATAAGGAGAGCTATCAGCTGAAATACAGTGATATAGCCAACAAAAATTAGGATGTTAATCTAAAAAGAGTTCACAGAATGATGTTATTATGAGTTATTACTATTAGAATTTCAGGCAATATTTTTCAAGTTCATTTAATTGGCGGTTTGGGAAACAATATTGTATTACCAATTGACCAGTCTGCTACCATAGATTAACATTTTAACACGGTTTCATCATTCCAGCAATACCTTTTTTAATATCAAAGTTTACTCTGTACAAGGATGGAGAGCCACTCAACGTAGGGTTATGAGGATAAGGAGGATAGATAGCGATTGACACTTTAAGTGGTTAAGGAAGTAGTCAGAAAAGCATCGACACAGAAGTCTTTTCTTAAAAGTAGCCCTTCTTTAGAAAAAGCGGAGTAGGACTTTTTCTTTATATTTAGTTTATGGGGGAAATTAAGGTGATTTGAATCTGTGGACATGGTGTGTTCAAGCTGTAAATGTCTGAACTGATGGACCTAAGGAATGCAGCCCATCTGAACATTTACCATGGATTTACTGCTCGTGGAGCAATAGGCTTGTAATGTTGCATCTGGTTGAACGAGATAGTGGAATATGTCATTCACCACAAGATGATGTAAGCATCTTTTTTAATTTTTTTTTTTTTAATCAATTTACACCAAGTAAAGGAACAATGCCACTAAGATGCATGGGGCTTCTGGAAATGAAAGAGAATTAAAAGACTTTAGAAGGGACTTAAAACCCAATTCTAAACAGGAAACAACGGATAAACCTTTACTCCTGTTCAAAAGACTAGGGAGGTGTGTGAAGTGAATGATAGGCCAACATATTTACATCTATTTAGGAAAAATAAATATTCAATAAAATTTCAGAGTTTAGGCAGAGACATTGGAAGTATAATATTGAAATAGACTTTAGAAAAAACTGAAAACCCAATGTTAAACAAGGAACAATGGATCAAACTCTACTCCTGCTCAAGACACCAGAGAGGAGAGTAACGTGGATGATAGGCCAACCTATCTGCTCCTATTTCGAAAAAATAAGTAGTCAATAAAATTTGAGAGTTTAAGCAGAGACATTAAAAGTTTAGTGTTGAGATAGATTTTGAAAGGAACTGAAAACTCAATTCTAAACAAGGGATAAACCTCTACCCCTGTTCTAAAGACCTGATAAGGAGTTTCACTATGAGGTCTGGAGCGAGGTCAGACCTTGCAGTGACATCTCATGTAAAAACAATTAGTGTTAAATATGAATTTATTATTTTTCTTTTTTAACGCGTTAAATATGAATTTACTATTTTCTTAAAGTTTTTCCGTGAGATGTTTGAAACCTGATGTCTTACTGATGCTAAGATGGCAAACGATGAATTCTTTTGCATACATATTTCAGTCACTAAATGAAGCAGCTATTTTGGAACAGTGTTCATAATCTATTTTACTGTATCCCATAATTGTTGTTACATTTCTACACATAATTCATGCACTAAATGTAGCAACTTTTATGGGACAGTGTCAATAATCTATAAAATCTTTTGGCTTGCAGTAACCAATTAGCACCAAAATTTATATTCTTTAAATGAGAGATATCCGGTTCTCCAAGAATATATGCCATTCCAGCCATTTTTCTGGAAGTAAAGATATGGGGAGAAAATATCATTTAAGACTGTCTGATTATCAGGTATTGTCGACACACCTCTTGGCAGCTTATTAGCTTGGAACATCTCGCATTTGAAATATTTTTCTGACTATAATTGCTTTGTTAGTAAGAGGCAAAACCTCTACAATTTCTGCTTCCTAATGAAGCCGACGTAAAATGATAAGTTAAAAATAGAAACATTTTCTTAGAAACTGAATCATTTTCAAAAATGTGTTTATGCAGATAAACAGATGCATATTTGTAAACTTTGTTTTTATTTGAATCTTTGTATTGTGCATAATACTCTGAGAAAAATATGGCCCTCATCCCATAACTGTTGTTACATTTGCATACATATTTCATGTACTAAATGTAGCAACTATTACGGGACAGTGTTCATAATCTATTTTACTCCATTCTATAATTGTTATTATATTTGCATACACATTTCATTCACTAAATGTCACAACTGTTATGAGACAGAGCTAGTATTATTTTAACTAACCCATAATAGTTTTTACATTTGCATACACATTTCATTCACTAAATGTCACAACTGTTATGGGTCAGAGCTAGTATTATTTTAACTAACCCATAATAGTTTTTACATTTGCATACACATTTCATTCACTAAATGTCACAACTGTTATGAGACAGAGCTAGTATTATTTTAACTAACCCATAATAGTTTTTACATTTGCATACACATTTCATTCACTAAATGTCACAACTGTTATGGGTCAGAGCTAGTATTATTTTAACTAACCCATAATAGTTTTTACATTTGCATACACATTTCATTCACTAAATGTCACAACTGTTATGAGACAGAGCTAGTATTATTTTAACTAACCCATAATAGTTTTTACATTTGCATACACATTTCATTCACTAAATGTCACAACTGTTATGGGTCAGAGCTAGTATTATTTTAACTAACCCATAATAGTTTTTACATTTGCATACACATTTCATTCACTAAATGTCACAACTGTTATGAGACAGAGCTAGTATTATTTTAACTAACCCATAATAGTTTTTACATTTGCATACACATTTCATTCACTAAATGTCACAACTGTTATGAGACAGAGCTAGTATTATTTTAACTAACCCATAATAGTTTTTACATTTGCATACACATTTCATTCACTAAATGTCACAACTGTTATGGGACAGAGCTAGTATTATTTTAACTAACCCATAATAGTTTTTACACTTGCATACACATTTCCTATACAAAAACCACAACTGTTATCAGACAAAAATAGCATTTAAAAGATGTAATTTTCAAAGAAAATCCATGTGTATCTATTTATTGATATTTACTAATCTCATTACTGAATAGTCAAATTATAGGGCCTGTGATGATTTTGTTGTATCAGCTTTCCATGTTCATTAAGAAAGATCAGATATGAAATTTGATTTCAAACACTACTTAAAGCAATAAAAAATTTATGATTCAGTTTATAGCTTCAACAGAAGTCTTAACACAGTTTTCACACTGTCTTTCCCCAAAATGTGGAGACTGTTGAGCATCTCCATCAATTCTTTGTGTTGTATCTTGTAGATAGTCAATAAAACATAGGTACAAGTCTTTCTTCATTTGTATTGCCCTTTCGGGAGAGCATCCTTTTACCCACTATATAAAAGGTGTAAACCAGAAGAATATTAACTCATAAACAATTGCTAATGAAATATTCTGTGAAATAGTTCATCTGTGAGGCTGAGACTGAAAAATCACCTTAACAAATTGACCTCCAGAGGTCAATTATGAAATCTGACTTCAAACACCAACTTTATAATAGCCAGCTGAGGCAATAAAAAATTTTATGATTCAGTTTATAGCTTCAACAAAAGTCTTAACACAGTTTTTACATTAAATGTATCACTGCAAATAAACTTATTGTTGGTACAAGCAGATGAAAATCTATCAGAAAATGCCAAGCACAAGATAACTCATAACGAGCATCATAATTTAAAAAAATGCCAACCATTAATTATTTTGTGGTTGGGAATTAATGTGGTGAGAAAGACTGGCCAAACATTCCCAAAATGAAGCTACATTTTGCAAATACAGTTTTAGTATTTGTATTATAAACTCTTTGCTATTTTATAAAATTTTCACTAAAGTAGGCTTTGTTTTCTGTGGCTAGTGCAAATTGGTTATTTACATTTCCCAACCTTATATCTGATTGGAGGCATGTCACTTGAACACGTTGACTGGCAGAGATCAATTCTGAAATCTGATTTTATATTAAGCCAATTTGAGCAACAAAATTTTTTCATGAGTTGATTTATAGTTTCAACTAAAAGCTTAACATTGTTTTCACACTAAAAGTCAGTCAGTTAAGTGCCATACGTGATATACACTTAGGCGATCATGTCTCAAAAGAGACATGACTGACTAGGCAGAAGATTATCCCACAGTAGGTTGCCATTGCTTTCTGCAGTAGACTGGTTGCCAGCCAAGGCTATAGAACCCAATCTGTCATGTTATTTAACCCATAACTGGGGGGAAGACCAAGGGTATTTGCGTGTAAGTGAATGCAAGGAATTCTGCTGAAATTCAAACTCGGCTCCTCACTTTCCTCGTTCCGAGTCGATATCCACTGTGCCACGATGCACATCACACAAAGTATCACTACAAAAAACTAATTGTTGGTGCCGACAGATGAAAATACCAAGCACATGACAACTTATAGTAAGCATTATAATAAAAAAATGCCAATGTGTAACAAAGACTGACTGAATATGACCCAGAATTACAGTAAATTTTTACCAATTTTGTCATTCAATTACCCGCTATATAAAAAGTGTAAACTAGAAAAATATTAACTAATAAACATTTGCTAATAAAATATTCTGTGAAATAGTTCAACTGTGAGGCTAAAATCCCCTTAACATGATGACTGCTAGAGGTCAATTGTGGAACCTGACTTCAAATGCCAACTTTATAATAGCCAGCTTAGGCAATGAAAAATTTTATGATTCAGTTTATAGCTTCAACTGAAATCTTAACATTGTTTTCATCACTGCAAATAGTTGTTGGCCCAGCAGATCATGGTTTAGTCATAAGTTATCTTTTAATTAATCAACTTCATGATTAAAAAAAATAAAGTACAAAATTTTATTTTAATCAGTTGTATCTGTAATGCATTGGTGAGGAGTAAGTTTCACTTGAGCAGCTACTTCCTGGAGTCAAGTGGATAAGAGATGGGGATTGATATTGCATTTAAATTCCTGGAGGTTGTAGCCGTCAGGAAAGCAAGTAAATGGAAGGGAGTTCCACAGGCAGGAATCGCAAGAAAATAAACTGCTAGAGTAGAATTGTTGGCTGCATTTGGTTGATCTAACTATAAATGGGTGGGACCCTGTTGCCAGTCTGGTTGCATGAGTAAATTCTTGTGGTGGGGGCACCAATGACTTATTGGAAAGCTGATACATTTAAATAAACTCCTGCAGGTTTTGATCTGAAAAACTTTTCAGTGGACTCTTAAATCTGGTTTGTCTTATGGGAAGTTTCCCCATTAAGATGTGCATTGTGATGCAGCAGATATTGGTTTCGAACAAGAAGTTGAAAAGTTGAGATTGAATTTATTGCATTCACATATGTGTAAATACCCTTGGGAAAGGTATGAATCTGTCACTTCTTCCTGTAATTATAGGTTAAATAGCCAAACAGATTGGGTTCTATAGCCTTGTTTGGCAACCAGTCTACTGCAGGAAGTAATGGCAACTTACTGATGGAAAATCTTCTGCCCAGTCAGTTATCTCGTTTGAGACATGATCGCTCAAGCTTGTATCACATATGGCACTTAACTGATTTCTCCATCAAAGCATTTTTCAGTGACTAGAAAAGGTAATCAGCTGGTTTAAAGTCATGTGAATCTGGTGGATGGGAAAACAAAATTGACCAATTTCAAAATCTTTTCCCTGTGCTTTTTTGTTTTTTTTATTGTGTGTGTGTGTGTGTGTGTGTGTGTGTGTGTGTGTGTCCTTTTGTCATAGAGGAAAAAAAATTCTATTTACAACTGCTGGGATCTTTTTGACAAAATCTTATGGATATGTTGCAACTGCTGGATATATAAATGTGCATGTAGTGCTTCATTGCATTTTAAGGATTCTAAATTAATAATACTTCATGATTTCACTATACACACGCCCTTTTTTTCAGAAGAGATCAGTTTTTTTTGGAGTGCATAATTATAACTGAAATTCATATTGCTATACTTTCTCTTTATATAAGGGTCATTCAATAAATAAGGTGAATGTTTCGGTATAAGGACTTCTACGAGGGTCATTCAATAAATAAGGTGAATTTTCCGGTATAAGGACTTCTACGAGGGTCATTCAATAAATAAGGTGAATGTTTCGGTATAAGGACTTCTACGAGGGTCATTCAATAAATAAGGTGAATGTTTCGGTATAAGGACTTCTACGAGGGTCATTCAATAAATAAGGTGAATTTTCCGGTATAAGGACTTCTACGAGGGTCATTCAATAAATAAGGTGAATGTTTCGGTATAAGGACTTCTACGAGGGTCATTCAATAAATAAGGTGAATGTTTCGGTATAAGGACTTCTACGAGGGTCATTCAATAAATAAGGTGAATTTTCCGGTATAAGGACTTCTACGAGGGTCATTCAATAAATAAGGTGAATTTTTCGGTATAAGGACTTCTACGAGGGTCATTCAATAAATAAGGTGAATGTTTCGGTATAAGGACTTCTACGGGGGTCATTCAATAAATAAGGTGAATGTTTCGGTATAAGGACTTCTACGGGGGTCATTCAATAAATAAGGTGAATGTTTCGGTATAAGGACATCTACGAGGGTCATTCAATAAATAAGGTGAATTTTTCGGTATAAGGACTTCTACGAGGGTCATTCAATAAATAAGGTGAATTTATCGGTATAAGGACTTACGAGTGGTCATTCAATAAATAAGGTGAATTTATCGGTATAAGGACTTCTACGTAGGTCATTCAATAAATAAGGTGAATTTATCGGTATAAGGATTTACGTAGGTCATTCACAATAAGGTGGAATTTATCGGTATAAGGACTTCTACGAGGGTCATTCAACAAATAAGGTGAATTCCTCTGCATAAGGACTTCTACGAGGGTCATTCAATAAATAAGGTGAATGTTTCTGCATAAGGACTTTTACGAGGGTCATTCAATAAATAAGGTGAATGTTTTGCATAAGGACTTCTACGAGGGTCATTCAATAAATAAGGTGCACTTTCCGGTATAAGGACTTCTACGAGTATTTGTCCATTAAATAAGGTGAATGTTTCGGTATAAGGACTCTCTACGAGGGTCATTCAATAAATAAGGTGAATGTTTTAAAAGGGACTTACTTAGGTCATTCAATAAATAAGGTGAATTTTCCGGTATAAGGACTTACGAGGGTCATTCAATAAATAAGGTGAATGTTTCGGTATAAGGACTCTACGAGGGTCATTCATCAAATAAGGTGAATGTTTCGGTATAAGGACTTCTACGAGGGTCATTCAATAACAAGGTGAATTTTCCGGTATAAGGACTTCTACGAGGGTCATTCAATAAATAAGGTGAATTTTTCGGTATAAGGACTTCTCACGAGGGTCATTCAATAAATAAGGTGAATGTTTCGATAAGGACTTACCGGGGTCATTCAATAAATAAGGTGAATGTTTCGGTATAAGGACTTCACGGGGTCATTCAATAAATAAGGTGAATGTTTCGGTATAAGGACATTCAGTCATTCAATAAATATGAATTTTCTGTATATGGACTTCTACGGAGGGTCATTCAATAAATAAGGTGGACTGACTTGAGAAGGACTTCACGAGGGTCATTCAATAAATAAGGTGAATTTATCGGTATAAGGACTTCTACGAGGGTCATTCAATAAATAAGGTGAATTTATCGGTATAAGGACTTCTACGAGGGTCATCTAATAAATAATGGTGAATTTATCGGTATAAGGACTTCTACGAGGGTCATTCAATAAATAAGGTGAATTTTCCGGTATAAGGACTTCTACGAGGGTCATTCAATAAATAAGGTGAATGTTTCGGTATGGAAGGACCCCCACGAGGGTCATTCAATAAATACAGGAATGTTTCGGTATAAGGACTTCTACGCAGGGTCATTCAATAAATAAGGCGAATTTTCCGGTATAAGGACTTCTACGAGGTCATTCAATAAATAAGGTGAATTTTTCTCAGAGGTGATTCCCTACGCAGGTCATTCAATAAATAAGGTGAATGTTTCGGTATAAGGACTTCTACGGGGGTCATTCAATAAATAAGTGTGAATGTTTCATAAGGACTTCTACGGGGGTCATTCAATAAATAAGGTGAATGTTTCGGTATAAGGACACATCTACGAGGGTCATTCAATAAATAAGGTAATTTTCAGTAGGTACTCTACGAGGGTCATTCAATAAATAAGGTGAATTTATCGGTATATGACTTCTAACAGGGTCATTCAATAAATAAGGTGAATTTATCGGTATAAGGACTTCTACGAGGGTCATTCAATAACAAGGTGAATTTATCGGTATATGGACTTCTACGCAGGGTCATTCAATAAATAAGGTGAATTTATCGGTATAAGGACTTCACGAGGGTCATTCAATAAATAAGGTGAATTTATCGGTATAAGGACTCTACGAGGGTCATTCAAGAATAAATAAGGTGAATTTATCGGTATAAGCATCTCTACGAGGGTCATTCAATAAATAAGGTGAATTTATCGGTATAAGGACTTCTACGAGGGCTTGTTCAATAAATAAGGTGAATGTTTTATATAAGGACTTCTACGAGGGTCATTCAATAAATAAGTGAATTTTTCGTGTATAAGGACTTCTACGAGGGTCATTCAATAAATAAGGTGAATGTTTCTGCATAAGGACTTCTACGGGGTCATTCAATAAATAAGGTGAATGTTTCCGGTATAAGGACCTCTACGGGGGGTCATTCAATAAATAAGGTGAATGTTTCGGTATAAGGACATCTACGAGGGTCATTCAATAAATAAGGTGAATTTTTCGGTATAAGGACTTACTATGGTCATTCCTTAATAAATAAGGTGAATTTATCGGTATAAGGACTTCTACGAGGGTCATTCAATAAATAAGGTGAATTTATCGGTGTTGCTGGGACTTCTACGAGTGGTCATTCAATAAATAAGGTGAATTTATCGTAAGCAAGGACTTACGAGGTCATTCAATAAACAAGGGTGAATTTATCGGTATAAGTGACTTTATTTGTGGGTCATTCAATAAATAAGGTGAATTTATCGGTATACGGGGATTCTCTACGCAGGGTCATTCAATAAATAAGGTGAATTTATCTGTACATAAGGACTTCTACGAGGGTCAATTAATAAATAAGGTGAATTTATCGGTATAAGGACTTCTACGAGGGTCATTCAATAAATAAGGTGAATTTATCGGTATAAGGACTTCTACGAGGGTCATTCAATAAATAAGGTGAATTTATCGGTATAAGGACTTCTACGAGGGTCATTCAATAAATAAGGTGAATTTATCGGTATAAGGACTTCTACGAGGGTCATTCAATAAATAAGGTGAATTTATCGGTATAAGGACTACGAGGGTCATTCAATAAATACAGAATTTATCGGTATAAGGACTTCATTGTGGTCATTCAATAAATAAGGTGAATTTATCGGGTATAAGGACTTCACGAGGGTCATTCAATAAATAAGGTGAATTTATCGGTATAAGGACTTAGGTCATTCAATAAATAAGGTGAATTTATCGGTATAAGTGACTTCTACGAGGGTCATTCAATAAATAAGGTAATTTATCAGTATGTTAGATTCCCTTACGAGGGTCATTCAATAAATAAGGTGAATTTATCGGTATAAGGACTCTACGAGGGTCATTCAATAAATAAGGTGAATTTATCGGTATAAGGACTTCTACGAGGGTCATCTAATAAATAAGGTGAATTTATCGGTATAAGGATTCTACGAGGGTCATTCAATAAATAAGGTGAATTTATCGGTATAAGGACTTCTACGAGGGTCATTCAATAAATAAGGTGAATTTACTGCATATGGACTTTGCCGAGGGTCATTCAATAAATAAGGTGAATTTATCGTATAAGGACTTCACGAGGGTCATTCAATAAATAAGGTGAATTTATCGGTATAAGGACTTCTACGAGGGTCATTCAATAAATTGGTGAATTTATCGGCATAAGGACTTCTACGAGGTCATTCAATAACAAGGGTGAATTTATCGGTATAAGGACTTCACGAGGGTCATTCAATAAATAAGGTGAATTTATCGGTATAAGGACTTCTACTGTGTGGTCATTCAATAAATAAGGGTGAATTTATCGGTATAAGGACTTACGAGGGTCATTCAATAAATAAGGTGAATTTATCGCATAAGGACTTCTACGAGGGTCATTCAATAAATAAGGTGAATTTATCGGTATAAGGACTTACGAGGGTCATTCAATAAATAAGGTGAATTTATCGGTATAAGGACTTCTACGAGGGTCATTCAATAAATAAATATGTAACTTGTCGGTATAAGGACTTCTACGAGGGTCATTCAATAAATAAGGTGAATTTATCGGTATAAGGACCCCTACGAGGGTCATTCAATAAATAAGGTGAATTTATCGGTATAAGGACTTCTACGAGGGTCATTCAATAAATAAGGTGAATTTATCGGTATAAGGACTTCTACGAGGGTCATTCAATAAATAAGGTGAATTTATCGGTATAAGGACTTCACGAGGGTCATTCAATAAATAAGGTGAATTTATCGGTATAAGGACTTCTACGAGGGTCATTCAATAAATAAGGTGAATTTATCGGTATAAGGACTTCTACGAGGGTCATTCAATAAATAAGGTGAATTTATCGGTATAAGGACTTACTAGGTCATTCAATAAATAAGGTGAATTTATCGCCAAGGACTTCACGAGGGTCATCCACAAATAAGGTAACTTGTCGGTATAAGGACTTTCACGAGGGTCATTCAATAAATAAGTGAATTTATCGATAAGGACTTCACGAGGGTCATTCAATAAATAAGGTGAATTTGTCGGTATAAGGACTTCTACGAGGGTCATTCAATAAATAAGGTGAATTTATCGGTATAAGGACTTCTACGAGGGCTTGTCCACAATACAGGAATTTGTCGGTATAAGGACTTCTACGAGGGTCATTCAATAAATAAGGTGAATTTATCGGTATAAGGACCTCTACGAGGGTCATTCAACAAATAAGTAATGACTGTATGAAGGACTTTCACGAGGGTCATTCAATAAATAAGGTGAATTTATCGGTATAAGGACTTCTACGAGGGTCATTCAATAAATAAGGTGAATTTGTCGCAAGGACTTCTACGAGGGTCATTCAATAAATATGAATTTGATTACATATGATTCTCACCAGGTCATTCAATAAATAAGGTGAATTTGTCATATAAGGACTTCTACGAGGGTCATTCAATAAATAAGGTGAATTTATCGGTATAAGGACTTCTACGGGTCATTCAATAAATAAGGTGAATTTGTCGGTATAAGGACTTCTACGAGGGTCATTCAATAAATATGGTGAATTCATTTGCATAAGGACCCCCACGAGGGTCATTCAATAAATAAGGGTGAATTTATCGGTATAAGGACTTCTACTTATAAGCCACTCAATAAGGCAACTTATCGGTATAAGGACTTCTACGAGGGTCATTCAATAAATAAGGTGAATTTTATCGGCATAAGGACTTACGAGGGTCATTCAATAGTAACAGTGCAATTTATCGGTATAAGGACTTCTCATTTAGGTCTACCAAAGAAAGGAATCGATTTTAAGGCGACTTCACGAGGTCATTCAATGTATCAGTAATTTATCGTACAAGGATTCTCAATGAGGGTTTGCCCACAATACAGAATTATCTGCATAAGGACCCCCTACGAGGGTCATTCCAAACAACAAGGTGAATTTATCGGTATAAGGACTTCTCTACTGAGGGTCATTCAATGAAGTAAGGTGAATTTATCGGTATAAGGACCCCCCTACGAGGGTCATTCAATAAGAAGGTGAATTTATCGTGTATAAGGACTTCTCATTTATGGTTTATTCAATAAATACATGAATTTATTTGCATAAGGACTTCTACGAGGGTCATTCAATAATGACAGAATTTATCAGTATAAGGACTCTACTTATAGTCATTCAATAAATAAGGTAGAATTTATCGGTAGTGACTTCTACGAGTCATTCAATAAAATAAGGTGAATTTATCGGTATAAGGACTTCTACTAGTGGCCATTCAATAAATAAGGCAGAATTATCGGCATAGATTCCCCTACGAGGTCAATCAACAAATAAGGTGAATTTATCGGTATAAGGACTTCACGAGGTCATCTAACACATACAATTTATCTGTACATGACTTTACTATACTGTCTTACTGAACAAGGTGAATTTATCGGCAGGATGACTTCACTATATTGTCCACAATAGGTGCAGCACCTATCGGTATAAGGACTCTCTACGAGGGTCATTCTATCAGTGTTAAATTTATCGGTATACAATTTCATTATAATGGCTCAATAAATAAGGTGAATTTATCGGTAGAATGACCCCTACGAGGTATTCATTCAATAAATAAGGTGAATTTGTCGGTATAAGGACTTCTACCGAGGGTCATTCAATAAATAAGGTGAATTTGTCACATAAAGGACTTCTACGAGGGTCATTCAATAAATAAGGTGAATTTATCGGTATAAAGGACTTCTCACGAGGGTCATTCAATAAATAAGGTGAATTTGCTTGTATAAGGACTTCTACGAGGGTCATTCAATAAATAAGGTAACGACGGTATAAGGACTTCCCCACGAGGGTCATTCAATAAATAAGGTGAATTTATCGGTATAAGGACCCCTACGAGGGTCATTCAATAAATAAGGTGAATTTATCGGTATAAGGACTCTACGAGGGTCATTCAATAAATAAGGTGAATTTATCGGTATAAGGACTTCTACGAGGGTCATTCAATAAATAAGGTGAATTTATCGGTATAAGGACTTCACGAGGGTCATTCACAGTATACAATTGACCACATAAGGATTCCCCAAGTAGTCATTCAATAAATAAGGTGAATCTTATTTACAAGGACTCCTACGAGGGTCATTCAATAAATAAGGTGAATTTATCGGCATAAGGACTTCTACGAGGGTCATTCAATAAATAAGGTGAATTTATCATAAGGACTTCTACGAGGTCATTCAATAAATAAGGTGAATTTATCGGTATAAGGACTTCTACGAGGGTCATTCAATAAATAAGGTGAATTTATCGGTATAAGGACTTCTACGAGGGTCATTCAATAAATAAGGTGAATTTATCGGTATAAGGACTTCTACGAGGGTCATTCAATAAATAAGGTGAATTTATCGGTATAAGGACTTCTACGAGGGCCATTCAATAAATAAGGTGAATTTATCGGCATAAGGACTCTACGAGGGTCATTCAATAAATAAGGTGAATTTATCGGTATAAGGACTTCTACGAGGGTCATTCAATAAATAAGGTGAATTTATCGGTATAAGGACTTCACGAGGGTCATCTCATTGTACAAGGTGAATTTATCGGCATAAGGACTTCACGAGGTCATTCAATAAATAAGGTGAATTTGTCGGTATAAGGACTTCTACGCAGGGTCATTCAATAAATAAGGTGAATTTATCGGTATAAGGACTTCACGCAGGTCATTCAATAAATAAGGTGAATTTGTCGGTATAAGGATTCCCCTACGAGGGTCATTCAATAAATAAGGTGAATCTCGGTCATATAAGGACTTCTACGAGGGTCATTCAATGAATAAGGTGAATTTATCGGTGGACAAGGACTTCTACGAGGGTCATTCAGAATAACATGAACTGACTGCATAAGGACTTCACGAGGGTCATTCAATAAATAAGGTGAATTTATCGGTATATGACTACGAGGGTCATTCAATAAATAAGGTGAATTTATCGGCATAAGTACCTACGAGGGTCATTCAATAAATAAGGTGAATTTATCGGGTATATGACTTCTACTATAGTCATTCAATAAATAAGGTGAATTTATCGGCATAAGGACTTCTACGAGGTCATTCAATAAATAAGGTGAATTTATCGGTATAAGGACTTCTACGAGGGTCATTCAATAAATAAGGTGAATTTATCGGCTAAGGACTTCACGAGGGTCATTCAATAAATAAGGTGAATCTCTATCGGTATAAGGACTTCTACGAGGGTCATTCAATAAATAAGGTGAATTTATCGGTATAAGGACTCTACGAGGGTCAATTCAACAAATAAGGTGAATTTATCTGTATAAGGACTTCTACGAGGTCATTCAATGCTGTGACCTCGACTGCATAAGGACTTCACGAGGGTCATTCAATAAATAAGGTGAATTTATCGGTATAAGGACTTCTACGAGGGTCATTCAATAAATAAGTATGAATTACCTTGGTATAAGGACTCCCTACGAGGGTCATTCAATAAATAAGGTGAATTTATCGGTATAAGGACTTCTACGAGGGTCATTCAATAAATAAGGTGAATTTGTCGTGTATAAGGACTTCACGAGGGTCATTCAATAAATAAGGTGAATTTGTCATACATGACTTCTACGAGGGGTCATTCAATAAATAAGGTGAATTTGTCGGTATAAGGACTTCACGAGGTCATTCAATAAATAAGGTGAATTTGTCGGCATAAGGACTTCTACGAGGGTCATTCAATAAATAAGGTGAATTTATCGGTATATGACTTCTTACGAGGTCATTCAATAAATAAGGTGAATTTATCGGTATAAGGACTTCTACGAGGGTCATTCAATAAATAAGGTGAATTTATCGGTATAAGGACTTCTACGAGGGTCATTCAATAAATAAGGTGAATTTATCGTATAAGGACTTCTACTAGGGTCATTCAATAAATAAGGTGAATTCTATCGGTATAAGGACCCCCTACGAGGGTCATTCAATAAATAAGGTGAATTTATCGGATAAGACTCTCATTATACTGTCCACTAAATACAGAATTTATCATATAAGGACTTCTACGCAGGGTCATTCAATAAATAAGGTGAATTTATCGGTATAAGGACTTTCACGAGGGTCATTCAATAATAAGGTGAACTTATCAAGAGCAGGACTTCTACGAGGGTCATTCAATAAACAAGGTGAATTTATCGGTATAAGCAATTTTCACGAGGTTTATTCAACAAATAATAGAATTTATCGGCATAAGGACTCTACTGAGGGTCATTCAATGGCACATGTGACCTCATTCTATACACTTAACAGGTCATTCAATAAATAAGGTGAAATTTATCAAAAGGGTTGACTTCTACGAGGGTCATTCAATAAATAAGGTGAATTTGCTTCCATAAGGACTTCTTACTAGGGTCATTCAATAAATAAGGTGAATTTGTCGGTATAAGGACTTCTACGAGGGTCATTCAATAAATAAAGGGTGAATTTGTCGGTATAAGGACTTCTACGAGGGTCATTCAATAAATAAGGTGAATTTATCACATAAGGACTTCTACTATGTCATTCAATAAATAAGTGAATTTATCGGTATAAGGACTTCTACGAGGGTCATTCAATAAATAAGGTGAATTTATCGGTATAAGGGACTTTCACAGGGTCATTCAATAAATATGAATTTATCGGTATAAGGACTTCTACTATAGGGTCATTCAATAAATAAGGTGAATTTATCGGTATATGACTTCTACTAGGGTCATTCAATAAATAAGGTGAATTTATCGGTATAAGGACTTCTACGAGGGTCATTCAATAAATAAGGTGAATTTATCGGTATAAGGACTTCTACGAGGGTCATTCAATAACATGGAATTACCTGCATAAGGACTTCACTGAGGGTCATTCAACAAATAAGGCATTTGTCGGTATAAGGACTTTCACGAGGGTCATTCAATAAATACAGAATTCTGGTTTTGCATATGACTTAACACGCAGGGTCATTCAATAAATACAGGAATTTATCGGTAGGAAGACCTTCTAACAGGTATTTATTCAACAAATAAGGTGAATTTATCGGTATAAGGACTTCACGAGGGTCATTCAATAAATAAGTGCAATTTATCGGTATAAGGACTTCTACGAGGGTCATTCAATAAATAAGGTGAATTTATCAGTATAAGGACTTCTACGAGGGTCATTCAATAAATAAGCGTAACTTATCGGTATAAGGACTTCTACGAGGGTCATTCAATACATAAATTTGTCGTATATGACTTTCACGCAGGGTCATTCAATAACAAGGGGGTGAATTTTGTCGGCATAAGGACTTCTACGGGGGTCATTCAATAAATACAGACGTTTCTGCATGCATGACTTCTACGTAGGGTCATTCACACAGTGAAATTTTCTACATAAGGACTTCATTGGTGGTCATCTGTACGAAACAAGGTGAATTTATCGGTATAAGGACTTCTACGAGGGTCATTCATCAACATGTATCTTTCTTTGCATAAGGACTTTCACGCAGTGGTCATTCAATAAATAAGGTGAATCTCATCGGTATAAGGACTTCTACGAGGGTCATTCAATAAATAAGGCAATTTACTTTACAAGGACTTCACGAGGGTCATTCAATAAATACAGGAATTTGTCGGCATAAGGACTCTACGAGGGTCATTCAATAAATAATGAATTTGTCGGTACAAGGACTTCTCACGGGGGTTTATCCATCAACAAGGTGAATGTTTCGGTATAAGGACTTCTACGAGGGTCATTCAATAAAATACAGTGAATGTCGGTATAAGGACTTCTACGTGGGGTCATTCAATGAATAAGGTGAATGTTTCCGTACAAGGACCTCAACATATCATTCAATAAATAAGGTGAATGTTTCGGTACAAGGACTTCTCTTACGAGGGTCATTCAATAAATAAGGTGAATTTTTTCGGTATAAGGACTTTCACGAGGGTCATTCAATAAATAAGAATTTATCTGTATAAGGACCCCTACGAGGGTCATTCACAGAATAAATAAGTAACTATCTGTATAAGGACTTCTACGAGGGTCTAACAAATACAGAATTTATCGGGCACAAGGACTTCACGTAAAATGGTCTGTCAAATATGTGAATTTATCGGTATAAGGACTTCTACGAGGGTCATTCAATAAATAAGGTGAATTTGTCGGTATAAGGACTTCTACGAGGGTCATTCAATAAATAAGTGAATTTGTCGTATAAGGACTTCTACGGTGTCATTCAATAAATAAGGTGAATGTTTCATATACATCACCAGGGCCATTCAACAAATAAGGTGAATTTTCTTTTGCATAAGACCTCACGGTTGTCTTAATAACAAGGTGAATGTTTCGGTATAAGGACTTCTACTGTGGGTCATTCAATAAATAAGGTGAATTTTTTCATACATTTACCAGGTCATTCAATAAATAAGGTGAATTTTTCTGTATAAGGACTTCTACAAATGTCCTATCAATATGAATGTTTCGGGGTATAAGGACTTCTACGAGGTCATTCAATAAATAAGGTGAATTTTTCGGTATAAGGACTTTACTGTGTGGTCATTCAATAAATAAGGTGAACGTTTCGTATATGACTTCTGACAAGTCATCTAATGTGTTTATGTGAATACCAAATAAGACTTCTACCAGGGTCATTCACAAATAAGGTGAATTTTCCTACAAGACTTCTCTCTACTTAGGTACTATTCCTATCAAATACAGAATTTTCAGTATAAGGACTTCTACGGCAGTCATTCAATAAATATGAATGTTTCTGTGAGAAGGACTTCTACGAGGGTCATTCAATAAATAAGGTGAATTTTTCGGTATAAGGACTTCTACGGGGGTCATTCAATGAATAAGGTGAATGTTTCGGTATAAGGACTTCTACGAGGGTCATTCACGAAGCAAGGTGAATAAGCTTCGGTATAAGGACTTCTACGAGGGTCATTCAATAAATAAGGTGAATTTTTCGGTATAAGGACTTCACGAGGGTCATTCAATAAATAAGGTGAATTTTTCGGTATAAGGACTTCACGAAGTCATTCATCAAATAAGGTGAACTACTGTATAAGGATTCTTACGAGGGTCATTCAATAAATAAGGTGAATTTTCTGGGTATAAGGACTTACGGGGTCATTCACAAATAAGGGTGAATGTTTCAGTATAAGGACTTCTACGAGGGTCATTCAATAAATAAGGTGAATTTTTCGGTATAAGGACTTCTACGAGGGTCATTCAATAAATAAGGTGAATGTTTCGGTATAAGGACTTCTACGAGTGTCATTCAATAAATAAGGTGAATTTTTCGGTATAAGGACTTCTACGAGTGTCATTCAATAAATAAGGTGAATTTTTCGGTATAAGGACTTCTACGGGGGTCATTCAATAAATAAGGTGAATTTTTCGGTATAAGGACTTCTACGGGGGTCATTCAATAAATAAGGTGAATTTTTCGGTATAAGGACTTCTACGAGTGTCATTCAATAAATAAGGTGAATTTTTCGGTATAAGGACTTCTACGAGGGTCATTCAATAAATAAGGTGAATTTTTCGGTATAAGGACTTCTACGGGGGTCATTCAATAAATAAGGTGAATGTTTCGGTATAAGGACTTCTACGAGGGTCATTCAATAAATAAGGTGAATTTTTCGGTATAAGGACTTCTACGAGGGTCATTCAATGAATAAGGTGAATTTTTCGTTATAAGGACTTCTACGGGGGTCATTCAATGAATAAGGTGAATGTTTCGGTATAAGGACTTCTACGAGGGTCATTCAATAAATAAGGTGAATGTTTCGGTATAAGGACTTCTACGAGGGTCATTCAATAAATAAGGTGAATGTTTCGGTATAAGGACTTCTACGAGGGTCATTCAATAAATAAGGTGAATGTTTCGGTATAAGGACTTCTACGAGGGTCATTCAATAAATAAGGTGAATTTTTCGGTATAAGGACTTCTAATACAGATAGAAGTTTATTTTATTTATTTATTTTTTTTTTTTTCAACGTAGTCACCCAGCAGTGTCACACACTTTTCCCATTTGTGCACAAGCTTCCGTATTCCCTCAGCATAAAAAATCTTTGGACTGATGTCTCAGCCAATTGCTCACAGCATTTTTGACTTCATTGTTACTTTCAAGCTTTGTGCCTCTTGTGAACGCTTTCAAGGGACAAAACAGGTGAAAATCTGAAGGAGCAAGGTCTGGGCTGTAAGGGGGATGCGGGAGCAGTTCCCAGCCTGGCTCGTTGATCATCTGCACCTTTGGTACCCACCTGAAGCTGACCTTCGAGTAGGCAAGTTCATCAGGGACAATTTTGTGTGTTGTCTTAACAGATAGGCTCAAAGTCCTTGCAATGTCATCCACTGTCACTTTTCTGTCAGACTGAATGAGGTCATTGACTGATTTGATCACCTCAGGAGACCTCACTTCTGTCGGACTCCCAGGCCTCTCTTCATTTTCAACACTGCTCCATCCTTCTTTAAACAATTTAGCCCACTTGTAGACATGTTTTTGGCTGAAACATGTCGCATCATACACAGTTAACATTCTCCTATGAATTTCAACTGGTTTGCACCCTTCAGCAACCAAAAACTTGATAACTGACCTCTGTTCAATCCTGGAGCATGCTTCTTGGTTGGCCTTCTTTGTTAATCTCCAAAACCCTCAAAGGTTTTTTTCAATCTGAAAAAGAAGTAAACGAAAAAAAAAAGAAAAAAAAAGTAAGCTTTTATCTGTATTAGAAGTCCTTATACCAAAAAATTCACCTTCTTTATTGAATGACCCTTGTATATATGAACACCTTGAGGTGGTGTAATGGTTAGCAAGCTTGTCTCTCTAGAATCATTACAATTGAGCAGTGAGTTTGATCCTCACTGAGTGTCCCATACTTTTGGCCTTGTGCCACATCTAAGCTATGCTTAGAAAATCATCTCTCTCTACACACATATAAGTCCATTAGTAAGAACATTACTTTAGTCTGATGAAGTCCTTTTAGAAGACAAAACGTGTTACTTAGAATTTTTTTTCATTTTGTCAATCAGATAGCAGTTTATGTATTCAAGTGTTATATTATTAGTAATATTATTAGTAATATTTTATATCAGTAATTATACGAGTCCACAATTTGGTTTGTTTGTCTCAGATTTATTTTAATCATTATTTCAATTTATAAATACCAAGTAGATCTTTTTTCTAAGTCCAGAAGCTAATTAGGTCAAGATTTGGACTGAAGGAAGTATCCTAATGTCTCAAGTACAGATTTTTCTCTCACGGTTTGATATCACTGCTCCAGGGCAGGAAATAATAGTGTTTGCCTTGGCTAATTATTTAAAAAAAAAAAAAAAAAGCAAAAATACACTTTGGTAACAGTTCTAACATGTAGTCTATGAAATGTAATTTTGAAAGAAGTAATGGATTTTTATTTATTCATCCAACATATTTGTATTTAAACATTTTTTTATTCGATACCCATATTTAAGTAGATGACCTTGCCTGAACATTCAAGAAATCTTATTAAAGAAAAATTGTGCTGTCTGACAGGATTTGAACCTAGAACATTTTTTTGCAGGAGGATCTGTCATTAGATCTGATGTGCTTTAATCATCTCAGTTATGAAGAGCATCATGTTAGAGGACATTGATAAGATTTTTTGAATGTTCAGGATGTTTGAATGTTCAGGATGGTTGATGAAATAAAATATTGCTTAAAGATAAATAGAACATCTACTGAAATATTAGTTTAGCCTAAAAATAATGTTTAAAATAATAAATCTATGAAATGTGTATAAAAATATAACAAATATTATTGGGTAGAAGACGCAATGGAGACATTTCTTTTGAAATCTTCAGCTTCTGTCAACAATTATCATAATGGCTTTTTTGATATCTTCTTTTTTCTGTGACCCTTTAGGATGTTGGCAATCATCACTCATGTATGTATGCATATGTAATATATATATATATGTGTGTGTGTGTTTGTGTGTATATATGTGTGTATATATACACTATGGCTATAATTATTACGCCACCCCAGTTTTTAAAAAGAAATAATGTATTTCATACTATTTTTAGTATTTATTGCCAAGTGGATAATTCTAAATGAAAATAGAATGGTTCTTTTGTTATTATTGCTTCGTAAAATTTTAAAAAACAAGGAAGCAAAAATGAACTCATTTGAATCACCCTAAATTTTCTTCATTCTTTCATTGATGAACATGCAATATAGGTAATTAATAAATATTTATAAATTCAATCGATGCACATGCTATTGTGCATCATTAACAAAAGAACCATTTTATTTTCATTTACAATTATCCACTTGGCAATAAATACTAAAAATAGTATGAAATACATCATTTTTTTAAAACACTGGTGTGGCCTAATAATTATGGGCAGTAGTGTATGTGGATGTTTATGTAATATATATATATATTATATAATATATATATATATATAATGTGTGTGTGTGTGTGTGTGCATATATATGTAATGTGTGTGTGCATATATATATGTAATGTGTGTGTGTGTGTGTGCATATATATATGTAATGTGTGTGTGTGTGTGCATATATATATGTAATGTGTGTGTGTGCATATATATATGTAATGTGTGTGTGTGTGTGTGCATATATATGTAATGTGTGTGTGTGTGCATATATATGTAATGTGTGTGTGTGTGCGTGCATATATATGTAATGTGTGTGTGTGTGTGTGCGTGCATATATATGTAATATGTGTGTGTGTGTGCATATATATGTAATGTGTGTGTGTGTGTGCGTGCATATATATGTAATGTGTGTGTGTGTGTGTGCGTGCATATATATGTAATGTGTGTGTGCGTGCATATATATGTAATGTGTGTGTGTGTGTGCGTGCATATATATGTAATGTGTGTGTGTGTGTGCGTGCATATATATGTAATGTGTGTGTGTGTGTGCGTGCATATATATGTAATGTGTGTGTGTGTGTGCGTGCATATATATGTAATGTGTGTGTGTGTGTGCGTGCATATATATGTAATGTGTGTGTGTGTGTATATATATATATATATAATACATGTGTGTGTATTTGTATGTATATATGTATATAAATGTGTGTGTATATTTATATATCATTGTTTGTAAAAGATTGTTCCACTGTCCATGTTCAGCAATTTCATCCTGTTGTTTTTTATTTCTAGTTGTCTATCATTTGGTTCACACCCCCCTCTGTGCTTTTGAACAGAGAAGTAGTGGTTTTTCCCTTCTTTTCCTGTTTGGGATTGGGTTCCAGTTATTGTCCACCTGTTTTCACTGAATCCAGGCACACACTACCTGACCCAGGGATTGAACACACAACCACCATGTCACCAAATTCACAACTCAGTTATTTAGTCCACTAGGCCATTGTCCTATATTAATAACTTTTGCATAAAAATTTTCCACTTGCCCATAAAAAAAATATTTTTAGATCATTGTCTATCCAGTTTAAATATGCTTGAATTATGAATGAGGTTTTGTGTATTTTTTTCGAAGTCACCAAACTTGACCACACCCAAGGACAAAGATGTTATTAAATTTTGAAACTCATTCTAAATTGCTGTCCCAATATAATGAATAACATTGTGTTTAATGTAGGTGGTTTCTTTTCTATGATGATACCTCCAAGTATCTGAGTTTTTTGTAACAATGAGAGCTGTAAAACAAAAAAAAAAACAACTTTTGTCTTAAGATATTGTCAGGCTTTAAGACATCTACTATCTCTGAGTAAACATTGTTTTTCCTATCTCTTGCAATCCTTGTTCTGCCAACCATTTAAACAAGCTCATTAGGTAGGTCATGTGCTGTTTTCCACTGTGCCTCTTGCCGTGAATATGTCCTGTGAGTGTAAAACTCTCTTAGGAAAGTTTAATCTTTTTGCTATCTCTTTTAAGCCCAGTTCTGCCAACCATTTACACAAACTCATTAGGCAGGTTATGCGTTGTTTTCCTCTGTCCTTCTTGCCTTCAGTATGTCCTGTTCGCGCCAAATTCTCTTAGGAAAGTTTTTCCTTTGCTGTCTATCCTGATCCTGTTCTGCCAACCAAACCAACAAATATGTCCTACATGTATAAAATTTTTCAAGCTTTATTTCCTCATTATGTACCACATAAATTTTAACTCTTTCTGATGTTAAGGACTTTCTTTGCTTTTATTTTCTGTTGCTCATATGTTCAGACAATGTTATTCTCAGCATCCTTCTGTAGAACCACATTTCTGTTGCTTTAAGTCCCTTGTTCATCTATGGGGAGATTGTTCAACATTCACTGCCATATAGGATGACCAATATTATATAACAATTTAATACTCTTTTCTTTGTTACTTTTAATGAAATTTTCCAGTTTCTTAATAGTTTGCTTAATTCTTTCTATTCAAATTAACCTTCAGATTTCAGTGTCACATTTTCTATTGTCTGTTAAAACACTACAAAGAACTCTATTCTGGCTTCTTGCTTTCCAGTTAATTTTGATCTTCAAAAATTTAAATGCAATGTCAATCGTTATGTTTTGTCTTAATTCTCATTATTTTATTGTTTTCTTTCCTTAATAAAGTTTTTTTTATCATATTCTCTCTCATGTAGCATCTTAGTGGCTTTATTACCTTGCTTGAGATAAAAAAAAAAATTAAATTTTTGTATTTGCTTGATGTTGGTGTTCATAATTCATGGTTCATATTTTGGGCTGTTCTGTTTTACTGCCATGCATACAGTTGGTTTTCCTGCAATTGATGTTCAGTTCTTTCTTGGTTTTTTTTTTTGTGTACTTTTCGTACGAGTCTCATGTTGTTTCCTTTCTATGTCTGCTATCAAGACTGTGTCATTTGTATATCTTATGTTAACATTGTGACTGTCAATAATGAAATCTGGGAGAACTTGTAATTCTCTTAGAATTGCCTCATGGTAAAAGTCAAATAAGTTTTGTGATAAGACACATCCTTGTCATACTTCTTTTCTCGCACTTCCCGCCAGTGGAATTCCCTTCCACATACTTGCTTCCCCGACAGCTATAATCTCCAGGAGTTTAAATGTAAGGTCAGTAGACATCTCCTAACACACTAACTCGCATCCATTCTCTCAAACACTCTTCCCATCTACCCAACCCTCATCCTCGGTATCCTTACCCGTCTATCACCCTCCTTCCGACATTTCGTATAACTAACCACTCTTTCTCATCACTTTCCCCTATGTAACCCCCTGCGCAATAGTGGCAGTGGAATGCCTTGCTTGGGGGTGAAATGATTGAAAAAAAAAAACATTTCTTTTCTATTTTTGCGTAGTTACTGAATTCATTTTCTATCCTCATGTAAGCAATTTGCAGCCAGTATAAGTTCTGGATAACTCCAATATCAGGTCGGTGCGCAAGTTTTTGCCGGTTTGTAAAAGGGGCATTTTAAATTATTGTAATTTATTTTATGCATATTGTTATTACTTAAACATATCACCATGATTGATTTATAACTTTTTCTTTCAGATTATTAAAGTATCATTCATATTTTTCTGCAATATTCTCACCCATGTTCTTTCCATCTAAAGAACACATTAGGCATGCTCTACTTTATGAGTTTCATGGTGGTTCCAAATGCAAATGCAGCAGCACGATCTATTCAGGATGCTTATAGAATTGATGCAGTGAAAGAAAGAAGTTTTAGATGGTGGTTTTCCCATTTTCAGAAAAGAAATTTCAGCTAAAAAGATGAGGCTAGAGATGGTCGCCCAAAAAACTTGATTCAGATGTGTTGAATGCCACTGTTACTTAAAGCCCTATGGTAACCTCAAGAGAACTTGCACACCAATTTAATGTCCCCCACACGACTGCATCCCGTTAACTGAAAAGAATGGGGAAAATTTCAGTATTCAGATTATGGGTCCTGCACGAACTGTCTCCAGCAAACCTGCGTGTTTCTTGTTGCAAATCTTTGCTTTCACGACACCTTTAGACAACATTTTTGGGTAGGCTTGTCACAGATGATGAGAAATGCCATCTTGCCCCACTCTGCATATTCTCCTGATCTAGCTCTCTCGGATTATCACTTTTGAGGATCACAAAACCATTTAGATAGCCTTAGGTTAACATCACAAGAGGACATTGAACATGAGTTAGATTCATATTTCACATCAAAACCTAAAGAATTTTACAAGCGAGGCATTTTTAAGCTTGTTGACAGTTGGAATCAAGTTATTGAGAGCAAAGGTCGTTATTGTTATGAATAAAGATTTTCAAAAACACACAGTTTTTCATTTTCAAGATGAAATTTTAAATCAGCAAAAACTTTTGCACTGACCTGATATCTTTGCCAAGTAAATCAAGTTTACCTCGCAGTTCAAACAGTTCTTTGTGATGTACTTTATGAAGCACTTTTTTCTCATCTATAAAACAGCTAAACATTCTTTTGCATTTACATTACTCTGTAATATCATTTTGAACATAAATTTGTTGGAAATGACTGATTGAAATTTTAAAATATCAAATCCTTTTAAAATGAAATAATTTTATAATTTATTTATTTTTTTTGTTTTGATTACATAAGTAAAAATAATGTCTCGTTAGTTTATGCTTAGAGATTTTGAATAAAGAAAATGAATGCTCTTAAATATTGTTTTTTCTTTGTAAATTTCTTTTTGTTTATCATTTCACCCCAAGCAAGGCAATAAAGCCATTGGAATGCAAGAAGTTATTGAATGTTAGAGAATATGGGAAAAAGTATTAAGGAGAGAAGAGAGGACAATAAAAGAATAAGAAGACAGAAAACTGAAGTTGACAATTGACATTACATTTACATTTTTGAAGATTGAAGTTGTCTGAGAAGCAAAATGCTGAAAAAAAGTTCCACATGAAACAATTGTGAGAAAAACTGTTAGCATAAAACTTATAGTTACATCTAACAATTTCAAGTGTAAAATAATGAGACCTTGCTGCCAATCTAGTACTGCACTTAAATTCATAAAGTCTAGGTACCATAGAGGAAAGTTCATGAGAACAATTATCATGAAAGTATTCTTAGGGAAGGTTACAGTTTGCCATTTCAACTTTAAAATGATGAGACTTTGCCACCAATCTAGTAAAACTTTTCCGTTACATCCAATAGTGTATAGGGCAGCGTTTTTACTGTTTCTGTAACAAACTGTTTTTTATGGGGTAGGGTTGTTAGCCCTGCACCCAACCCCCAAACCTGGAGGAAGGTGATTTTGTAAGTGTAGCTTAAATGTGACACATGGCCGAAAGTAGGGGGTACCCAGTGAGGATCGAACTCACTACTCAGTTATAACAATTCTAATGAGACGAGCTTGTTAACCTTTACACCATGCCAAGGTGCCCTGCCAATCATCTAGCCATTTCAACTATAAAATGATGAGACCTTGCCACCAATCTAGTACTGCTCTTAAATTCATAAAGTCCAGGTACCATAGAGGAAAGTTCATCAGAACAATTATCATGAAAGTATTCTTAGGGAAGGTTACATCTAGCCATTTCAAGTGTAAAATGATGAGACCTTGCCACCAATCTAGTACTGCACTTAAATTCATAAAGTCCAGGTACCATAGAAGAAAGTTCATTAAAACAATTATCATGAAATTATTTATAGAAATGGCACAGGAAAGCTATGTTACAGCAGTGGGAAAGTGATTGAAGCCAAGATGCCTGGTCAGGACCAATAATATTGCAGGTTCTTTATTTTTTATTAAGAGTTTCTAAATATATAGCAGGTGCACCAGGCCAGATGGAGAAATTAGACATGGTGTAATGGTTAGCAAGCTTGTCTCACTAGCATAAATATGTCTGAGTAGTGAGTTTCATCCTTATTGAGTGCCCTATACTTTGGGCTTTGTACCACATCTAAGCTATGCTTAAAAGATCACCAGATGTTGCAATATTCAAAGTAAGGATGAATGGCTTAAGATTCTAGAAAGAAAATTTATGTTTTTGAAAATTCATCCTCCCACTTGTCATTCTTGTTTTAAGCAGATTATTTTTCTTTTATATTCTTTTCAGCTTGAGAAAACATGAGTAGATTTATATTCCTAATTAAATAAGAAATGAGTTTTATCGTCTTAATTATTAATGCTTGGAGATAGGTTACTTAAAATAGCTTTATGGCTGCCATCTTGAAATCTTAATCTTTGTCGAGAATGATACTTTTCTCATCTTTTAAAAATATTTTTTTGTTTTTTGCACGCTTCCTTCTAACAAGCAAGTTAAAAATAAAACAGTTCCTGGAAATGTGAAAAAGGTCTTTGTCTATTCATCCCATAATCTAAGCGCTTTTTTCCAGGCATCCTTTTCTACAGTTGGTGGAGGAAATGATTAAAAAGACTAAATTCAGGAGTTCTTAGAGAATAAGGGACCCCCACCGCTACTACACACACGTACACATTTGTAAAATTACTCAGTCTTAAAACCTGGGCCCAGGTGTCTCTTTTGTTCTTTACAGGTACATTGCACCGGAAAGAAACAGTTAAACTGTAGACATCCGAGACTTATTAGGAAGAGGCAGGAAAAGAAGACAAATAAACAGAGCAAGAAAGTCTTATGAGCTCACTTGGATGTGGGCTGGCGAGGGTAGAGCATTCCAGTTGTCCACCATTTCCTCTAGTTGATTGAGGGTGGGAGAGAAAGGAGATGGGAGTGTCAGTTGTTTATTTTTTTTTTTACTCTCTTTGTAGATTTACTTCTTTTTTTCTCCCTGTAAACCTCAGATTATTTTTTTTTTTTAGCTATTCTACCCTCCAACCAAAAAGAAGTTGTGTCCCTATTTAATTTATTTTACTCAAACAAAATGAAAAAGAAGATAATAAATTGATTATTTGAGTAATGTTAAAATGACAGTTTTGATCAAGGAGGGGGTCGTAAAGAAGCCAGATTTACTTAGGGTAACAAAAGAAAGGAAGTTGTGAAGGCATGATCCTTCATGTCTTGAAAGTACATGAAAAAAACAAAACATGCATTTACAGTACAGCACACACACACACTCTCTCTCTCTCTCTCTTATCATTTTTAATCTGTGTATGTATGTATGTATAAGGACTAATATCTATGTATGAATACATAAATTATTTGTAATTAAGATACTAAAACTCAAATTATTAGAAATATATCCCTGTTTATTTGAGTATCAGTTCTTCTATAATACATGTTTCATTGAACAAAAAACTAATAAGGAAATTTTGTTTAGTTTCTTACTTTTCTTGTATGTTTACACGTGTTTTCTGAACTTAATGAGTGTAAAACTTAATTTCTTGGGAAGCTTATGTACAGCATTGTAGTTAAGTGGATGTCAGCTTGGAATGAAAAATCAAAGAACAGAGTTTGAATTCCAGTTTGGGAGAAGTATTAGTCCATCACTTCTCTGTTCACCACTGCTGTAGCCAGGTATTGAACTCACAACTCTTTGGCTCAAGTCACTGGATCCAACCAATGCTTGAGTTAAATGGAATTGAGTCACTGGATCCAGTCAATTCTTTTGTGTCAAATCCTTGGATTCAACCAATGTTTTTATTCACTGGTTGCCATTGGTTGGATCCAATGACTTGACCCGAAAGAGTTGTGAGTTCAATACCTGGCTACAGCAGAGGTGGACAAAAAACCTAGCTATCTCCATTTAACTCAACTCTCTAAAACATCCGGAAGTGGCATGATTCATGGAACAAGAGCAATCTACCCCAGTGATTGAAATAAAGGGTTTAGTGTAAAATTTCACTCATAAGAAGGTTGGAGCATACAGCAACTGAAACATCATGAATTTGACAACAAAGATGAGGACAACAGTCCGAACAATGTAAATAATCTATCTATAGAGAAGATGATTCTCACATTAGGCATTCAAATCTGTGCGCACTTATACAAACTAGGCGGGGCTGTGGAAAATTCACAATGCCTCTTTTGTAATTACAGAATTATACAAAAACAAACATCAGACATTTTGATAATATAGTCAAAGAAGAAATTTATTATTTCAGGTTATAAATAGTGGCTTACTAATTTAAAGATGGACATTATTAACAAACCAGCATTATTTGTTAATTTTCACCCCAAAATTTCAATTTTCTTCTAGTTTGTTTAACTCTACCATTTTAAGACTTAATCCATGTACGGACAGCTTGTGGAAAGACAATTCACCAGTAGATGGTTTGCCAATAGACAATTCACAGACAGGACAATTGGTTAATGCTTTAAGCTTTTTCAAGCTCTCTTATATATATACTAGCAGTATAGCTCGGTGTGGCTCGGGTGTAATGAAAGCTTTAAAACTAATCCATGGTCCTGGAGCTCAGACTCTTTGGACGTTGGCACGAAAGACTAAAAAGCAATAGTTGTTTCCAGTTAAAGCAAAACCATAGACTGAAAGAAAAATGAATGGATGTAAATCAAATTTTGATTTCCTGGTATCGATATCAAATTTTCTGCACTATTGTAAGAACTGCAACCTTGAAACTTCTGAATATCGTTTCTTATGTCTTTGTCTATGAGTGTATCAAATTTGATTAAAATCGGATCACTCCTTCTATAACCTGATTTTTTCGATTTTCGATATTTATTGGGTAGTACCGTGACTAACCAGACGCTTGTAGTACAACTGTGTAAATGTTCAAGAAAATTGGTTCAGCCGTTTCAGAGTCTACAGGTAATGGATACACGCACACACACACACACACACACACACACACACACACACACACACAAAGTTCCATTTATAAATAAGTTCAGATATATATATATATATTTTTTAAGAAACAGTTGTGAACTGTCCAGGTGTTGGGCATTCTCAGTTGTTGTCAGTCTTGCATCACTTAGTTTTTGTTGTTCACACCTCCAGTAACTTTTAGATTCTCTAGTTTTGTTAACACATAGGTGTATCCCTCAAATGAAAGTTTTCTGCCTTCTTGTTTGGTCTTGACAAACTGATGATCACTGAAGGGCTTAGAATGTTCTTTAAAAAAAAAAACAGATGAGAGCTTGAACTTGACAAACTTAAAGCATCTACCAATTGCTTTCAATGAATTGACCAGCTCCCTAACAATCGGTTAACAATCATTGTTACAGCAGGGTCTAAGCTAATTGAGGATGTTTGTTGTAGTGATCCTCGTAAAACTGTAGCTTTTGCACATTTATTTAAATTGAATTTCATTCCAATGTCTATGCTGAAGCATTTTACAGTTTGCAGAAGACCTTTCAGCTCGTTATCATTCTTAGCTTACAACTTTAAGTCATTCATATAAAATAGATGGCTTATTTTCTTTTGGGCTATTTATTATGATTATTATTATTGTTATTCTTCTTCTGTATTATTTATTTATTATTATTATTATTTTACTTATACACGAGGGATGTGTGTTGCGGTGTAATGGATATTGGCTTGGAATTAGAAATCGGAGAGCCGAGTTTGGTTTCCAGTTGAATATGTTGCATTCACCTATGGGCAAATACCTTTGAGAAAAGTATGAATACATCTCTTCTTCCTCCAGCTATGGGTTTAATAGCAGGTCAGAGTAGGTTCTATAGCCTTGGTTGGCAACCAGTCTACTGCGGGAAATAATAGCAACCTACTGCGGGAAAAACTTCTGACTAGTCAGTCATTGATCGAAAGGGAAATGAACGCCTAAATGTGTATTACGTATGGTACTTAACTGACTGATACATGAGGGGACAGATACTGTAGCTTTGATTCTAGAAGGCAGTAAAAGGAAAAACTTCAGGGGAACACATGGCCACTCGTTAGCATAGTATCTTGCCTTGTGCTGTCAAATTTGCATGTTGAAAGCATATCGACACTTCAAGATTCCAATGGCCCTCTGCCAACTTCATGCCATTTTGGACTTGTATCCAAAACTTAGACAAAGGCAATTGACGACTGTCTAAATACCATGCCCATGAGATATTCTGATCAGTCACTGGTCATCCTGACTCAGCCTCAGCATTCTATAACCATTTTCACTCAGAGATAATATCTTATTAATAATTTCTAACAAAAAGATTTTGTCTGGAACTGATTAAAAGAATAATATGTTCTAATAAAGTGCATTTGTGGTGCAGAGGATATTGGCTCAAAACGAGAAATCCGGGAGCCGAGTTTGAATTCCATTTGAATTTCTTGCATTCACTTATGCGCAAATACCCTTGGGAAAGGTATTAATCTGTCTCTTCCCTCCTGTTATGGGTTAAATAAGAGGACAGATTGAGTTCTATAGTCTTAGCTGGCAATCAGTTTGCCATAGAAAGTAATACTGCAGAATAATCTTTTGCTCAGTCAGTCATGTTTCTTTCGAGACATGATCACCCAAGCGTGTATCACGTATGGCACTTAACTGACTAAATGTGCATTTATGATTTGAACCTGCATAGTTTTTTGTTTTACCAATTCATAGTTTATATAGATTATTTAAAGTTTTTTTTTTTCACAAATAAAACATGAGTAATATAAGGAAAAATAATGTAATATTTTTCACTAAGCCAAATGATAATTCTAATTCCAAAAGGCTAATCATTTGGAGTAGGAACATAATTATTTATAATTCGACTTAGTAAGCATATATTTGGACAATTCACAAGGCAAGAAGTGTGATATGTCATGAAAGTAGACTCAGTAGAGTAATATATTTTCTTATTGTAAGTCTGTTTTGGAATGTTAAGAGCTGGAAACTTTGCATTTTCTCTGAAGAAATCTCTTTTATTGAAATAAGTATAAAATTGTACTCAATATAGATCACTATAAATTATTAATAGCTTAACGATTAGTATGGGAAGATGGTTAGATACGTTTATGTGTTCTAGAGGAGTGTAAGGAGTTTCTCTCATATTATCAGTTGATAGATAGCAACATATAAGTGGATTTTGGTAGATAGCAACATATAAGTGGATTTTGATAGATAGCAACATATAAGTGGATTTTGATAGCAACATATAAGTGGATTTTGGTAGATAGCAACATATAAGTGGATTTTGATAGATAGCAACATATAAGTGGATTTTGATAGATGGAACATATAAGTTTTGGATAGATAGCAACATATAAGTGGATTTTGGTAGATAGCAACATATAAGTGGATTTTGGTAGATAGCAACATATAAGTGGATTTTGGTAGATAGCAACATATAAGTGGATTTTGGTAGATAGCAACATATAAGTGGATTTTGATAGATAGCAACATATAAGTGGATTTTGATAGATAGCAACATATAAGTGGATTTTGAAAAGCTCTCCCAAGTCCTTCAGAAAAGAAAAGAGAAAAAGAAAACCTTGAGATTTGTACACAGTCAGAATGAAGTGGGTTTGGCATGAAGACTTTTTGGTATCCCCTTTAGATAAATGATAACTACACAAAGCTAAATTGGCTAAAATTCAATGAACTCTGCTCATCCCAAATAAATATGGAAATGAACCAGAACCAATAGCCTTCTTTACAAATATATTAACATAAATAACTAGACAGACAATGCCCAAGTCTTTCTTAGACCACATACCAAATAAAAAAACTGGTTTACTACAGAATGCTGAAAAGCAGTTAAAACCAGGAAAAAATACTAAAGATATTCTTGCACAACCCAATCACAATTGACCTACAAAACTACAAGCAAAGCTTGTACAAAAGCATGCTGTATGGTGAAGAGAAGCTTGGCAAAACTACATCTCCAGACTAAACAGCAAAACTCCATGGGAAATAATAAAGAAAATTAATGAACTGACATCACAAACCGCAACAGTCCACTTAAACAAAAGATAAATGTACAGGAAAAAAAATAGCCAACCTTATAGCAACAGAATTTCGAAGAAATTCCCTAACAATCACAACATTCCTAAAATTCAAAAATATATGCTTAATAGTGGGAAATTGGTCACTGTGGGTACACCAAGGTGTAGTTTCTGCCCTGAGCATGTGTGTCATGGGCGATTCTGCCAACTAAACTTTATTTATTTATTGCTGGTAAACCATTTTCTTCCAACAATTTATTGTTGTTTTGTGTTTAGTAATACTTTTTTCTTTTTCAAGTATCAAGATTCATTGGGATTTGTTTTTAAGGGCAAGGTCCCCAAATCCTACTTTTGTTATTTAACCCATAACTGGAGGGAAGGGACAGATTAATACTTTTCCCAAGGGTCAGTCAGTTAAGTGCCATACGCGAAACACACTTGGGCAATCATGTCTTGAAAGAGAAATGACTGACTGGGCAGAAGATTATCCCGCAGTAGGTTGCCATTGCTTTCTGCGGTAGACTGGTTGCCGACCAAGGCTATAGAACCCAATCTGTTCTGTTATTTAACCCATAATTGGAAGGAGGAGACTGATTAATACCTTTCCCAAGGGTATTTGCGCGTAAGTGAATGCAATGAATTCAACCATTCCGAGCCGATATCCACTGCACCACAACGCACATCCTTCCCAAGGGTACCAGTGCTTAAATGAATGCAGGGTATTCAATTGGAATTCGAACTTGGCTCATCGATTTCTCTTTCTGAGCTGATATCCACTGCATCACAACGCACATTTGTCACTGAATGCTTATAGTGTCAATGCTTTAGCGACTTATTTAAATGGGTTAAGTCATTTTTCATTAATATCTAACTTTGTCGTCTTAACCTTTTGTACTCTGCATTATTAATGTTATTTCCTTTCCTCTCCATTCACTTTCAAGGCCTCGTGATTTCGGTATCCTTATTGTTAATTTCACTCAAAGTTATTTTCTGTTGCCATAGCTGCATATGACAACACAACTATAAAATTCAAACACACTATTGTTCAGGTACCAGAGTTACCTTCAGTAGCAGGATAAACTTTTTGCACAGTAAATGAAATCACATCAGTCAATTAAGTGCCATACCTGATACACGCTTTGGGTGATCGTGCCTTGAAAGAGACATGATTGACTGGGCAGAAGATTATCCCACAGTAGGTTGCTATTGCTTTCTGTGATAGACTGGTTGCAAGCCAAGGCTATAGAACCCAATCTGTCCTATTATTTGACTCATAGCTAGAGGGAGAAGAGATGTATTATATTATTAAGTAATAATTAGTTGTGGGGGGTCATTTTATTACTTCATAACAATATAAAACTGAGCCCCCACTTTATACCCAGTAGAAGCCTTAATCATGTTTTCAACTATTATATTCAGTCAGTTAAGTGCCATACACACTTTGGGTGATCATGCCTCGAAAGAGACATGATTGACTGCGCAGAAGATTATCCCACAGTAGGTTGCTATTGCTTTCTGTGATAGACTGGTTGCAAGCCAAGGCTATAGAACCCAATCTGTCCTATTATTTAACCCATAACTGGAGTGAAGAGATGGATAAATACCTTTCCCAAGGGTATTTGTGTGTATGTGAATACAAGGAATTCAACTGGAATTCGAACTCAGCTCCTTGATTTATCATTTTGAGTCTATATCCATTGCACCACAAAAAGGTTAACATATTCACTATAAGTTTGGATATTTGAACACTTAGTGCTACCTATTTGTTTTTTTGTTAGGGTTACCATTAGGAATTGCTATATAAGACTATTTAGGCTTTATTTTGACAAATATAATTCTTTAAACAGGAAGGAATGACACAGTGTGTCTTTGGTTATTTTCTTTTTATCCATAGTGACAGAGTTGTGTGACAGTCATTTTATAAGAAAAACAAACAAAAAGGAAAAGTAAAAACATTGAACAAATCAAGATAGCGAGAATTAATGCAGGTAATGTAGCTATTTATAAAGTCTTTAATAAAACTCAAATGGGGACATATGTCATATGGCAGTAAAGGTGTTGGGTAAATCTCTTAGATAAAGCATTGTCATTATTATTTATTCTTGACTTGTCTTTCTTTCATCTTATTTCTCTTGCTTGTTTTCACCTTGTAAGAATAAGATGTAATAGTCTTAAGTTGGGTGAATTTCTTTGATGAAGCCTTGTCATTTCTATTCATTTTTGACTTGTCTTTCTTTCATCTCATTTTGCTTGTTTCATCTTGTAATAGTGGTATGACGGTAAACTGCATCCGGCAGCAAGGTCTCTGATTAGGAGGTTGTGAGGAGTATGGAACCACCTCTTAATTGCTGTTTTTCCCAGGTCCACTCTGACCCGGAGTGGTAGCACCTGTTAGGGTCCCAGCTATAGGCAAATAGTTAACCCCCAAACTGGGGTCAAAAAACTGTGAAAATATAAAAATACACTTTTATAGAAATATGTACATAAAAATACTTTTATAGAAAAATATACATTTTTGAAGGGAAAAAAAATTATTGCCATAATACATTTTTGAATACCAAACTAGAAGACATCTTCAGTTTTCTAAAATAAAAAACTAAAAAAAATTTTCATCACCTTTTTGGCGTTAAATAACACACAGAGGTTGATATGCCATTAAACAAAACTTAAACTCCTTGTAATAGTTGTGTGTAATATTTCTTAGATGGAGCATTGTTATTATTTTTTTAATTTTATTGATTTTTCTTTCATTTGTTGTTGCTTGTTAACACCTTGTTAGCAAAAATTGATGTAATTGACAGAAACTTTATGCGTATTTCTGAATTGAATCATTGTCATTATTTTTATTTTCTCTTTTAACACATTTTGTAGTTTTTAAAAACTTTAAAGGTGACATTACTTTTTTATATTTTACCAAAAAGCATCATGGCATTGATAAAATTTGTTTTATAAAAAGAAATATCTTACTTGATTTAAGTTACTTTAATGCTGAAGTGTGTTAGTTGATTTTCTAAGTGCCACTTAGATGTGGCACAAGGCCAAAAGTATCGGGTACCCAGTGAGGCTCCAACTCACTACTCAGTTGTAATAGGTTCTAGCAATAAAAGCTAACCATTGCACCATGTTAAGTTGCTCCTCCCAGGGTATAATTGATTTTCTATGTGCTGTTTAGATGTACAAGGTCGAAATTATGGGGCACCCAGTGAGGATTGAACTCATTACTCAGTTGTAATAGGTTCTAGCAAGACAAGCTTGCTAACCATTGCACCACACCGTGATACCCAAATGTTGAAGTGTATCAGAAAAGTTTATCAAAAATTAATATGAACAGAATTCATCAAGAACTTTTCTCAAAATTCATTTGTTTCTAGATCTTGTAAGAAAATGTCTGACAAGGCTGATTTGTAATAATGAAAAGAGAAATATTATTAAATATTCATTGCTTAATAAAATTAATTGTAAAGGTATTGTGAAAGTCTCAGATGTTAATGTTCTAAATAGTGTTGTGGAATACTAATATGCTTGGTTGTTGTGTAGAAGGAAGTATCGACACCAACGCATGGGATGGACACTGATCCCCAAATAAAGAATAATAATAGAAAAATGGATTATTCTACTAGCGATCAGGTGACCACTAAAATAATTATTTAAGCACCAGACAGAAGTCTGGAGTGATGAGTGAATAACAAGTAACTGGACTTCAGTGAATAACGAATCTGTTGAGTGACCGAACTGGGAATCTACTATGGATCAATTGTATTACAAATAACTGAATTATAGCGACCTATTACAACACAACAGTAACCTTGTTACAACATTTGGGTAGAAATAAGTCCCCATTCAGTCAGTTAAGTGCCCTACGTGAAACACGCTTGGGCAATCATGTCTCTTTTGAGACATGACTGACTGGGCAGAAGATTATCCCACAGTAGGTTGCCATTGCTTTCTGCGGTAGACTGGTTGCCGGCCAAGGCTATAGAACCCAATCTGTTCTGTTATTTAACCCATAACTGGAGGGAAGAGACGGATTAATACCTTTCCCAAGGGTATTTGCGCGTAAGTGAATGCAATGAATTCAAATGGAATAGAACTTGGCTTCCCGATTTCTCGTTCCGAGCTGATATCCACTGGACCACAACGATGTTGCATTTATCATCTCTTCACTTTTGATGTGTATCAGTTAATTGCCATACTCTTTGGGTGATCATGTCTCGAAAGTAGGTTGCCATTGCTTTCTGCAGTAGACTGGATGCCAGCCAAGGCTATAGAACCCAACCTGTCCTATTATTTGACTCATAGTTAGAGGGGAAAGAGATGTATTATATTATTAAGTAGTAATTTATGGGGGATCAGTATTACTTCATAACATTAAAAAAACTGATTCCCCACTTTATGCCCAGTAGAAGCCTTAATCATGTTTTCAACTATTATATTCAGTCAGTTAAGTGCCATACGTGACTGACTGGGCAGAAGTTTATCCTGCAGTAGGTTGACTTTGCTTTCTGTGGCAGACTGGTTGCCAGCCAAGGCTATAGAACCCAATCTATCTTATTTAACCCATAACTGGAAGGAAGATACGGATTAATACCTTTCCCAAGGGTATTTGTGCGTAAGTGAATGAAAGGAATTCAACTGGAATTCGAACTAGGCACCCTGATTTGTCATTTCGAGTTGATATCCACTGTACCACAACACAACACACGTAAATATCTATGGGTTCCTTGAACATTTATCTGACAAACAATATTAGCGGACTCATGTGAGTCCAGGTAAAAATTAAATAACACAAAACAAGGAGTATAAAACAAGTGACAATGCATGTTATTAATAAAAGGAGTGCACACAATTTAATGCAAGGAAAAAACATTAAAACTAGTTATAAGTGTGCTTGTTTGTGTGTGTGTGTAACAAGCATGTTTGATAGATGTGTGAGAGAGAGAGAGAGAGATAGTTCAAAAGTCGACAAAGGAAGCAAATGTGCTCCATCATCTGCATTCTTTATCTGTGCCAACTGGAAGCAAGAGTTAAAAAGAAGTAGAGAAGAGAGTATGATTGCCTTTTTTATAGACTTAAAGAGTTTTTTTTTTTTAATCATTTCACCTCAAGCAAGGCATTCCACTGCCACTATTGTGCATGGGGTTACATAGGGGAAGGTGAAGAGAAAGAGTGGTTAGATATAGGAAATGTCAGAAGGAGGGTGATAGATGGGTAAGGATACCGAGGCTGGGTAGATGGGAAGAGTGTTTGAAAGAATGTGAGCGAGTTAGTGTGTTAGGAGGTGTCTATTGACCTTACATTTAAACTCCTGGAGATTGTAGCCATCGGGGAAGCAATCATGTGGAAGGGAATTCCACAGTCGGGAAGTGCGAGAAAAGAAACTGTTGGAGTAGAAGTTGCGGTTGCATTTTATCGGTTTCACTGTAAAAGGGTGGGATCTAGTTGCTAATCTAGTATCTTGTGCAAATTCGTACCTAGGGGGCACCAGTGATCTAAGTTCATTGGAGCAGAAGCCATGAAAGTATTTATAGAATAGACACAGGGAAGCCACGTCGCACTGGTGAGAGAGAGACTGCAGGCGGTCTGCCAAGTTGGTATCGATCACATTACAGACTCTCCGTTGTACTTTGTCAAGAAACCCAAGGAGAATAGCAGGGGCACCCGACCAGATGTGGTAGCAGTATTCAATGCATGGGCAGATTTATATATGTGTAGGATAGATTCAGACGGCAAAAAACTTCCGGGCCCTGCACAGAGAACCGACTTTCATAGCAGCGGATTTAGCAATGGATTTGATATAGTCATTCCATTTGAGGTCCGCTGAAAGTGTGAGACCAAGGAGGCGTAGTGTTTTACTCTCTGGGAGGCAAGCCTGGTCCATGCTAATGCGAGGTAGGTGCGATTATCTATGATGGTTAATTGATAGCAGCTTCGTTTTAGAAGTATTAAAATTTACGAGCCATTTCTTACCCCAGTCCACTACGGATTGGAGGTCTTTTTCAAGCTCGGCTCCAAGGTTAGCTTTGTCGTTCACACCAGATTTTTGATCAAAAAGAAGGCTCCAGAGAGATTGCCCCCTAACAAATGTTTTTGGCAAAGCCAAGTGGGATGACCGACAAGAGTAGCAAGAAAAATACTGATATGATTTTATGAAAAAATAAAAATGTATTTTGAATATTATATGCGACTAGCAAGTGTACCTTGGTGTTGTGAAGATGTTTTATGTTTTTCTATTTTCTTAATAGTTATTTATGAATTCAAATGCCTCGTAAGGAAATATCTTCCTGATCAGATCAAATTCATAAATAATTATATTGGTCATATCACTACATTTCTCTCCAGATGACTAATGCTACACCTATCAAACGATAGCTCAGTTTAGATTTGTTTAAACACACATGAAAACCTACCAATTTCTATCTGTAAGATTCTAGTAGAAAATACAAGTATAATAGCCTCATCCGCTTGTCAAAAAGACTAAAACATAATAGAAGCTGTAATAGATATATATTGTGTTGTGACCCTCAATGTTAACATCAAGGGTATGGTCAATTTACGCAATATCTTTGTGTGTCATCTTCTCTTCTTTCTATGTTTTTATTTTTTACTTCCTGTCCAGACTGAGTCATGTTTCATTGTTTTACTTCCTGACCGAGGAAAGGCTGTGAAAAGACTTAGGTTTGCTTGACAACTGACAGAATGATCTCCTAAGAAAGTGCATCCCCTAAGCTCACATGACATACATCATCACATGGGATTTTGACAGCGTAAATTACAGTTTCTTTGATAATCTCTGACCAAACCAAATCGAGGGAGAATGAAATCTCATCATACAATCAGGAGAGAGACGCCCATAAACCTATTTCATTCCTGGCTTTGTAAGGAATAAGTAACTATCATCCTGAAGATCTTGAATTTATTTGATTGTTTCATGAATAAAGGAATATTATATCCAAAGAAATGATCTTCATGTCATCTCGGCCACAAACCAATTAAATGAGGGCAAACAAAGTATGAGATTTTATTCTGGAATGAAAGAACGATAAACTTTTACATGGATTTTCTTCAACAACTCTGCCTGTTTGTTATTATGAACTTTTGAATTCCAAATTCATGAAACATGAACGTTTGAACTGGTATCTTCAACCTTAGATAAGTGTTCTTTTATTGATCTAACGTTTGCCAATTCATACTCCTCCCCTTTTTTGTAGTCTGTCGTATAAAATTTATTTACAAATGTTAATCTTGTGTTTGTTGGTACCTATTTGTGTATTCCTACCTGAGTTAACCCACCTTTACCTTTTTTTTTTTTTCGGTTTCCTGAATTAAGTTCTGTATCTTTATATTTTGCAAACTTGTAACACACACACACACACACATATATATATATATATATATATATATATATAGATGATCCACTTATTCTGTCTTAATATATATAGAAAAACTTCTAAAAAGTTGTAAGTTTAAAAATGTATGTTTTTGACAGTATTTATTTATTTCTATTATTATATGCGTGTGTGTGTCTGCGTAATATAACAGAGCTATTAAGTATATATTAATAAAAATACATATTATCCTTCATTTATAGCATGGCTCAGTTTCATGCATTATGTAATCATAAGGTGCGTATCATAAATTTCTTATATATAATATACACCTGATGATTGCATAGTGCATGCAACTTCAAGTTGTGCTATAAACATAGGATAATATGTATATTTATTTATATATATACACACACACACACACACACACACTATGAACAAGATGAAAAAAACAGAATTTAATTGTATCTAAATTGCTTCATACATATTTATTATAATGAACTTAGGACAGACAAATAAAATTAAATTTAACTAATTTAGAAGAAATATTTAAGAAAAATGAGTGCATGGTCATCAGCAAAAGATACAACCCAAAATGCCAAATACAGGTGGGGGATAACAGAATCAAACAAGTCCAAGAATTTAAGTACCTAGGAAGTGTTCTAACAGGAGATGGAAAGTGCGACATGGAGATCCGAAGGCGAATTGGCATGGCAAAAGACACGTTCCAGAAGATGAGCAAAATACTAACACACAGGAAAATCTCAATAGAAACGAAGAAAAGAGTGCTAGACTGCTACGTGATGTCAGTTCTTCAATACGGCTGTGAATGCTGGACAATATCATCGAAAATGAGGACAAAACTGGAAGCCGCCGAAATGTGGTTCTACAGAAGGATGCTACGGATATCGTGGACTGAGCATACAAGCAACGACGAAGTGTTAGAAAGAATGGCAACAAAAAGGAAATTGATGCTGAGCATCAGGAAGAGACAACTGAAGTTCCTGGGACATGCAATGAGGAAGGAGAGCCTGGAGAACCTGATACTGACTGGTCAGATAGAAGGAAGGAGAGACAGAGGAAGGCAGCGGATAACATATTTGCAGGGTCTGATCAGGTGGATGACGGAACGGGGGTTGCCAGGAGCAACAGGAGCAAACATACTAAGAGCCACAAGGGATAGGGAGACGTGGAGATCCATGATCGCCTACGTCCTGAAGGGACAGGGCACATAGAAGAAGAAGATTACAAGAAATAATCATGGTATAAACCAGAATAATATACCATTAACTTATTCTATCATAACCAGATACATTCTAACAAAATGAAAAAGCCACAAAAATACAAATATATGAGATGTTAGGTATATTTTGCCAGCAATTGTTCATCCAAACAATTTGGATTAAAAAGATCCAAAAATGTCTGTCTTTTTAATTTTATATTGGAGTAGATAGATCTATCTAGCGCCCGGTTCACACTCCACCCACGTCTATTGAACAGGTGTAGAGGTTCATCCCTTGTTCCCTGTTTAGGATGTGGTTTCCGGCTTTCTCTTTTCCAATCTTTTCACTATTACGTAGCCCCCTGCACATCAGTGACATTACTGCCTTGCTCGGGGTGATACGATTAAAAAAAAAAAAAAAAATTATAGTTTTCCAACTTTTGGATAAGATATTGAGTATTTTTATTGAAACTGTTGATAAACTGTCAGATCTTCATATTTTGTATTTTAAACTTTCCAGTCATTGTCAAAAATTGATGCAGTGTCTCTGTGATTATATATATATATATATATATATATATATATATATATATATAATGACAAACTAATAACTATACTCATGTTGAAAAACCATCCAGATTTATGTGGAAGGAAAAATGGTTATAACAAAGAAAGAGCTAAGCACATTACCACCAGTCAAAAGGGTTCGGACCGAGTCAGCACGTAGCCCAAAGAAAAAACCTGAGACAAGCAATCAACTAACAATAAAGTGCTCAATACTTAGGTAGAGCAGAATAAAGTATACCTAGTGAGCCAACAAACCTACCTACTAAGTGGATCATCGGGGAAAGCTTTCACTGATATTCCGTGTAGGTGAAACCTTGGTAGGTTTGTTAGCTCAATAGGTATAGTTTATTTATATATATATATATATATATATATATATATATATGTGTGTGTGTTATACGAAAGTGAAAGAACAGGTGGATTAAAACCTACTGTTCAAGCATTTGCTTTTATAAAGAGTGCTCGATACAAACGAGCTTTATATTGTAATTTTTTATTACAATAGATTATAAAAGCTTTATAAACTATTGTAATAAAAAAATTACTATATATATATATATATATATATATATATATATATATATAAAACAGAAATAGGATTGTTTCAACGAGAGAAATTGGTATAGAATAAAAAGTACAAAAATATATTTTTAAATATAAAACTTTAATCCCCAAAAAAAGCAGGAAGGTAAATCCCAAAGACCCAATCCTAATTAATATTAATTACATTAATATTAAAACTGATCAAGGTGGAGGGCTCAATGTAATTAATATTTAAATTACAGAGACAATTATAAAATAAAATAAATTTCGATGTTCAAATCAGTTGCATGGCCATTTCCGAGGATGCGTGAAATTTTTTTTTGGGATTTCATGTAGAAATGGGCATACAACTGATTAGAACATCGAAATTTATTTTATTAATATGTATATATATATATATATATATATATATATATATATATATATATATAAATTAAAAAAGGATTAATTCAATGATGTTGGATGACCATTTCGATATGAAAATACCCATGGGGGATAACACATCACCTCAGCAACAGAAAAATCCTTTCAGAAACTGGAGAAAAATCAGTCTAATTTTCCTTTATAAATAGATTTGCAAAGAAATTAAAAAAGAAAATAAAAAAGAAAAAGAAAAAAAAGATAAAACAAAATAAAATCAAATAAACAAGAAAAGAAAAAATTGACATCGTCTGGGTTCGCAAAAAAAGAAAGAGAATTGTAACTTGAAAATTAACGGATGGCCGTGTTGAATTGATGTAAGGTTAAGCAACACGGAAAAAAGGTGGGAGATAAGAGAGATAAAGGAAGGAAGGAAGGAAGGGAGGGAAAAAGAAAAGAAAGAAAAAAAATTTTTATATATTACAGACACTAGACATATTTTTTAATTTATATTTGCTCTGTAATATTTTATTACATGGAGCTCTCTTCCTGTATCATTTTTTAATATTAAAATAAAATTTTTAATATTAATTAGGATCGGGTTTTTGGAATTTACCTTCCTGCTTTTTCCACTTTGATTAAAGTATCTGAATTAAAATATATATATATATATATATATATACAAGTATGGGTGGAATAATATTCCCCATCCAAAGAAACACTATTTTTAAAAAAGTGCTCAATACAAAGTAGAGCTAATAATAATAATAATATTTATTAATAAATTATAACATTGATATGTTATAATATCACTACAAAAGTAGCTATTTTGTTTCGACACTTTTTGTGTCTTTTCAAGTGATGTTGTTATTTCGAAATGAATGGAGCCATTCATTTCGAAATAACAACATCACTTGAAAAGACACAAAAAGTGTCGAAACAAAATAGCTACTTTTGTAGTGATATTATAACATATCAATGTTATAATTTATTAATAAATATTATTATTATTATTATATATATATAGTGTGTTTTTGGAATTTACCTTCCTGCCTTTTCCACTTGGATTAAAGTATCTGAATTAAAATATATATATATATATATATATATATATAGTGTGTGCATGTGTATAATTATCTGGATGCATTGCACATGGAAGAACAGACTGAGTGGAAACCCGTTATTAGCGATGAATGCAACATCTCTTGAGGATGAAATTCTTAGGCATGCTTAGATGACGTGTGATCTCCAAATAGATGCATGCTCTGATTTATCAACTAATCTGCTTTCTTGAAAATGTTGCGTGCAGGCAGCATAAACCATTTGAAAGGGCATCATAAACAGAAGCAAGCCAACTTGCCTCATTGTCCTGTCGACAATACTTGCGTTGTTTGCTACAAGGTGCACTGAATAAACATCTAGAGTGAGGAGGCACTGTGTGTGTGTGTCTATAAAAGTATTTCTGAACAATATGCTTAAAGCTAATCAGCTGTTTTATTATTGATCACGCATTGATTTCTATGAGCAACCATATGTAACTCTGGTATGAAATATGAAATGTATGTTCTATATTAACATTTGGGTGTGTATTCATTAAATGGCTTTATTGCTTGGTGATGAAGGAATGGCAACCACTGCAGGAAAATCTTCTGTTTCTTTTGATACCCAAGGGTGTATCACGTATGTCACTTAACTAACTGATTGATTTTTGGTTGTATCTCTGCTAGATCCCACTGCCTAACTCAGTAATTGAACTCACAGAACAGCAGGGATGGTATCACAAGGAAGAATTAATAAAATAATGATTATGATAAAATTATTTCTTTCTGTCACCCCCCCACATTACAATGATTATCTTTCAAATAGCAGTATTCGATGCACGGGCGGATCGTAGATTTATAAATGTGCAGGATAGATTCAGACAGAAAAAACTTCCGGGCCCTGCACAGAGAACCGACTTTCATAGCAGCGGATTTAGCAATGGATTTGATATAGTCATTCCACTTGAGGTCCGCTGAAAGTGTGAGACCAAGGAGGCATAGTGTTTTACTCTCTGGGAGGCAAGCCTGGTCCATGCTAATGGGAGGTAGGTGCAATTGTCTATGATGGTTAATTGATAGCAGCTTCGTTTTAGAAGCATGAAAATTTACGAGCCATTTCTTACCCCAGTCCACTACGGATTGGAGGTCCTTTTCAAGCTCGGCTGCAAGGTTAGCTTTGTCGTTCACACCAGATTTTTGATCAAAAAGAAGGCTCCAGAGGGATTGCCCCCTAACAAACGCCTTTGGCAAAGCCAAGTGAGATGACCGACAAGAGTAGCAAGAAAAATACTGATATGATTTTATGAAAAAAATAAAAATGTCTTTTGAATATTATATGCGACTAGCAAGCATAACTTGGTGTTGTGAAGATGTTTTATGTTCTTTCATTGTCTTAATAGTTACTTATTTCTTTCTGTCACCCCCCCCCCACATTACAATGATTATCTTTCAAATAATCTTTTTCAATGGCAAAATTATTTTACCATTTACTAGATTTATACAAAAAATTCCCATCAGAATATTAATTTGAATTGGGTTGCTTCTTTTATAAGTTGAAAAATTCCCATCGATATGACTATTCCAGATGTGCCATCTGGAATAGTCACATTGGTGGGAATTTAGTCCAAAAGATTAATATGAAGAGTGGAATGAGAACGATTTATTCTCATGGATTGGATGAAGAATTCAGTTTGAGATTCTGAGAGCATTACCAAATATGCAGGGCCAGATGAAAACCTTTTGGGACACCTAGGCTAATGCAGTTATGGGGTCCCACTTCAGACAGAGCAACTCTCTAACTCACTGGTTGTTGTCGTCTTCATCTATGTGCCGTGTCCATTCTAAACAATCATGGCCTTCCACATCTCCCTATCCCTAGTGGCTCTTTGCATGCTTTTTCCTGTTACTCCACCCAAACCACACTTTGCCGACAACTTGCTCAAGTCGTCAAGTATGTTAGCATTGGTTTCCCCTGTCTCTCTTTCCCTCCATCTGACTTGTAAGTATCAGATTTTCTGTACCAGTCTTAAATGTTTTTTACTTGTGATACATCATTTTAGCAACATTTATTAAGCTTGAGGTAAACTTATTTCAAGTTCCTTAAATAAACTAGAATAGCTATTTTTTGCCTGTCAATAAAAATATTCTTTAATGAATACTGCTATTTTATTGTAGCCCAAATTAGCTCATATTTCAGCACAAACGTGGTAAAAAAAGTGATGGTTTTTATCACTAGTATTATAACAATAAAATGAACTCTGATAAAACAAAGGTCAGTGAGACACTTGGCTTATAAGTCCCAAATATTCATACATTGATGCCCCCCAAGGATGCATGGACCAGTGTCTGCTAATTAGGAATTTTCTGAAAGGTATGGAGATTTTTCCATTTTTTTTTTGTTTTTTTTTAATTCCCTTTTGTTCTTTAGAACCTGTCTGTGACCTCTTGAAATATTTCTCAGTTTATTTTTTCATTTACTACTCTGTGCCGTTCTTAAGACATTTTGAAAATAACTTGGTAAAGGTCAGAGATTTGGTCCATTGACTCATGTGTAGGTGGAATATGCCAAATAACAAAATCACCAGCTGCTCATAGTAAACAAAGTATGCTTCCTCAACTGCTTTGTAGGAGCTCATCATTTGGAAATATTATTATGCCATAGACTGTTATTTAAAAAAAAAAAAAGTTTGATTATTGAGGAATATGCCAAATAACAAAATCACCAGCTGCTCATAGTAAACAAAGTATGCTTCCTCAACTGCTTTGTAGGAGCTCATCATTTGGAAATATTATTATGCCATAGACTGTTATTTAAAAAAAAAAAAAAAGTTTGATTATTGAGGATGATCATGCCAGAGACACCTTTGCTAACCCATCAACTAAAATTGGTTGTTGATCATGAATTTCTGTCATCCAAATTTTCAACTGTTTCTATTTTCTCTTTCTGCATGATCTCTTTTTCAGTTTGTCTTTTTTTCTTTTTTTTTTTCTCTCTATAATAACAAACTTCACCAGCTTTATTACTGAAATGGGAATTTATATCTTAACTTCTCATTTTATAATGCTGGCCAAAATTAAAAATTAAAATTAAAGTTGAGAATTTCTCACTTTCTCTGAAATATTTTCTCATTTATTCTTGCCTATATTTTCTGCGATTTAATTTTTAATTTTTTATTTTTTGCAATGACATGTCAGGAAAACATGATTAAACAAAAATGCTATTGAAATTCTTTAAAGTGGTTTAGCATTTTTGTCTCTTAAGGACTTTATAAAACACGCTTTGGGCCTGAAATCTAAATTTCTTTTGACAATAAATTTGTTCGCTCTTAATTGTAATTGGAGTCCTCTACTCTGTGTGGAGTAATTGCTAGCAAGGCTAGCCTCATTTATCATTCATGCTGAATCAGTCAGTTAAGTGCCATATGTGATGCTCACTTGGGTGATCATGTCTCGAAAAAGACATGACTGACTAGGCAGAATATTTTGTCATCCCTTTCTGTGGTAGACCAGTTGCCAACCAAGGCTATCCAACCCAATTTGTCCTGCTACTTAACCCATAGATGGAGGGAGAAGTGGCAGATTAATACCAGGAGTAATTGCGTATAAGTGAATGTAGCGAATTCAGCTGCAATTCAAATTTGACTCTCTGATTTCTCTTTCTGAGTTAATATCCACTTCACCACAAATAGTTCCCAATTGGAGTAGATAGTTCCTACTATCGCCCGGTCTCACAGTCCACCCCCTTCTTTTGATCAAGAGTAGAGGTGATTGCCTTGTTTCTTGTTCAGGAAGAGGTTTCCGGTTCATCCCCCTTCTCTGGTCTTAGTGTTAGTTCAGCTGGAAGCTGTTTGCAGTAATGGAGTATGGTGGCAACGTCTTTACATTCTGAGGGTACCGGGTTGGCAGTTTCCTGGTTGCTGCTTCCGACTGGTAATTAGGAGCCCGAACTCTTGCGTAGCGTCTTGAGAGGCTGCTCTGATCAACAGTTGAATAATACCAGGGTTCTTGTAGTGCCATATCGCGCATGGACGGGCGTCCCTGCATGAATGTTTGGTGGGCAATCCCGAGTCCACATTATGTTGTAGGCCACACCAGTCTCCATCCTTCATATGCTGCAAACAAGTGACCAACTGACTCTATTCTAAGACCTCTCCTTAACTGAATCACTATGGAAAAAAGCAAACATAATAGCAAGGCTAAACCAGCTAGTCTGAAAACGCCCAAACCCGTCTGCATCTCTTACACTAACATACGTGGTATCCGTACTAACTTCCTCAGCGTTGATTCATTCCTTCACACGAACTCACCTGATATCTTGGCCCTATGTGAAACTAACCTTAACCCTTCTATTCCCTCTTCTGAGTTTGACGTTCATGGCTACCTTCCCCTTTTCAGGAAGGACTCCAATGTTCATATGCATGGGCTTGGTATGTATGTCAGCGAACACTTTCCCCTAGCTAGGGCGACATCCCTTGAATCCCCAGATCATTCTTTCATGTGCTTCCGCCTCTCACTTCTAAACTCGATTAGCTATCTCTTCTTTCTCTTCCGCTCCCCTTCCTCCCCTGACTGTTTGTTACTTGACAGTATCTCTGACAATATTGACAAAGCCATTTCTTCCCATCCCTCTGCCCATATCTTCGTGTTTGGTAACTTTAACACCCACCACACCAAGTGGCTGGAGAACTCTATCACCGACCCTGCTGGTGTCCACACCATGAAATTTTCAATCACCCAATCCCTTACGCAAGTGGTGAACTTCCCCATGTGTTTCTCCGACAACCCTAACGGAAGGAACTCACTGCTAGACCTCTGCTTCACTTCCATCTCAGACTCTTGCACTACCAGACAACTCTGCCCACTTGGTAGCTCTGACCACACCGTAGTTTCTGTCAACATTTCATTCCACTCCCACCCAACCCAAGAAACCCAGACAAGTAGAATATCCTACTGCTACCAAAGAGCAGACTGGGATTCATTCCGAGACTTCCTCTGTGACGTCCCATAGAACAACATTTTTAGTCTTCCCATCGAAGAATGTGCATCCGAGGTCTCCTCCTGGGTTAAGACCGGCATCGATGCTTTCATCCCTGCCAGGAAATTTCAGCTTAAATCTCATTCATCTCCATGGTTCTCGCCTGGTTGCTCAGCCGCCATAGTCCATCGGAATCATTTCTTCCGACTCTATCGTAGCTACGCGTCGGACCAAAACAGACGCCTTTTTGCTTCAGCTCGTAATAAGTGTAAAAAGATACTTAACGAAGCTAAGTTGTTATTTGCTGCCAGAATGAAGCAACACATAGCATCCTCTAAGTTCGGCACCAAGGACTACTGGCGACTCTGTAAAAGAGTACTCAACAAGAGCGAGTCCACAATACCCCCACTAATGAACAAATTTGAGGTCCTCACCTCCCCAGCGGACAAGGCTGAGCTTTGCCCTCAGATTCTCGAATAATTCGAGACTGGACTCGTCTGGAGTTTCTACTCCCGACTTCCCACCTAGAACTGATGCTCAACTGAATGACGTCTATATTACACCCTCACTTGTCTCTAAGATAATCTCGAAACTTGACCCTCACAAAGCGAGCGGAGGGGACGGAATTCCAATCATAGTCTTAAAGAAATGTGCCTCTGAACTTTCCTCTGTCCTTTCTAAGCTCTACAACTTCTGCCTATCTGCTTCCTGCTTTCCTGCCTGTTGGAAATCTTCCTCTGTAGTTCCTATATTTAAAAACACTGGAGAACCCTTGAACCCCGCAAATTACCGACCTATCAGCCTTCTTCCGATCTTTGGCAAAGTGTTTGAAGCGATTATCAACGCCGAGGTGGTTCATCATCTCACAGCACACAGGCACCTCTCGGACAAGCAGTATGGTTTCCGCTTCACCAGGTCTACTGCTGATATGCTAACGACAATCACCGAGTACATATATCAGGCACTTGACAGGAATGGTGAAGCCCGAACTGTTGCCTTGGATATCTCTAAAGCATTTGACAGTTTGGCATGCTGGCCTTCTATGCAAACTGTGCAGCTATGGTATAGCTGGACAATTGTTTGAACTAATCCAGTCATTCCTATCTAACCACACATTGAAAGTGGTATTAAACGGACATGCCTCCCAGAACTACCATACGAACGCGGGTGTCCCTCAAGGCTCTATCCTAGGTCCTTTCTGATCTACATTAATGATCTTCCTGATACCATAAGATCCCAAGTAGGTATGTATGCTGATGACACCACAGTTTATTCTCGCCTCAATCAAAAATCTGGTGTGGGCAACAAAGCTAACCTTGCAGCCGAGCTTGGAAAAACCTCCAATCCGTAGTGGACAATCGTAAATTTTAATGCTTCCAAAACAAAGCTACTATCAATTAATCATCATAGACAATCGCACCTACCTCCTATTAGCATGGACCAGGCTTGTTTCCCAGAGAGTAAAACACTACGCCTCCTTGGTCTCACACTTTCAGCGGACCTCAAGTGGAATGACTATATCAAATCCATTGCTAAATCCGCTGCTATGAAAGTCGGTTCTCTGTGCAGGACCCGGAGGTTTTTTTCCGTCTGAATCTATCCTGCACATTTATAAATCTACCATCCGCCCGTGCATTGAATACTGTTGCCATATCTGGTTGGGTGCTCCTGCTATTCTCCTTGGGCTTCTCGACAAGATACAGCGGAGGGTCTGTAATGTGATGCAGATCGGCTGCATTCTCTCTCTCACCGTCGCGATGTGGCTTCCCTGTGTCTCTTCTATAAATACTTTCACGGCTTCTGCTCTGATGAACTTAGATCACTGGTGCCCTCTAGGTTCGAATTTGCATGAGATACTAGATTAGCAACTAGATCCCACCCATTTACAGTGAAACCAATAAAATGCAAACGCAACTTCTACTCCAACAGTTTCTTTTCTCGCACTTCCCAACTGTGGAATTCCCTTCCACAAGACTGCTTCCCCGACGGCTACAATCTCCAGGAGTTTAAATGTAAGGTCAATAGACACCTTCTAACAAACTAACTTGCTTCCATTCTTTCAAACACTCTTCCCACCCACCCAACTATCTATCACCCCCCCCACTTCTGACATTTCCTATATCTAACCACTCTTTCTGTTTACCTTCCCCTATGTAGCCCCAAGCGCAATAGTGGCAGTGGAATGCCTTGCTTGGGGTAAAATGATTAAAAAAAAAATGCACATTCAACACAACTGAATAGTGAGTTTGATTCTTAATAAGTGTCATTTACTTGAAATTTCAAGATGTCTCCATTATTTTGTCTACTCCCTGTATATATGAATGTATATTTGGCCAACAGCCTTTCTTTTAAACATGTTTTATTGAATATGATAGACAAGAAAAATTTCATTAATTTTTTTATTTACTTTTTTCTAATATTCTCACATTTTTCAATTTGTATGCATTTGGCAAGTTTAAAAATTATCCATAGCATCTATTGTCCCAGGCACTTTCAGACACTTCTTTAGCCATTTTGAAGGGGTTTATTGTTGAGTGTTGGTAATCTCTTTTCATAGTTGTGTGATGCCTATATTGTAGTAGCCTTTAGACGCCTCTATGTAGCGGTAGCCTTTAGACGCCTCTATGTAGCGGTAGCCTTTAGACGCTTACATGTAGCGGTAGCCTTTAGATGTTTACATGTAGCGGTAGCCTTTAGATGTTTACATGTAGCGGTAACCTTTAGATGTTTACATGTAGCGGTAACCTTTAGATGTTTACATGTAGCGGTAACCTTTAGATGCTTACATGTAGCGGTAACCTTTAGATGCTTACATGTAGCGGTAACCTTTAGATGCTTACATGTAGCGGTAACCTTTAGATGCTTACATGTAGCGGTAACCTTTAGATGCTTACATGTAGTGGTAGCCTTTAGATGCTTATCTCTCATGGTAGCCTTTAGATGCTTATCTCTAATGGTAGCCTTTAGATGCTTATCTCTAATGGTAGCCTTTAGATGCTTATCTCTAATGGTAGCCTTTAGACGCTTATCTCTAATGGTAGCCTTTAGACGCTTATCTCTAATGGTAGCCTTTAGACGCTTATCTCTAATGGTAGCCTTTAGACGCTTATCTCTAATGGTAGCCTTTAGACGCTTATCTCTAATGGTAGCCTTTAGACGCTTATCTCTAATGGTAGCCTTTAGACGCTTATCTCCTAATGGTAGCCTTTGACGCTTATCTCTAATGGTAGGCCTTTAGACGCTTATCTCTAATGGTAGCCTTTAGCGCTTATCTCTAATGGTAGCCTTTAGACGCTTATCTCTAATGGTAGCCTTTAGACGCTTATCTCTAATGGTAGCCTTTAGACGCTTATCTCTAATGGTAGCCTTTAGACGCTTATCTCTAATGGTAGCCTTTAGACGCTTATCTCTAATGGTAGCCTTTAGACGCTTATCTCTAATGGTAGCCTTTGACGCTTATCTCTAATGGTAGCCTTTAGACGCTTATCTCTAATGGTAGCCTTTAGACGCTTATCTCTAATGGTAGCCTTTAGACGCTTATCTCTAATGGTAGCCTTTAGACGCTTATCTCTAATGGTAGCCTTTAGACGCTTATCTCTAATGGTAGCCTTTAGATACTTATATGTAGTGGTAACCTTTAGATGTCTCGATATTAGTAGGTGTAATTGCTGCCAAAGGTGGTCCTGTCTCATATTGAAATAAATTTGCTTGAAATTTCAAAATGTTTCTGTTATTTTGTTTACCCTCTGTATATAGGCACATTCATTCAGAAAAGGTGCTAAATTTGGGGAGATTGACTCTGGAAGAACTTGGTTCCGCTGATGTTAATGTCCACCATCTCCATTAAAGTAGACTCCTTGGACTGTCTGCATACTAGCTAAAAAAAATACTTCTGAGAAGTCCGTTTCTCTCTTTGACAGCACTCCAACTAGATAGACATGTGTTGCCTAAAGAGAAAAGCACTCATTTGTGATGAGACCAACTTTTTTTTTTTTTATATTTTTATAAAATGAAAACAATGTGTCTTTTCTCTTCATTTAACAAGTTGGCCTAGATTATTGGCTGTGAACACAATGAATGTGTGCAGCTGTTTTTTTTGTTTTTTTTTTTTTGCTTCTGTGCATTTTTAATTTGTTGCTTTGTATAATACAGACCGATAAATACAACAGTTGGCAACTTAATATATTCCTATGAGATAATATCCTGAGAACTAGAGAATTTTGGGCAACAGGTAGAGCACTGAATCAGCATGTTTAATGTCCTATTAAGTCAAGGTGCCTTAGCCTGTGGATGTGGATGTAGTGTAATCCGTTGGAAAGAGAAATAGGCAAGCTAAGTTTGATTTCCTGTTGAGTTTATTACATTCATTTTCACACAAAAAAAAAAATCAAAAGGTGTGGATGTATCTTTTCTTCCCCCTGCTGTGGGTTAAATATTAGGGCAGACTGGGCTAGAAACCTTACCTGGTAACTAGTTTAGGAGAAAGTTTTAAATTATGCTGACTAGGCAGATAGAAGATTTTGGTTAGCAGTCTATATAGATGGTGATTTTATAAAAACACACCACCCCCAAGAAATCTGGGCCAGTTATGCAGATGTATTTTGTCTGAAAAAGCAGACAATAGCAAAATTCTCAAGTCACATGAGTTATACAATCTATTTTCCAACCCAGATATGGGTTAAATAGCAGGGTAGACCAGGTCTTCTAACCTTGATTGGAAACAAGTCTAGAGACAGAGACTTGATAAAGTAATTTATCCCACATCAGCCTAGGTTAAACGTGCATGTATCTTTTACTTGTGACTTAAAAATTTCTGTCTTGTGTATTGCCCAATTTGCTACAGACAAAGGCAGTCTTTACTTAATTGGCATGGAATAATAATTAGTGAGGCTGGTTGGGGTGACCAGTTTTTCTATTCAATTTTTCCCTGGGAGTAGCATACAAAAGTTAGCATTAAATAAACAGAATAAGGTTTGACATTTAAAATCAACCAAGTAATCAAATAAAAATAATAATTTTGTTGCTTGTAAAATTGAAATAAAATTATTGGTTTAAAAAAAATATGAAGATCTTTTCAGTCGTTAAATGAAAGACTTTGCATTTTTTAAAAAGTATGCTTAAAAGCTTTTATTTTAATTGTTTACAGTTTTTTATTTCAATTATGTATACAGGCTTTTATTTCAGTTATGTATACAGGCTTTTATTTCAGTTATGTATACAGGCTTTTGGATGTGCGTTGTGGTACAGTGGATATCAGCTCGGAATGAGAAGCCGGGGAGCTGAGTTCGAATTCCAGTTGAATCCATTGTATTCACTTACGCGCAAATACCCTTGGGAAAGGTATTAATCCGTCTCTTCCTTCCAGTTATGGGTTAAATAGCAGGACAGATTTGGTTCTATATCCTTTGTCGGCAACCAGTCTACCGCGGAAAGCAATGGCAACCTACTGCGGGATAATCTTCTGCCCAGTCAGTCATGTCTCTTTCGAGACATGATCGCCCAAGCGTGTATCACGTATGGCACTTAACTGACTGATACAGGCTTTTATTTCGGTTATGTATACAGGCTTTTATTTCGGTTATGTATACAGGCTTTTATTTCGGTTATGTATACAGGCTTTTATTTCGGTTATGTTTTATACAGGCTTTTATTTCGGTTATGTATACAGGCTTTTATTTCAGTTATGTATACAGGCTTTTATTTTAATATCCAGTTAAATTTTTAAAATTGTTTTAAAAGATAAATGTCATCAGTTTTCTTTGTTTCTATTTTCAGGTAAGTCTGTGTTTTTGCTGGTCATCTTGAACTGGAAGATGGTAAATATTTAAAAATTAACATTTTTTCTGCTTTTAACAGAACAAGTACAACAAAACCTTGTTTTATTTTAGAATTGCTTTCTAATGCTAACTTATTGTTTTTTTGTTTAACAATTTTTATATTAATTCTGAAGAATTTATATGTAGAGAAGATAAATTTTGATAATTGTCCAAGATTCAAAATAATTTGTTTTGGTCACCTGGGATAAATTAAGTCAGTTTTTTCATTACATAAACAAATTTAAAATACATAAAATGTATTTTAAAGTATCAATCTGAAATATTGTGATCTTTTGATGAATTTATGATTTTTTTTTAACTCAAAAAATCTTTAGTCTACTCTTCATGGTTCATTTGTATTTCCTTTCAAATAGTAGATCAATAAGTGGTTCATGTTCAAGCCTAGGTAAAAACCAAGATATTGAATGTTGATTTTAAAGGCAAGTAGGTCCTTCCCATTTGAATGATTAGCAAAATTCTATTTTTCAATTCCATTTTCCAAGGCTTGTAATTCTTTTCTATTAGTCCCAAGCATAAAAAAAATGTTTAAGCAACTTGATTACAAATTCTTTCACAAAAATCAAGATACCGAAGTACTGGTAAAACACCCTAAGTTGTTTATAAAAAAAAATTACAAAAAATAAAAATTGAGTTTTGTCTCCCAATACGTTTCTTCAGAAACACAACTCTAGTAATTTTTTTTTTCATTTTTGTCTAACAATTTAGCACTTTGAATCATTAATATCAAAAAAAGAAATTTTTAAATTTTCTAAATTTTAATAAGGTAGTTCAGTTAGCTTTATAAATTCATTAAAAATTGACCCCTGTTTATACTAATAAAAAAAAAAGTAAGGAAAATAATAATAATATAGAAATCTAACAGACAAATAGAAAAAGATATGGTACATGAGGATAATAATAATTCCAATTGTAGTTGGAGCCCTCAGATTGATTGAAAAAGGTTCCAATAGACTTATTGAAACCCTCGTAGCTCATGATATAAAGGAATACAAAATATTGTACTCAAAAGTACAGCTCACACATTACAGAAAGTATTATCTATGTAATATGTGTGTGTTCTTAGACTATTTTTTTTTGTTTTTTGCAAAAAAAAAGTATCAGTGGAAGATGTCATGAAGCCATTTCTGATCTCAGGTTTTTGGTTGGGACCTGAAATGAATGTTGTGTTGCTTCGTTTTGGTATAATTAGAAGATAACACAAACTTGAATTAATGATGTTTATTTTTGGTATGAAACTTTAGGTTTTTACATCAAGTTACAACCTTTAAATTTTGTGTGGATACAGGAGCAGACTAACTAAATTCTCTTCACTGTGGGATGCTAGTAGTAAACGAGCCTATCCCTTCTGGACTCTAGTGGTCAAGTGACTAGCGTCTTCCCCTTTTCAAATCTCCTACACAAAACTACTGTCCTTAACTCCTACTTCTTACTTTTACTCCTACTAAAAGAAATGGTTCCTTATTTTGCCGCTCAATTTTGAATTCTTGGCGTCAGTGTATCTATCTTTTTCTATTTTTAGAACACTCGCCATTTTATAAACCATAACATGTACATACATCAGAAACTCAAGGAGGAGGAGAAAGAAATAATAATAATAATAATAATAATAATAATAATAGAAAAAGAAAAAGTAATGAAAAATATGCTCTCAATACGTATTTCACAAATGTTTTGAAATTTTCTATGTCAGCATTACTTTAAAACAACACAGGGAAAAGATAAGTAAAAAATATACTTTAAATAATATCAATATTAGAAGTTTTAAAAATTTTGACTTGAAATTATTTCAAACTTTGTAAGGCTAATAATATACTTTCTCAAGTAGTATGAACATATTTTTGGAATTTTATATAAAGGGGGATCAATTTCCAATGAATTTCTGTGGCAAATTGAACTACCTTGTTAAAATTTAAAAAGTATTTATTTTTTTATATTTGCGATCTGGAATGCTTAGTTGATAGTAAGAAAAAAAAATCTTGAAAATAATGATTATTTCTTTGAACTGTGTGTTTTGTAGAAACGTCCAAGTTAAAATCTATGATTGTAAATAAAGCAAGCAGATTTTTCTTCTTGTGGTATTAATCATTGGAATGACTTTCCTTGTCTCAGCAAGTGAGCTGGAATGTTTCCACTTTAAAATATGCATGGGTCAGTGTTGCACATAATGGTTTATTGTGCTAGAGTTGGACAAGTCTTTGTTATTTTATTGATTGCCTCTGGCCATTGGATCAAATGATTCCATCCGGGTTTCTTTCTCCAGTCACCTCACCCAGTTTATATTTGCATATCAAATGATACACATTTAAACTGTCTTGGATAAATACGTTTTTTCTTCTATTAAAGTTGATGATATATGACCGGCTTGGAAAGAATTCAAAATCTCAAAATTTTCAGACGCTGTTGTCAGGTCTGTTTTATAGTTTATAACAAACTTGTAGCCTGCTTTTGCCTGTCTGTAACGATCGTATCTGCAAAAAACTTGTGCATCAAAGGGACTCTTATTCCCTTGACCTCACTATTATTGTATACACTTTTGATTCCTTTAACAATGTTTATGTACAAGATTAACCAAGTACAATGCGATATGTATTATTTGCTTTTTATAAAGATTTATTATTAACACTTTAAAAAGAAATTAATTTTTAAAGAAATTTTTTATTTAAAAATTTATTACAAATTACAAAATCATAAAAATATTTAAACCCTCTACAATGCGATATTATTTCAGTCAGGGCCATATGTGATACACTTAGACAATCATATTTCTTTCAGTTCATGACTGACTTGGGAGAAGATTTTCTTGCCATTTATATCTGTGGTGGATTGATTGCCAACCAACGTTATAGGACCCAGTCTGTTCTGCTATTCAACCCACAGTTGGGGGAGAAGAAATGGCTTCATACCTTTCATACCTTAACGGACACTACATGAGCTACTAGACTAGCAACTAGGTCCCACCCTTTTACAGTGAAACTGATAAAATGTAACTGCAACTTCTACTCTAACAGCTTTTTTTCTCGCACTTCCTGCCTGTGGAATTCCCTTCCGTATACTTGCTTCCTGGACAGCTACAATCTCCAAGAATTTAAATGTAAGGTCAATAGACATCTATCTCACTAATTCGTATTCTTTCTCTCAAGCTCTTTTCTCTATCCACTCCACCCCCATTACACTGGTATTCTCATCCATCTATTACCCTCCTCCTGATATCCCCTACAACTTACCCCTCTTTCTCATCACTTTCCCCTATGTAACCCCCTGTGCAACAGTGATAGTAAAACTGCCTTGCTTGGCGTGAAATGATTAAAAAAAAAAACAAAAAAAAAACTGGAATTTGAACTCAGCTCTGATTTCTCATTCTAAGCTAATCCATTACACCACCTGCACACCCATTTTAGTATTTACCAATTAAAAAATAACGACTAAATCAAATGTTTTAGTTAATCTACTAAGTAAATTGTATAATTATTTTTGTTGTACAACTTACCTAAAGATTGTTTGTCTTATTTTTTTACCTTCTTTTTATGCTTACCTAAAGTTATCTCAGTCAGTTGAGTGCCATATGTGATACACGCTTGGGCGATCATGTCTCGAAAGAGACATGTCTGATTGGAAGATTATCCAAGGGTATTTGTGCTTAAGTGAATGCAAGGAATTCAACTGGAATCCGAACTCGGCTCCCCGATTTGTCATTCAGAGTCAATATCCACTGCACCACAACACACATCCGCATCTGGCTTGAAGCTGGACTTAGTTAAGTCCAGCTTCAAGCCAGAAAATGGGCAAAGGCATCTAATAGCCACTTGCCTCGGGTAGATGGGTCTTGATAGCCCAGGAAAGACAATTCACGTAGAAGAAAGAAAACCCTGATTTTAAATCTCCACTACCTTGTGGTCATATTCAAAACACGAAAAGGGCTATGGAAGTAATTCCTGATAGAAAACCCTGAAGGTGGTTGACTGTCAACACAGGCACCTTTCTGGCATTTCCTGCAAGCAAGATGTTTCCAAATGTAATTCCCTGTATGGCTGATAGTGGTTGGGGAGGGCATGTTATCTGGGTAGTGCACAGTTTCCATATACCTTCGCCCAGGCCTGTACCCTGGATATCACATCCATTTCACCACTAAAGGACTGAATTTGTCTAAATTCCTGAAATGAGATATTGTAATTATTTACACTGTATGCATTGTTCAGACTGTTATCCTCATCTTTGTTACCATATTCACAACATTTCGGCTGTTGTATGCTCCAGCCTTCTTCAGGTGATTGGAATTTTGAACTAAACCCTTTATATTTGTCTATATTTCTGAGATGAGGTATTTACATTATTTACGTTGTTCAGACTGTTGTATGCTCCAGCCTCAAGAATACATGGACCAGTGGATAAAAGCATTGGTTGTATCTAGTGACTTGACCTAAAAAGTTGTAAGCTCAATACAGAGGTGAACAAAATCTTTGTTGAGTTAAAGGGAGATAACTGATACTGAGACATTTGGAAGAGGCATGACTCATGGAACTAGAACAATGTATCCTAGTGAACAAAATAAAGGGTTGTTTTGGTGAAACACACCTATTCCTCAGATAATGGACTGTCCCTCCTATATTAATTAGAGCTAACAGGAAGTTAACGAAAGAAGTTCTTAGGAATTCTTGGGAAGTTCATAGGAGTTCTTTAGAGTTCTATTGGAGTACAGTAGAACTACTAGGCCATTGATATTAGTCGGCAGTTAGCCGAATACTAAGGAGTCGGCTTTCAGTGGAAGATTACCAAGTTCCTAACATTTAGGGTGCGTTAAGTCGATTAGCAACCGACATAGCATGATTATAACCTTCAGTGCGAAAACTACTCCACGACAGGGTTCATTTTGAAATTCCAATCACTTGAAAACGGTCAGAGCATACAATGGTCAAAATGTACTGAATATGACAACAAAATTTCAATTGTTCTCCTCATCTATGTAAATAGTGTAAATAAAAGGACTGAATTTTGGCTAAACATGACGTTAACTTTTCTCTTGCAAGATTAATGGATGAGGTATTGTAATTATTTACATTGTTTGCATTGTTTAGACTGTTAACCTTATCTTTGTTGCCTTTTTCAGATGTTTACTAACATCTTTGTTGTCAGTTCTCAAGAATAAAGACTATAAATTCACCTTCATATGTTTGGGTTTTATTAAAATTCTAATCATTTCTTTTTAAAACAATAGACATTTTGGTGGGAGTGAACTGTGTATACAATAATATAATATAATATAATATAATATAATATAATAATATAAAAATAATAATAATATACAATATAATAATATAATAATAATATAATATACAATAAAAATTCTAATCTATTCTTTTTAAAACAATAGACATTTTGGTGGGAGTGAACTGTGTATACAATAATAGCCGTGTCAAGGGAATAAATAAACATCCTTTTGACATGCCTTTTTTTGGCAGGTACAAACATTGCCGTTTTTTTTTTTTTTGTAAATTTTAATAAAAAAGTAAATATAGACTTGGGAAGAATTAGAAATTAACAGTTTACTGTTAAATTAGTGGGAATGCACTGGTTCTTGTTTGATCACTGAAGTTAAGCAATGTCAAGCCTAGTCAGTATTGAGATGGAGAATTGCTTGGGAATACTAGGTACTATAAAAAATGATATAGTAAACACAAACAAAAAGAATCCTACATTTGTAATGCATGTAGAAAGGTTTTTTTTATAATATTGTTCACCCAATACAAGGCTCAAGAGTTCCTCAGGGTAGAATATTATTAAATGAGGTTGTTGTAAGAAAAAAACAAAATTTCCTAATAGTAATATTTAGTCCAGCTACTGACACAAAAAACACGATTTTTAATGAAAGTCTGAATGTGTTATGGTGGAATATCCTGCCATCCCCGAGAATGGAATGCTCTAGTCTATAAAGGACGGTGACAAGCGGTACGAGGATAAGCAAACGTCTTAGGCGAAGGCATTCTCTACTTGATAGTTTATTCCACTCCTACTCGTTGATTGCTATTCTGTATGTTATTGTTAATCATACCTTAGTACAATAAATCCGTTATATCGTATTCCAGTGTCGAGTACCCTTCTTCCACTAATCTTTATACTGATATTCCTTTCTGGGATATATCAGAATGAAAGCTTGAAAAAATTTTTTAAATTTAATAAAATGAACCTAAAATGCTTTCATTACTAACAAGTGTTTTGACAATAAAATTTTGTTTTTATCAAGTTTAAGGCCTTTTCCATCATGCTTTGCTCTTTTAGAAAATTTTTTTGAAAGTACATATAAAATGTTGAGGTAAAAAAACAAACTGCAAAAGCTATTCAACTTTGTGTTTTGCTCCTTATAGTAGGCACACAAGTGTGAGGGCTTATGGCCTATCAGGTTGCATACACTGGTTCTCGCTCAATCGCTGAAGTTAAGCAATGTTGAGCCTGGTCAGTACTTAGATGGATGACCACTTGGGAATACCAGGTGCTGTAAGTGTATAGTGATGGATGTGCATTGTGATGCAGTGGATATCGACTTGGAAAGAAAAATCAGTGAGTTAAGTTGGAATTCCAGTCGATTACCCTGCATTCATTTAAGCACTGGTACCCTTGGGAAAGGTATCAATCTGTCCCTTCCCTCCAGTTATGGGTTAAATAACAAGGGTAGGACTTGGAAACCCTGCCCTTAAAAATAAATCCCAATGAATCTTGATACTCAAAAAGGATTACTATTACTAGACACAAAACTTATATAAAAAAAACAACAATAAAAAATAAAAAATTATAAATAAAATAAATAAAAAAATAAAAATAAAAAATAAAAAATAAAAAAAACAACAATAAATTGTTGAAAGAAAAAAGGTATTACTAGCAATAAATAAATAAAGTTTAGTTAGCAATAAATGACCTACCGAGGTTGATTTGCCATAAAAACAAAACAACCAACCAACAAGTGCGAGAGATATATATATATATATATCTGTTGTATCCACCATCAATCAATATTGTCTGTCATGCTACTTCTGGCTCTGTGTACGACTTTTATATTTAATAACTTTTGAAGTAGACTTTGAAGTAGACATTTAATGCACCAATCAATTTTTACAAATTGTCAAGATCATAAATTAAACCAGATCTTAATTGTCTTTGATAATCCAAGCTGCGATGGATAAATTGTCGTCTAAATTGTACAAAAATGAGAATAACGCCGACATTTCACTTTAACAGATATGTTTACCAAAATTATACAAAAATATATTGAAATACTGCAGATCAAATTTATTCAATAAAATCGCCATTAGCTTCGACCACAGCCTACAGACAATTTCATAATCTCTCGTAACACTTGTGGACAGCCTCCTTGTTTAAATTGTTGAATGCTACCATAATCTTTGCCTTCAGTTCATCTTTAGTGCTACAAAGAGTTTAGTTAGTCTTTTCACTTAACTGCGTTGCACTTACAATAATCAAGCTGGTTACCGTCTGGGGAGTTAGCTGGCCTAAGGAGTGATGTGGTTGTAGAAATTTTCTGACGGCCATAATTAGGTCCTTCTGCTCGTGCAGATGGTATATAGTACTATTGCCAGACATAGGGTCTTCCAGTAGCTATATTATTGATTCAGGGCAGCACTACCTCCTCAAGGCACTTGGTGTAGGCCTCTGTGTTGAGTTAAAGACCCTGTGGGAAGATGAATAGAAGCACAATGTCGACATCGCTAGTGATCACTCCAAACACCTTCATTATCACCATTAGACTCGTTCAACTCTTTCTGAATCTGTACTGTCCTCAAATTGACACTCAAACACTGAAATGTTCGTATTGGAGCTTCCAACACAAATTCTAAGCAGTAGAGCATAACATTTTCAGATTTCTAGCAGAGTGAATTGCAAATGTTTCTTGTGGATGGTACCCAACTGACCCTACTATATTGTGCAGTCAACAAAATCTAAAGAAAACATATACAGGTGAAATTAAAAATACAAAATGGCGACAATTTAACCATCGCTCCCTTGATATAAGCTAAAACAATTAAAACAAATTTTTTTGATGAATCTGTGAAGTCTTAAGAAATAATTTCCATGATCTATCGTGTCATTCAGTTGCTCGCCATTAATCTGATATACAGAGATTATATGTCATATTGAACCCTCTTGTCATTCAGTTACTCACCATTATAAGTCTGATATACAGAGTTTATATATCATATTCTTGCATGAATCTCTTGGACTATCTTGCAGTTCAACTAACCACCATTAGTCTGGCATATAGATATTGTATGTCATATTGATTATATTGCAGATCCTTTTTTGGATTTTGTTGAAAACCTTGAGATATATATATATATATATCCTTTTTATTAGAGTTTTTTTTTCTTTCAACCTATATTTTTTTTAATTTTTTTATCCATAACTAATGTGTTGCCAACAGAATATATACAGATGTTATTAAGCAAAAATGGCAGGAAACTTTTATTAAGATTTTATCTGTCTTTTGTTTTTTCATTTTGGGTTTTCTAAGGAGTTGCTTAAGTGATGTAAATTTTTTATTAGTTAAAATTGACAGAAAGAATTTTTTAAAGCAGCTTTTTTATTTTGAGCACTTAACAAAGATATTTGGGAAGTATTTAAATTGACTGTTCCGCTCATAAAAGACTAGGGAAATATTTTGGGGGTATCATTTTTGGAGATTAATATTTATTAGACCTTTCTTAAGCTATGATATTTATCAGAATTGAAAAATATTGATATAAATTTTTTTTAATCAATTTAGAAAAGTGGTCCTCTTCATAATATAAACAAAGTATCAAACCGATATCTGGCATTTTAAAAAGTTAGCTATATCTATATCTATATCTATATATATATATATATATATATATATATATATATATATAATGACAAATCCGTAAATGGAGAGGATAATCCAAAAAGATTTATTTAATATAAGATATTAGAGATAGATTTATATAGAGAGCTCAGTGGATATTAATCAGAGCAATATGATACACATAAAAAATAAAACTCAACACATCTAATGATGTGTTGAGTTTTCCTTTTTATATATATATATATATATATATATATATATATATATATATAAAAACGTGGAGAAGTTTGTCACAGTGTGTTTTTTTTCCATACCTAAAAACAGCAGAAAAAGCAAAATCCCTGAAGAGTGAAGACATCACAGTAATGGCTTCATGAAACTTCAAAGTCAGTATAACTTTTCTTCTCCCAACTATGGATAAATAGCAGGACAGACTGTATTCTATAGACTTTGATGGCAACCAGCCTATGAGAAAGACAATTCTTAATTGAAAACTCATACTAAAAATAGGCACTGTAATATATTGAAAAAACTGTGTTATTTTCATCAGTATGCTTAGAAAAAAAAGTTGTTTCAGCATGAGAATGATCTAAAACTCTGTTAAAAAACAAGTTTCTGAAAAAGTGTTTGATAGACTTAGTATATCTGTAGATTTAAATCCATTTTAACACTTGTTGAATGTATTGAAATGAAAAATAAAAGAATTGTGACAAGCCATCAAGATTTGAAAGCATTTATAATGTCTGAATATATATATATAGTCATCCGCAGACAGATCTGTTTTGCCGTATCACAGCTCATCAGTACGGTTAGATTTTGATTGCTTTTAACCCAGGATTGAAACCCGACTGAATTGGCATCAGTCGGCGATTCTACCTCTGGGCTATGGGCACTCGGTAGAAGAAGGCAGACTTTTTAGTATGTATATTATCATTGTACACGCCCAATAGCCATAGTGCTCTCGTTCGTTATTGAATGAGTGATGCATACATGCCAGAGTAGCTACTGTTTTTCAAAGTCTACCATTCTTCCAGAGTGCTCAGTCAGGGTGTGAGAGTGTAAATAGTCATCCACAGACAGATCTGTTTCGCTGTATCACAGCTCCTCAGTACAGTTAGACTCCGATTGCTTTTAACCCAGGATTGAAACCCAACCGAATTGGCGTCAGTGAAGATATTCCAGTGACTGTGCGAATCTTGTAAACTTGGCATTATCAAGAATATAAGTATTAATAGAAAATAAAGGTAGTCACAACAAATATTGATTTTAAATAAACATTTTTGATTGGGGTGTACTCATTTTTAGATAGTAACATGTATTTTGGATCACAGAGTTTCAATGCTGTAGAGTTTGACAATAAATATTACCTGATAATATCCATTTTGGTTGTGATATGTTCTGCTATGTTTGGTTTAAGAGAAAATTAATTTTTTGTAAAAAAAAAAAAAAAAATAAATAAATAAATAAACTCCTGACACTAGTGTTGTCCTGATGAATTATTGCATCTAAGTAATTTTGGTTGCTTTTTGTTTATTCCTTCCTTCAATTGGTCTTATTGGGAGCTGTGCCTTTTTCATATCAATGCTTTGCATCTCTGGAAGAAGCATTGAAACCGATGAAATGTAACTGCAACTTCTACTCCAACAGCTTCTTTTCTCGCACTTCCTGCCTGTGGAATTCCCTTCCACATGCTTGCTTCCCTGACGGCTACAACCTCCAGGAGTTTAAATGTAAAGTCAATAGACACCTCCTAACACACTAACTCGCACCCGTTCTCTCCAACACTCTTCCTATGTACTTTCTTACTCGTCTATCACTCTCCTTCTGACATTTCCTATACCCAATCGCTCTATGTAACCCCCTGCGCTATAGTGGCAGTGGAATGCCTTGCTTGGGGTGATATGATTAAAAAAAATTTAAAAAAATTATTATAGAAAGCTCTTGACCAGTTTCATCACAGAAATGACTTCAACTTTTTTGTCTATAGACTGAACTTTGATATGGTTTGTAGCATCATATGCATTCCATCTTGTTGTATGATATGCACTTTTCATCACCTGCCATAATTTATCACCTCAAAAAAAAAAAAATAAATAAACAGAACATTTTTTTCTATATTCTAATCCCAGACCAGACATATAAACATAGTTGAGTAAGGATTTTACTTAACTGATGTGGAAACCACACAATAAATTAAGATAAGCAAGCCATTGCAAATTATTTTTACTGTTTGAGTAGGACATTTTGAATGTGTTCTCTTTCACTGTATGACATTGCTGATTCTCAAACAGTGTCTTCATTCAATCATCATCAACCACCACTAATTTATTGATCAAGCATTGTTCAGCAAGAAATTTCCAACACAAAATTTTGTAAATTACTTTTGATATATTCAATATTTGGCAGTATTTGACAGTCAGGTAAGTGCCATACGTGATGCACGCTTTGGGCGATGATGTCTCAAAAGAGACATGACTGACTGGGCAGAAAATTATTCCGCAGTAGGTTGCCATCATAGACTGGTTGTCAACCAAGGCTATAGATTCCAATCTGTTCCTGTTATTTAGCCCATAACTGGAGTTAAGAGAGAGATTAATACCTTTCCCAAGGGTATTTGTGCGTAAGTGAATGCAAGGAATTCAACTGGAATTTGAGCTCGGTATCCTGATTTGTCGTTCTGAGTCGATATCCATTGCACCACAACACACATCTCTTTCCATAAACTGCAAATATTATTTGTTTTCTAATTTTACTTTTTATAAAATGGAAATATCGCTTAATATCTTGAAAACAGATGTGCATTATGATGTAATGGATCTCGGCTCGGGATGAGAAATCAAAGAGCTGAGTTTGAATTTCAGTTGAATTCGTTGCATTCACTTACGCACAAATATTCTTAGGAAAGTTATTAATCTATTTCTTCTCCCTCATGCTACAAGTTAAATAGCAGAGTAGATTGGGTTCTATAGCCTTGGTTGGCAACTAGTCTATCACAGAAAGAAATGGCAACTGACTGCAAGAAAATATTCTGGCTAGTCAGTCATGACTTGAAAGAGACCTGATCATCCAAGCATGTATCGCATATGGTACTTAACTGATCAACTGATCCAGAAAATGTTTATTTTCAATGTTAGAATTAGTAATATGAAAATAAACCAGGAAATATTTACTGATATGGTAGCACTCACAATACAATCAGAAGTGATCTTTTTGGATGATGTTAAAACTAAACACCCCTAATGCCAACAAACAAACAAACAAAAAAAAAGAACATATTGTCTAATGGAATTTCATGAAAATACACATAAGGAAATATCTTCCACAAATTGTTCAGATAAGTATCCTAGTCCTTGTTTTTATCGCTACATTTGAGTAGATGTATGGAGATCAAATTATCAAGGATTAAAGTACTAATCTAAACAACATATAGCAACAATAATAAGTAAATTTTTAAAGTAAAATATGTATTATAACAAATAAACCAGCCTTTGAAGTGATATTTTTTTTTTTTAATCATATCACCCCAAGCAAGGTGAAAACGCCACTGATGCGCAGGGGGCTACGTAAGAGTGAAAAGATTGGAAAAGAGAAAAACCGGAAATCACCTCCTAAACAGGAAACAAGGGATGAGCCTCTTCACCTGTTCAATAGACGTGGGTGGAGTATGAACCGGGCGATAGTTTAGTCTTTCTACTCCAGAAACTAAGAATTTCTATGCAAGGACAAAAATCATGTTACATTTTATTAGTGTAAAACTTGTAGAATTATTTGAGGCTTAAAATCATCCCATCAAACGATGACATTGGTAAGGCATCAGCATTGCTTATTATGAAATCAGTAAGATATCATTTTGTTTCATTGACATTACAAAAAAGAAATACTGAAGTGTAAAATTAAAAGTATTAGAAAATCTGTATGCTGACATTACACATGGGACAAACTTCCGAGAGTTATGTGAATGCCTTATTTTTTTATTTTTTTTTTTTTTAATCATATCACCCCAAGCAAGGCGGTAATGCCACTGATGTGCAGGGGGCTACATAAGAGTGAGAAGATTAGAAAAGAGAAAACCGGAAACCACATCCTAAACAGGAAACAAGGGATGAGCCTCTTCACCTGTTCAATAGACGTGGGTGGAGTGTGAACCGGGCGTTATCATCAGCCATGGAGGTAAAAGGATATCTCTTACCTTCAGTGCCTTGACAAACTGAAAAACAGAATTGCAATTATTATTTGGACATTTTATCAAAGGTTATAAGCCAGTGATTATAAAAAAGCCAAATATAAAGTAAGTTAAAAATATATAAAAAGTAAAATAGACCACATTCTTAAGACTAGGATGACAGAGCCAAGTAATTCGCCATTACAGGTACTCGTTGTAAAGAATATAAGCAAACATTATATGGTCATTGATTATTCATAAACAACATGTACACAAAACTGAATGCCAGCCACTACCCAAAATATATGAAATAGTTGATAAAATAGCGCAACACAAAATTTTAGTACTATTCATTTCTGTTGTGCATATTATTCATTTTTTTTGTCTAAAACAGATCATTCTTATACAGCATTTGAATTTAATGAAAGGCTATTAATTCTCTTCAGTACCCTTTTGTGTTATAATCTTTGGTAACATTATAGAAGAGTAAAACAAAAGTTTCAAACTCTTCCTTAAAGCTGCTAAAACTGATAACATCCAATAAAGAAAAATATATTTTTCAGTTTCAATGATAAATATCTTCAGCTACTGTATCCCACATGGGTTGCTGGATCCAGATCCTGAATATCTGCATCGACTTTTTGATATGCTTGTTCCTACTCATAAAAGATATTTGCAGTGGGTTATGGGTATGTTTGTATATTATATCAAATAGATAAAATAAAACCTCTTAATTCTGTGAATAATTTCCACTTAAAAACACTATTACTGACCGGCATAGTATTGCCGATGTAGTTGTTCTATGCGAATATGTCAAGAAAGTAAGCATGTATGATTAGAAAAAAGTTTAAGAAAATTTGGCTTTTCATTGAGCTTCAGCCTTGTTCATCATAAAATCTTGCAGATTAAGATTGTCTTTAATTGACTCCTACCTGATATTGTAGTTAATATATTCTCTGTCTTCAGTGCACACATACTTGTATGGCCAAAACTTGTGTAAAGTTTATACATAAATTTGAATGAGTATTTTTATCTTGAGTAAACTGGGTCAACTGCTTTCACTCACAATAATTCAGTATTAAAAATTATTTTAAAATATCACTCAAGACAATGTATTCTTTTAGAGTTCATTTTGACGGGATATTTATTTGATGGCAATTAGCAAATATAACTAAGTCACATGAGTGTAGTACACTTTTCTTCTTTTTTTTTTTTTTTTTTTTCCTAATAACTTGTCTCTTGCTCCTAAGCTAAAGTTTATAGATGTCTAGTCATAGTTATCATATTAATCATAATTTCAATGTCAGACAATGATTTAAATATCTTTCAGTGAAGTATTTTAGTAGTTATTGTCATTTATATTTCATTATCATGAGGATTAGTTATATTTCAGGAATATAAAATTTTAAATAGATTGCTAATAAATTTTTATTATTGCTACCATTTCTATCATATCATAATTTTAATATCAAATAATAATCTAAATATATTTGAAGATTATTCTTCTATCTTCAATAATCAATAAAGTAAAATAGGTTAATTTTAACAAAAAAAAAAACAAAAAAAATGTCAGCTGGTATATCAGCTGTTACAATCCAATCAAAATTGATCTTTTTGAATGAAGTCAAAGTTGTCTTCAAATATCCTCCAATGAAAAAAAGCATAACAAATATCTTTTTAGACTGTGTAATATCAGACTGAAATAATTACTCCAATTAAATCTGAAGGTCATATTGAAATTATATTCTGACCTTTAGAGGCATTTTAATATTCAGTTTTAATTCTTGACACGTATTTGTTATTTATATTTGATATAAAATATTTTAAAGTAATTCTTGTTATATATTTTTGTATTTGTTATATTAAATATTTAAAACTAATTCTTGATAAAATCTTAACTTCTCTATGTTTAAGCAATTCCATTTTAATATCTACAAGGTGCATACCAGAAGTTTTGAGACTTTTTTAGGAAATATTAATTTCAAAAAAGTCAGTTAGTTCCTAATGTGATACACACTTGGGCAATCATGTCTCGAAGGAGACATGACTAACTGGGCAGAAAATTTTTCTGAAGTAGGTTGCCATTACTTTCTGCGGTAAACTGGTTCCCAACCAAGGCTATAGAACTCAGACTCATAACTGGAGGGGAGAGAAATTATGGATACCAAATGAAAACAATCTACCTCCATAGATTAAATGGTTAATCTATGGAGGTATTCCAAGGACATTTGTGTGTAAGTGAATGCAACAAATTCGACCAGAATTTAAACTTGGCTCTCCGGTTTCTCATTCCAAGTTGATATCCACTGCACCATAACACATATGCAAAGAAGTGCAAAATTCTTTATCATCAAAGTTGGGTCTTCAGATTTCAGTGCACTTGTTCCAGCACTCCAGCCTCTTTGTGAAGAGACCCATGAAGGTCATCCTAAGTGAAGGTATCCAGGACACTTGTCCAAGCCTCCTTTGTCTTCTCAATGTTTTCAAAATGAATGCTCCTGAAGTTCTCCTGCTTGAGGAACAACCAAAGGTCACAGGGAGGAACAGTTTTGAGGAGCACAAAACTTGATTGCATAGCAAGCTTCCAAATTGTCTTCACATCCTGATTTCATTCTGCAAACCCATCAATTGTGAGAAGCAGTCTTTTATAGGGATCTTTTACTGGCATTTCCTTCAAGTTGGAATGACAGAAGTTGGTAGGACAGCTTATTAGATGTATAGTAAACTGCTTTCACTGCTTTTGATATACTCAAAAAAAGCCTCTTCTTAAAGAGTCTCAAAACCTTTGGAATACTCCTCGCACAAATAAATTATTTACAGTGTTTATAATAAGACTAATATCCTCCACTTTGTTGCTATTACCATGTTTCAATCATTTTGCCCTCTGACCTTCTTCAGGTGTCTGTAAATCCAAGTAACCATTTAATCTATGGAGGTAGATTGTTTTCATTTTGGTATCCATGTCTTTGGATATCTTGACTTGTTCTTCATTTAGTACTGCTCAGTTGTTACTGACTATGTTTCTTCTTCAGATTAGAAGGGGTTTATCAGTAGAGTCAGTTTCGCATATATATATATATATATATATATATATATATATATATATATAAACACACAAAAACCTACTAGACTCTACCTGAAACATACTTGTAAAAAATACAAGTACAATAGCTTTATTTACATGTAAAATATTTTTTTAAAAAATCCTTAATAATGACAACGGAAAAGTCAACACTCAATAACATTAACTATGAACACAGCCAGAATGTGCTGACCATGTTTGGAAAATAATACATTCCTATAACTTCGGACACTTAGATAAAAAAAAAACACACACATTCAGTTAAAAATAAAATCTCCCTTGATAATGGCTATAAGAATAGTGCAAGTGCTTGGATATGCAAAACTTAGATGGTTCTGACTCAGTTTGTGTCCTTAGAAGAAAACACATGTATGAGCACAAGAAAAATTAAAAAGTGTAATTGCAGTACTTTGTCAATGTCTTTAATGAATCATATATAAAACACACAGATATATAATAGAGAGGAGAGACATACATATATATATAATAAACCCACTACATATATTGGCTTTACTACAACCACGCTCTCTCTCTCTCTCTCTATATATATATATATATTTTTTTTTTTTTTTTTTGCCTGTCACGCTCATGGGAGAGACACAATAGCGAAGCAGCAGTGTCAGTTCAGTTCATTTTCTTTACAATGAGTTACTAAACTTTACTCCCAGTTTACAAAAGAGCATACTGCTTGTTTGCTCTTTCACAGTGCCTTATTTTATTTTTTTGCAATAATTATGTCATTGAGTAGTGAAGAATTCGTGGCCGAGAGGTCTAAGACGTGCCAGATCAATTGGTGGCTTCCCCTATGTGGATAGGGGTCACAGGTTTGAATCCTGCTGAATGACACACATTTTCGGAACAAAAATAATGTTCAAACAAATCATTTCACATACATACATATATATATATATATATATATATATATATATATATATATATATAAATATCTAAACTTATTTATAAATGGAACTTTGTCTGTGTGTGTGTGTGTGTGTGTCTCCGTTACATATAGACTACGAAACGGCTGAACTGATTTTCTTGAAAATTTACACAGTTGTACTATAAGCGTCTGCGAGTGTTCTTAGCTACGTTTTGTCTCAAGGTACCCCCGATAAATATTGATAATAAAAAAAATCGGGTTATAGAAGGAGTTGTTCGATTTTAATCAAATTTGATACACACATAAACAAAGACATAAGAAATGATATTCAGAAGTTTCAAGGTTGCAGTTCTTACAATAGTGCAGAAAATCGATTATATATATATATATATATATATATATATATATATATATATATATATAAAAGGCAAGATGTCTGTGTTTTTTGTCTGTTTATCTGTCTGTATGTCCTTTATACAAATCCACAATTTTTATCCGATTCTCACCAAACTTCACACAAATATCCTTTAGGCTGAGTCTGTGCTCCAGGACCATGGATTAGTTTTAAAGCTTTCATTACACTCGAGCAATGCCGGGCTATACTGCTAGTATATATATATATATATATATATATGCACACATAATAATCCTCTCAAATAATTTGCCAGTTTTGACAGCAGGGGTACACTCGCTCACTTTCTTGCTCTCTCTCTCTCTCTCTATATATATATATATATATATATATAGTGTGCTTATTTATTAAAATAATTAATATTTGAAAGACTGTAGGCTGAAAGAGAATGGTGTCTTGTTATCATTTACAAACATCCTGAAGGTAAGCATGCTGCTGTTAAAAATCCTTTACACTGAGTCGGGTCAACCAATGGTATGTCTCTTTGTTCTCCTTATTCTGAAAGGTATTTTTTTTTCCCCCCAGAAACTCAGTCAGCTGTAGAGAAATATGAGTTTAAGAGATTACACCATCTATGGACACACACTGAGAAGGGAAAGAATTTTATTAACCATAGAGAATAAATTTATACAGCCAATGTGCTTTTTAGAAAAAAAAAAGATAGTTTTATATTTTGTATTGTGTTACATTTAATTTTTTATAAATTCATCCCAAGACAAAGACACTCGGAATTAACGAGTGTGAGATTAATTGATTGGTTAGCTTTTTACAGCTTATTTTGCATTTTTTTTTTAAGCCAGAAAATATTTTGAGATTCTAAGAATATATTTTGGTGATAATAATAGTTTACAAATCTTACTAATTTTTTTCTACTTAATCAATAGATTTATTTTCTGTAGCTTATCAGTTTTTTGGTATGTTATTTAAAACCAGAAAATATTTTGGGATTTTAAGAGTTTTTTTTTAAATAACAATAGTTTTAGTGATATGAGTATTTTTAAGTTCTATGCTTATCCCGCTTAAGGATTGAACTTACATTCTTCTGGTCATAACAATTAATCCTTTGTTCGATTAACCTGTCGTTTCTGCTGGTTCTGGTTGGTTTAGCCTAAGTATTTTTTTTTGCTGCCGGGATAATATCTCTGAAATGATTTAACACTGTTTTTTAAGCAAGAAGATGTAAGTTCAGTCCCAGTGTGAAGTAACAAATATTGTTTGTAGAATAGCACTAATTGGAGTAGATAGACTAAACTATTGCCTGGTTCACACTCCACCCACGTCTATTGAACAGGTGAAGAGGCTCATCCCTTGTTCCCTGATTAGGATGTGGTTTCCGGCTTTCTCTTTTCCAATCTTTTCACTCTTTTCTTTTCAATTGGAGTAGATAGACTTAAATTATCGCCCGGTTCACACTCCACCCACGTCTATTGAACAGGTGAAGAGGCTCATCCCTTGTTCCTTGTTTAGGATGTAGTTTCCAGCTTTCTCTTTTCCAATCTTTTCAGTCTTTTCTTTTTGTTTTTTCTTTTTTTAAATTGGAGTAGATAGACTAAAAACTATCTCCCGGTTCACACTCCACCCACAGTAGTCTATCTACTCCAATTATAGTGGTAGATAATATCAAAAGAAAAGTTAAGGAGAGAGAACAATAAAAAAAAAACTAATTAAGAAGACAGAATATAACATTGTCAACATTGCATTTCAACTTTTGGAGGTCAAAGTTGACTGGGAAGCAAGAAGCTTATTATTGTCCAAATGCTTTTTGCTAATTCTTTACCCTTGAAAATGACCCCAAAAATAGTGTAAGGAAATAGTCCTCCCCCAATTGTGTGTGTGTGTGTGTGTGTGTGAATAAAGAAATGGACCATACTTCCTGTGTATGTCTTTGAATGTAATGTGTACACAAGAATTTCTGTCATCTTTTTCTTTTTTGTTCCCAGCCACACAAAACATTTGTAATCAAACCTGTTTGCTTTAAAAAGAAGACCTTTCTTTTCTTGTTTATTGGGTTTTATATTTCATGTTTCTCTCTCTTATTTTTCCCTACTTTTCTTCTTATACTCCCACCCCCACCACTTTGGGAGTGGAAATGGGTCCAGCAGTTTTTATAGTTTGTTCTGACCAGTTTCACCCACCACCAACCTGACTCCACTTCCCCTGTCCTTATTTCCTAAGAGTGGCAGACTTCTGTCCTTGTTTGAACTACTTAATCTCAAAGATACCTGTCAGTTGTGGGTGAGAGAATATTTGTCAAGAAGGAATGGTTAGTAGGGTTTGTGGGTAAGGTCCCTATTTATGGCCACTCCTCAGAAATTGAAAGGGGAAAATTGGCTGAGTGAGAGACCTCTTGTGAGGTGTAGGCCCCTGTATTATTAGTCCTGATTAGCCTCCTGATGTTGGGCAGTTGCTGCTGGTGGTTGTGGGTGGTTGGGTAGCTTTTCATTTTGGTGGTCTCTTCTAAGCACTGATAAAAAGTAACATGACCTTTGAAAACAACCTTTTTCTTTTGTTTGCAGTTTCTTTGGAAGATGTGAAAAAAAAAAAAATCATGCATACCAGTCTTATAGCTGTTTCTTTTAAATGTCATGTTGATGAAACACCATGACCACCAAAGTTAAGCAATGTCAAGCCTGGTTAGTACCTGGGTGGGTAATCACCTAGAATACCAGTTCCTGTAAACTTGGATATGTGGGTAGTATAATGGATAATGGCTCAGAATTGGAAATTGGAGAGCTGAGTTCAAATTCCAGTTAGGTCTGTACATAAGTGAATAGAATCATGTGCAAATAACCTATTGAAAAGTATAAATCCACCTTTCACCCCAAGCTATGTGTTAAATAGTAGAACTTTTATCTAGGTGCTCAATCACTGAAAAAACAGCATCATAGTATGAATAAAAAAAGGCTCCAAACTTAATTAAAATGAACTTTTTCCATATTGAGAGGAAAGATCGTAGTATTTTTTAATTATTTTAAAAAAGTTTTTAATCCCTTCTGATACATTCAATATTTTGGTAAAAAGTTTTGTTTTGATTTTAGTTAACACTAACAGGTAACCAAATTGTTATGAGAGTTTACAATGGAAAACATAATATGTAACTCAGTTATTTTTGGTGACAAACACGTTACATTGGAAATTTTTGCAAAAATCAAATAATTGTCGAATTTTTAATGAAACTTTCAGGTCTTATTCATAAATGAATGAAATTAATTTTGAAATCGTTATTTTTTTAAAAATCTGTTACCTCCCCACTTCACATAAATTAATGAAATTTTAAGGAATTTAATTTTGTTGCAATAATTGGTTTAATTAATTAACATAAGACTCATATGGGAAGGTAACATCTATTGTTATTTTTTTAATTTTGCCTCAGTTTCCAAAAATCTGCTCCCAATAATGAAATAAAAAATTCAATATGGCTACATTATTTAATTTTGATAAATTTGAAAGGACATTATAGTCTGAAAAAAAATGTTTTTTTGATTAATAATGTAATTTTAAAAGAATTGTTTTCTTATTTTTTTTAATTATAATAGTTTATAGTGTTTCAAAAATATAAAACACTTCAAAGATTTGTTGGGGTTAGTTTAAAAAATTAAGTGAAATTATACTTACTAATCGAAAATTAAAAAGTTTATTATAAATCATTGTGCCTTCTTATTTTTATAATAATTTTTATTTTTCGTGTATTTGAAGTTTTTTTTTTATGGTAATTTCTATTTGTAAATTAAAAGGTCATGTGTTTCAGAGTTTCTTTCCTTTACAGTGAAAAAAATTTGTACAATTATGTCATTTGTGATTGCCATACATTTATCTCTTATCTAACAACCTGTCAACACATTTGAAATAGAGCAGACAGGTTAAAAAAGTTCAACTTTCTGATTAAGAAATATTTTTATTCTAAGTTTCTTGCTATAAATAAGTAATATTTAAGTAAAGCAGATTAATTTAATATTAAATTTGCTAATTTTCCAAATATATTGTGTCACAAATGTATATTTTATTTTTCCAAGATTTTTAAAACTGAGAATTAACTTTTGTTTACAAATGTGTCGATCGCTTAAAAATGGCAGAAAAATTGAAATATTAAAAAATCTCAAAATTTTAAATTCAAGTTAATATAATTTCTGTTTGAAATACACCAGAGTATTTTGCTAACTGGAAATAGTAAATTTAATCATTTATCTTTCAATAAAACTAAAATAAAACTTTCAAGAAAACTTTTTTATTTTTAAAAATTCAATTTCAAATTTAGATATCATAAATGAGTGGAAGGATCTACTTTTATCAGTAGATAATTATTCTTATAATTTCAAAGTATTTTCTGGCTTTAAGTAACCTTCAGAGGGTAAACAGTAAAAACATTCAATCAATCAAAATGTTCTCTTAAAATCTTTAATAATGTTTTTAAATTCCTTTGCCTGGTCAAGATTTTCATATGGACGTTATGCATGGTGCTAAACTTATTTAGAAATATCTCATCTGTCAGTTGTATGCAAATGCTTTCTCAGATTGATGGTTAAAAATGGCTTTGATTGAATAGAGTCTGTAGGTCACAGTAAAGACCATTTTTCTTTGAAATTTGTCAACTGGCACTACAGAATCAAAAACAAAGAACTGTACCACAAATAACAGAAATGACATCACTTGCAAACTTTCAACAATAGCAACAATTAAAATTGATGGCACATTTCACTTGACTAAATGACATAATCAAGATGATGTCTGCACTACTTCAAACAAAAGGTTAGCAAGCAAATCCCAAATCAATACTTGAAAGAGTGTCACAGTAAACTTGAGAAATTTATTTTCTTGAAAAATTGTTTTAAGAGAAAGATTTTATAAATTTCAACTGAAAGAGAAAATAATGATATCATGAAGATGTTGACATTCTACACTACTACAAATAAAAGGTTAGGAAGGAAACCCCCAGCAATACTGGAAAGAGCGATAACATTTACTGAACTTGAGAAATTGTTGTTTTTTTTTTTTGAAAAATTGTTTTAAGAGAAAATTTTATAAATTTCAACTGATGTTAACATGAGCTGCTTGGTCAGTAAAGGTCAAATGTTTCTTTATAAAGAAATGGCTAATATTACCAGTAGAAATTAAGAGAACAGATACTACACTTTGATCTCAGCCCAATAGCCATGAAATGAAGAAATGCATAACTCAAGTAGCACTGGCTGTTTGAGCAATGAATGCCAAATATTATCTCATAAGGAAATATGTAATATTTGAATTACCATTAGAGATAAGAAAAACAGATACTACACATTGATCCTAGCCCGATGGCTATGGAGTGAAGAAAAGTGTAACTTGGGAAGCACTGGCTGCTCAGTCAATGAATGCTGGATGTTTCCTTTTAAGGAAATGGATAATATTACTATTAGAAATTAAGAGAACAGATACTATGCTTTGATCATAGCCTGATAGCCATGGTGTGAAGAAAAGTGTTATTGGTCAGTGAATGCTGAATGTTTTCTTATAAGGAAACGACTAATATTAACATTATCATACTGTAGCTTGTCATACTTGGAAAGGATAATGAGGTGTTTAACTGTTGCTTTCCCCATGGTTTTCAACTCAAAATTCGTTGTCCTTCCAAGGCTAAAAATCTGAATCTGCTGCAAACTCATGGAGAGATGTAAAATGGATTCACATCATTGCAAAAGATGTCGGGGCAAAATAACTGCAGCAGTTTTGTTAGAATTTGAATCTTACCTGCCATTTTTATTTCTTGGGTGCAAAATCATTATATTACCTGCATGTTCATCATTAACTATCAGTCAGTTAAATGCTATATGTGATACACGCTTTGGGCGATCATGTCTTGAGAGAGACATGACTGACTGGGCAGAAGATTATTCCGTAGTAGGTTGCTTTCTGCGGTAGACTGGTTGCCGACCAAGGCTATAGAACCCAATCTGTCCTATTATTTAACCCATAACACGATGGAAGAGACGGATTAATACCTTTCTCAAGGGTATTTGTGCGTAAGTGAATGCAAGGAATTCAACTGGAATCCAAACTTGGCTTCCCGATTTGTTGTTTTGAGTCGATATCCACTGCACCACCCATGCACATTCTCATATGTGATACATGCTTGGGCGATCATGTCTTGAAAGAGACATGACTGACTGGGCAGAAGATTATCCCACAGTAGGTTGCCATCGCTTTCTGTGGTAGACTGGCTGCCAGCCAAGGCTATAGAACCCAATCTGTCCTATTATTTAACCCATGACAGGAGGGAAGAGACGGATTAATACCTTTCTCAAGGGTATTTGTGCGTAAGTGAATGCAAGGAATTCAACTGGAATCCGAACTTGACTTCCCGATTTGTTGTTTTGAGTCGATATCCACTGCACCACCCACGCACATCCATTAACTATACTGACCATAAAATTTTCTAAAAACTTAAAAATTTAATAAAAACTATTTGTAAATTTTAAAAACGGTTTCCAAAAGTGAGTTTTATATCTCAGAATATTCCAAGTTCTTTAAACATTGATTATCTGAAATATTTCCATAAGTATCATTCATAACACTATGTGGAGTCTACTGTGGGGTGGGCTGGTGATGCCCCCCCCCTCAACATTTTACTGCAATTGAGAGCTAAACAAAATTTTAAATTTCACAACTTGGCCTCCATTTTTGATGACTAGCAGTATAGCTCGGCGTTGCTCGGGTGTAATGAAAGCTTTAAAACTAATTCATGGTCCTGGAGCTCAGACTCTTTGAACGTTGGTACAAAAGACTAAAAAGCAATAGTTGTTTCCAGTTAAAGCGAAATCGTAGACTGAAAGAAAAATGAATGGATGTAAGTTAAATTTTGATTTCCTGGTAGCAATATCAAATTTTCTGCACTATTGTAAGAACTGCAACCTTGAAACTTCTGAATATTGTTTCTTATGTCTTTGTCTATGAGTGTATCAAATTTGATTAAAATTGGACCACTCTTTCTATAACCCGATTTTTTTCAATTATTGATATTTATCGGGGGTACCTCGACACAAAACCTAGGTAAGAACACTCACAGATGCTTATAGTACAACTGTGTAAATTTTCAAGAAAATCGGTTCAGCCGTTTTAGAGTCTATAGGTAATGGACACACACGCAGACACACACACAGACACACACACAGACACACACACACACACACACACACACACACACACACACACACACACACACACACACACACAGACAAAGTTCCATTTATAAATAAGTTTAGATAGATAGATTTAGATTAGATTTAGATGTGTTTGATCTGGACTTAACCATTTGTTTAAAGACATTATTGCCATTCAGTCAGTTAAGTGCCTTATATGGTACACGCTTGGGCAATCATGTCTCGAAAGAGACATGGCTGACTGGGCAAAATATTTTCCTGCAGTAGATTGCCATTACTTTTTGTGATAGACTATCTGTCTTACTATTTAACCTATAACTGGAGAGAGAAGAGATGAATTAGTTTGTTTTGTTTTACGGAATATCAACCTCAATGGGTTATTTAATTAAATGCCAAAAAGATTTTTGCAATAGATTTGTATGAATAGAATATATATTTGTAAGAAATAAGCTTGTAGATCAGGTTTCAATGACGTATTTTTATAAAGTGAGTTTTGTTGAAAGTCAAATGTATTACTGGTAATATTTTTTTTCCTTCAAAAATGTATTGGTAATATTTTATCTTCAAAAATGTATTCCTGAAACTTTTACTATAAAAAGTCTGTTTTTATACTTTCATAGTGTTCTGACCCCAGTTTGGGGTTAACTATTTACCCATAGATGTGACCCTAATATGTGCTACCACTCTGGATCAGGGTGCACCTGGGAACAACAGCAATTAAAAAAGTGGTTCTATGCTCCTCACAACCTCCCAATCAAGGTCTTGCTGCCGGATGCAGTTTAGTTTTTGTTTGTTTGTTTCAAGGTTTAACAACCTATCAATCCTTATGGGATCATTTTAAGGTCATAACCAATGATTTTGGGTAAGGTTATTTTATTTTTACAACAGTTTTCTTTTCAAGTATCAAGATTCATTGGGATTTGTTTTTAAGAGCAGAGTCCTCAAGTCTTACTTTTGTTATTTAACCCATAACTGGAGGGAAGGGACAGATTAATACCTTTCCCAAGGATACCAGTGCTTAAGTGAATGCAGGGTATTCAACTGGAATTCGAACTCGGCTCACAGATTTCTCTTTCTGAGCAGATATCCACTGCACCACAATGCACATCTGTCACTAAACGCTTGCAGCACCTGGTTGGTGAAGAGGCTCATCTCTTGTTCCCTGTCTAGGATGTGGTTTCCGGCTTTCTCTTTTCCAATCTTTTTACTCTTTTCTTTTTCTTTTCAATTGGAGTAGATAGACTAAACTATCGTCCAGTCCACACTTCTCCCACATCTATTGAACAGGTGAAGAGGCTCATCCCTTGTTCCCTGTTTAGGATGTGGTTTCCGGCTTTCTCTTTTCCAATCTTTTCACTCTTACGTAGCCTCCTGTGCATCAGTGGCGTTACCACCTTGCTTGGGGGTGATATGATTAAAAAAAAAAAAAAATTCCCAAGCAGTCACCCATCTAAGTACTGATCAGGCTCAACGTTGCTTAACTTTGGTGATCGAGCGAGAACTGGTGTATTCAACGTGATAGGCCGTAAGCCATGCAGTTTGGAAATGGATTAATACCTTTCCCAAGGGTATTTGCACATAAGTGAATGCAATGAATTTGAGTGGAATTTGAACTTGGTTCTCTGATTTCTTGTTCCAAGCCACTAACCACTGCTCCACGATGCACATTATTGCCATTAACTTTTCAAAATAAATTAGAAAACGTGCTTTTCCTCTTCATTCTTTGAAATATTTTCTCATCGAACTTTCCGACAAGTCCTTTTCAGAAAATGTCTACAGATATCCTTCTAGAAAATAAGTACAAATGAAAAGCAAAAAAAAAAGTTTACAGTAGGATCTTTTTCTGTTATATATTATGTCCCTCCAGGACAAGAGCGATCATGGCTCTCCACAGTTTCCTGTCTTTTGTAGCACTTGTTCCACTGTTCATTTTCACAAGCTCATTAGGTAGGTTATTCACTATTTCTCTCTGTGCCTTCAGTATGCCCTGTGAGTGTTAGATTCTCCAAGCCCTCTGTCCTCATTATCTTGTTCTGACATTCATTTACACAAGCTTGTTAAGTAGTTTACCCTTTATTTCCCCTCTGTCTTGCTTTCAGTTTGTCCTGTGAGTATCAAATTCTCCAAGCCTTCTTTTTAAATTTTAACTCTGATTCTAAATACGTGTCATTTTTGTTTCCATTACAATAGGATAATAGATGTAAAAAAAAAAAAAAATATGTAAAAATAAATGTAGAAAAAATAATGTTTATTTTTTTGAGAGAATCAGATAAAGATCAGGAATCTTTAAAAAACTTAATATCATTGTTTCAGGTGTACGAACATTCATATGTCATTTTTTTCTCATGTAGTTGTCATATACAATACAACCTATTGTTGCGTTCTTTGTCATCTCTGGGTTCTCATGCACTCTTCTCAATAGGATCACAAGGAAAAAAACATTATACAAAACATGAAAATGAAAATGGCAAAAACATTAAAAAAATTTCATAACTTTATTAACACTTTCTTAAAACATTGTTGCCTAGCTGTGCTGGCTCATTTTTGGGAAAAATAGTAAATTGCCATTTACTAGAAATTAATATGAAGAGGTTGATGGTGATTTCTTATAGGAGTTACCATTTTGATTTTGATCAAATGTTTTGCACTGCAGGCTAATATGATATCAATGAAAATCATTTTATTATGAGAGGGGTGGCAGCTCATATTCTCAGGCAGTGAGAGGAATGAGATCACAAGAACACATGCTGCACTTGACTCAGTGTCCCACCATGGGTGGTCTTAGTTAGTCGATAACCTGAATGTGGGAGGCATATCAACACTTCAGGATTCTTGCATCCCTCTGTTAAATTCATGCCACTTTGGACTTATATCGAAAACCTAGACAATCAATCATTGTCAGAAGACAACACCCACCGAGTCACTCAGGTCAGTTGTTGACTATTCTAGCCTAGGCCTTCACATTATGTAACACTATTTTGTTATGTATTTATTTTTTTTTTTATAATCATTTCACCCTGAGCAAGGCATTTCATTGCCACTATTGTGCAGGGGGCTACATAGAGGGGAAAGTGGTGAGAAAGAATGGTTAGACATAGGAAATGTCAGAAGGAGGGTGATAGACGGGTAAGGATACCGAGAATGAGGGTTGGGTAGATGGTGAGAGTGTTGGGAGAATATATGCAAGTTAGTGTGATAGGAGGCGTCTATTTACCTTACATTTAAACTCCTGGAGATTGTAGCTATCGGGGAAGCAAGTATGTGGAAGAGAATTCCACAGGCGGGAAGCGAGAAAAGAAGCTGTTGGAGGAGAAATTACGGTTACATCTTATCAGTTTTACTGTAAAAGGGTGGGACCTAGTTGTCGGGTGTATCATTTATCTTAGCCTGCACTGCAGAATCCGTCAGTTAATTGCTGTACGTGATACATGCTTGGGTGATCATGTCTTGAAAGATACATGACTGACTAGGCAGAAGATTTTCTTGCAGTAAGTTGTCATTATTTTGTGCAGTAGACTGGTTTGCCAACTAAGGTTATACAACCCAATTTGTCCTAGGGAGAAGAGATGTATTTATACTTTTCCCAAGGGTATTTGTGCGCAAGTGAATGCAACAAATTCAACTGGAAGTTGTACTCGGCTGTCTGGTTTCTTGCTCTGGATTGATATTCATTATGCCACAGTGCACTGCAGAATATTTATTCAAAATCAAAAGTGTAGCTCCTATAAAAAATCACCCTCAGCCTATTTATAGTCATTTGTTTCCAGTAAGTGGCAATTTGTGCATGGGTGGTGCAATGGATATCGGCTCGGAAAAACAAATCAGGGAGCTGAGTTCAAATTCCAGTTGAATTCCTTGCATTCACTTACGTGCAATTAATCTGTCTCTTCTCTCCAGTTATGGGTTAAATAACAGAACAGATTGGGTTCTATAGCTTTGGCTGGCAACCAGTCTATTGCAAAAAGCAATGGCAACCTACTGCCGAATAATCTTCTGCCCAGTCAGTCATGTCTTTTTCTTAGACATGATCACCGAAAGCGTGTATCATGTATGGCACTTAACTGACTGATTGAATTTAATAGTTGAAAACATGATTAAGACTTTTACTGGTCATAAAGTGGCAGATCAGTTTTATGTTGTTATGAAGTAATAAACTGATCCCCCACCAATTACTACTTAATAATATAATTCATATCTTCCACCTCTAGCTATGAGTCAAATAATAGGACAGATTGGGGTTCTGTAGCCTTGGATGACAACCAGTCTGCCGCAAAAAGCAATGGCAACCTATTGCGGGATAATCTTCTGCCCAGTCAGTCATGTCTCGAAAGAGACATGATCACCCAAAGCGTGTATCACGTATGGCACTTAACTGACAGACTGACTGAAGTGGCAATTTCTTATTTTCCCCCAAAATGGTCCTGTATAGCCAGGCAACAAGGCTTTAACTATGCAGTTGTGAAAGTGTTAATAAACTTATAAAATTCTTTGTTTTTGCCTTTTTCATGTTTTTTGTCGTGACTTTTTCCTTGTGTCCCTCCTGTCTTGAGAATGGTGCTTCATTTGAAGAACTTTGTTTCTATACAGACCTTTATCAGATTTTAAATAGTCACTATTTATGACCAAAATATCTTGACAGTTACTTCCAACCATTATAAAATTGTTTTCAAGCTACTTCTGATATTGTTTAGTCATAAGTTGCATCTAGATTTGTGTCAAATGGTTAAATCTCTTAGCAAGTGGCCTCGAGTTTCAGAAAGAATGGTTCTTGAGAAGGAAAGAACTTTAGACTTGCTTTAATAACAAATTCTGAGAGGTCTGTTCGTTCTTACAACTAAAAGTCCAACTTAATGAATGACTGTATCATTAGTTATTTGTTTATTTTTTTTCTTTTTCTTTTTCCCCCCAAACCTGAAACAAAACCAAACTTTTGCTGCCTCTTTTTTTTTTTTTTTTTTTTTTTTTTTTTAATCTAGTTCAGGAAGAAGACTTTAACTACTCTTTCCTTTAACACTTGTGTCAGTCATTTTCTTGTTTTGTTTTTTCTTCATTTGTTTTTGTTTTATGTTTCTTTATTCCTTGATTTCTTGACCTTCGTGAGTGATGTCACAGTTTGTTTTGACTTAAATGTTTCTGCAAAGTCTAATACAGTTGAGGCTTATAAGCTCACAACTTTACAGGCTTGGAATAATACAATTTTACAGCGGTCATCTCCCAATATTTTTCATGGAATCATTAATTATTCATTATGGGAATATCCGAGCTTGGCTTGGACATGACCATCATACAATCATGGATTTTATTTACCGAAGCCTCTAAGGTGAGCATGTAGAATTTTACTTTTATATAAAATTGGTTATAATATGTTTGTGAGCTGTAAATTTCTGAATGAGAAACTCAGTTAAAACTTGATGATTTGAACTTCTGAAAATTGATGTGAAACTATTTTTTTTTTTTAATAGATGTACACTGCCGGCCATAATTATTAGGCCACCCCACTTTTTTTAAACGAAATGATGTATTTCATACTATTTTTAATATTTATTGCCAAGTAGATAATTCTAAATGAAAATAAACTTGTTCTTTTGTTATTATTACTTTGCAGAATTTTACAAGGCAAATAGCGACAATTTAGCCATCGCACCCTGTAGATTTTTGTTATATATATATATATATATATATACACACACACACACACTACCGGCCATAATTATTAGACCACCCCAGTTTTTAAAAGAAACAATGTATTTCATACTATTTTTAGTATTTATTACCAAATGAAAATAGAATGGTTCTTTTGTTATTATTTTGCAAAATTTTACAAGGCAAGGAAGTAAAGATAAACTCATCTGAATCATCCTAAATTTTCTTCATTCTTTTATTGATGAAACTGCAATATAGGTAATTATTAAATATTTATAAATTCATTTGATGCACATGTTATTGTGCACTATTTATAAAAAGAACCATTTTATTTTAATTTACTATTATTCACTTGGCAATAAATACTAAAAAATAGTATGAAATAAATCATTTTTTAAAACATCGGGGTTGCCTAATAATTATGGCCGATAGTGTATGTACATGGGATTTGCAGGTGGTGTAATCTATATCAGCTCAGAATTAGAAAGTGAAGAGTTGAGTTCAAATTTCAGTCTGCTCTATAACTTTAATTTATGCACAAATACCCATGGGAAAAGTTATGAATCCATCACTTCTCCTCCCCAGCTATGGGTTAAATAGTAGGAATTATATCTGGAAAAATCATTGTTATTTACAAGATATTGTTCATGAAATATTAAAAATATATGAAAAGAATTTTTGTTACAATCCAAAAATGTTTTGTCATGTCTCAATGAGGAAAGGACTATGTGGTAAAATTCAATATGGCTAATATTTGTTTGCTATGCTGCTCCCCTAATTATAGATTAAATAGTAGGATTTGTATCTGGAAAAAGTCTTTATTTCCAAAAAATGGTTTAGGCAATATTCACTTACAAAAAAAAAAAAAAAAAAAAAGACGTTTTCTTACAATCCCAAAATGTTTTGTCATTGTGTCTCGATGAGAAAAGGGCTTGGAAAGTAAAATTCAATATGGCCAAAACTAAACTGGTAAGATTTCACCACCATCACCAAACAAACTCTGAATTTAAACACATCATGATGAATGTGTTTTCTCTTAAGGGGGCTACTCGTCTTGGACATCTGTTGAAACTCAAGCGCTCTCCAGACCTCAAGAATTAGAGTGGAATTGTCAGTCATACTAAAAATGTACAGCTGAAATTCTGGGGACACTTAATGAGGAAAGAGGCATGAGAAGCCGAGTAAAGTAGTAAGAATCTACTTGATGTCTTTGAGTAAATGGATAGACGAACAAATACTGAAAAGAATAAAATGGCTGCAAAGAGTAACAATTCCTTACAGCAACAAATAGAGAGAAGCTATGGAGAACCATGATTGCCCATTTCCCGAAGAGTATTGCACAAAAATTTTCTAAATTTTAGTTTGTTTATTTTTATAAAAGCACAGAAAAAAAAAAACTTAATAATATTAAACGTGGTTGTGTGGGTGGTGTGATGCACAGCAGCTTGGAATGAAAACTCAGAGTCAAGTTCAAATTCCAGTCAAGTTTATTACATTCACTTACTTTAAAGTTCTCTTGATAAAAAATGGAAATCCATCTCTTCTCTCCATAGCTATGGATTAATTGCAGGACAGACAGTTCTATAGCCTTGGTTGATAACCAGTCAAGGAGAAGGAAAACTCTTAAAAATAATTTTTCATATAATCCAAAAAATTTTCTAGTTTTTTAAATAACCCAGAAAGGGTTGATAAGCTTAAAGTTTAATGTAATATAATTATAGAAGATATTTTAAGAAGAAAAAAAAACAATTAAAAAATTTTATTTTCAAAACTGTTCATTAATTTAGTCAAGTAAGGGAGAGAATTCTATCTATACATGTTTTAGAATATTTTTCTCAAAAGTTTGAAAGAATTAAACTTTTATATTTTTAAAATCATTTTATGCCAAGCAAGGCAATAAAGCTACTAAGATGCAAGGGGTTACTGAGTGTTAGAGAATGTGTGAAAGAAAACAATAAAAGAATAGTAATTAAGAAGACAAAAAATAACAATTAACATTGCATTTAAATTTCTAAAGATGAAAGTTGGTAAAAAAGAAGCCAGAAGAGAGTTCCACAAGCAAGAAGTAAGAAAAAAGAATCTGTTACCATAGAATTTATGGTTACATCTAGTCATTTCAAGTGTAAAATGATGAGACCTTACCGCCAATCTAGTACTGCACTTAAATTCATAAAGTCTAGGTACCACAGAGGAAAGTTCATTAGAACAATTATCATGAAAGTATTCTTAGGGAAGGTTACATCTAGTCATTTCAAGTGTAAAATGATGAGACCTTACCACCAATCTAGCAGTAGGAAGGGCATTGTGGAGGGAAAGGGACTGAAGCCAAGGTCGGGACAGATATTTAATTTTATTTTAAATTTTATTCTGAACTTGAAAACTATCATTAGAGTTTATATCAAAATTTCTTTTCAATATATACTTAAATTATACAGGCTACAGTTTTTTTATCTTAAAGTTAAATATGTAATAAACAGAAATTAATAAAATCCAATTTTTTAAATTCATCTCAAATATACATTAGTTACCACTGTTAGGGAGATGTTCCAAGACTCACAGCAGATATCCGGATTGATAATAATATCAAACCCATTGTGAACTATGTATTTTTCTCTGCATACACTACCGACCATAATTATTAGGCCACCCCAGTTTTTAAAAAGAAATAATTTATTTCGTACTATTTTTGATATTTATTTCCAAGTGGATAATTCTAAATGAAAATAGAATGGTTCTTTTGTTATTATTACTTTGCAAACTTTTAGAAGGCACAGAAGCAAAGATAAACTTGTCCGAATCACCCTAAATTTTTTCCATTCTTTCATTGATGTAACTGCAATATAGGTAGTTATTAAATATTTATAAATTCATTTGATTAACATTTTAATGTGCAGTATTAACAAAAGAACCATTCTATTTTCATTTACAATAATTCACTTGGCAATAAATACTAAAAAATAGTATGAAATACATCATTTTTTAAAACACTGGGGTAGCCTAATAATTATTTATGATAAAGTTAAATTTATTCAAATTAGTCACAGAAAAAGATGAACAACATTAACTTATAATTAAATAAAATACTTATAACAATATACTGGAATAAAAGTTGTGTTGGCCTAAAGATACAGTTGTAGAAGTTTATAACCTTAGAATGTGATTTGTTTTTTGTTTTTTTTTTAATTACTAAATTGAGAACTTTCAACTTTTTGCTTAAAAGAAACAATTTGTCTTTGGCAAATCCAAATTGTTATCATTTCTCTTGTGCTTTTGGTCTTTGTTCTTCAATTTAAAAAAACTCTTTGACTCAATATATTTATATTTTGTATAATCTATATCTATAAAAGTGATGATGTAAGTATTTGTTTGTTTGATAGATTTGACTTAGCGTATGCATTTTGTGGTCTAGATCGATGAGAGTTGTGCTCAGATGTAGATCAAAATTTTAGAACCCTAACGACACCTTGAAATTTTTCAGAAAGCCAAAATTAGTATATATATTATCACCCTGCAAAGTCAGGGATCAGTTTATGTATTGATTATAATATAGAATCGATCACCCCACTTTATATTATTTATATCTATATATGTTGCCCATCCCCCTCCCAGCTTAATCTAATAGAGACATTCTACAATGCTAATCTGTATCTATAAAAGTGACGAGGGTGGACGTTGTGTAAGTATTTGCTATGTAAATTCATCATATGTTTTTTATTCTTATTATTCCTTAAACTGCTAGTAAATTATAAAGCTGGATTGTGGGGATTTTCTCGGTTGTTTGTTTGTATTTGTGTTGTGTGCTCAGCATTGAAAGTAGAATAAATAAAACCCAGGGTGCTAAATAACTTTTCAACAGCTTTTTTTTGTGGTTGAAAAAAGAGACTGCCAAGTAGTGGTCATTTTTTGGAGAAACAGAGTTAAATTTCCCAGTTAACAAAGTTCTTGAGCAGATGTTTTGTTGAGAGATTTTTCTACTTGTTCCCATGAGAGAAACAAGAAATTTGAGTGTGAAACTGCTAGGACTTGTATATGTCTTCTGTAGCAAGGGTTGTGTTTAGTTTTTCCTTTGGGTAGGTGTCTTGAAAGAAAATTTCTGTGTCTGTTCCTTTGAGGAATGAGAAAATCTAAAATAAAGGCCTTATGCCTTTTGCAGTAAGGGTTGAGTAGCCCTTCAAAGTTGCTGCCGTTGAAAAAGAAAAGTGGAGCTGGCCTTGACAGTAGAGGCCACTCAAAGGTAAAAGTAGAAAAGGAGGCCAAATAGGGCTCGGTCAGGACTTTTTATGAGTTCTGGGACTTCTAGTTGTTCCTCTTATTGCTACTACTGAATTGAGCCAAGTAAGGAAGCTCCTACTTGCCGCTATAGGTGATAAGTAAAATATTTTTTATAAAATCTTTCATTCTTAGTGATACTGTATTACATTGTTTTAGTGACACAAAGCTTACTCAATCTCAGTAAGTAGTCATGCCTCATATTGCCAGAACAGTGGAGTAACTTATTAATAAGTAGGTAGATCAGGTTGTTAATACATTTTCTTTTATTTCTTTTGGTTTTTGTGCATGCTTTCTTAGAAATTTTATAATTTTTAAAGATTTATAAAGCAGAATTCTTACAAAAGAATTTGTTGTGCAGATAAAAATCCAAAATTATAACCAGAAAATATAACCAATGCAATTGCAAAATTATTTAAACATGGACGTCATTTTTTTTGACACTGTCGTTTAGCAAGTTAGTTCGTAAAACAGGTAAAGTCTTTGTTATCTTTATTCATCCAGAAATGGCTAAAAGCACAAAAATATTTGTATTTGATGGACAGGAGGACAGCGTAATATTATTTTTTGATTTTGATTTTAAATGTTTCTTTTTGTTAATTTTTTCTTTTTTAAATAAATAAAAAAAAAACAATTCTTAAGTATTTTTTATTTTTCATTTGCTTTTGTTGCATTTTTTTAATGAAAACAGTAATATATAAAAGTTAGTTTGTGTGCATGTCCACCAGACGACTGAAAATGAATAATATATAAGTTGACTATCTGCAGTTAAATGTAGTTTTATCATTTGTGTTCAGAAGCATGTGTCTTATCTTACTCCACTTAGTATGTTTTGCTTAATGAAAATAACTAATTTGCATATTAGGTTTTAAAAGATCTTGCAATTTATTTCTAATGTAGTCTTTTGCAATTTTCATAAATAAGCAACTGATTTGTCGATTGCTTTCAGAATTAAATAGCTTAGCTATTCAAATACGGCCATTTCATGCCACGAAATTTAAACCACAATTCGTGACTAATTGGATGAAAACAATTTTTAAAAGGAAGTAACCAATGTTAACAATTTTTGAATATTTTAAAAACCTAACAAATATTAAATTTTGATATTCTAAACCTGCCATATGTGGATATGCAGGTGGCATCGCTGATATTAGCAGGGAAAGTGGAATCAGTAACTCAAGTTTAAATTCTGGTTTAGTCTGTTGGAAAAAGTATTGTTTTCATTTTTGTCTGTGTTGTGATATGAAGTCTATCAGTAATCCTTCACCTGCCACTTATTATCAGTGACCGAGTTATAACGGCTTTCTATTGCACTTATGCAAATTAGGCATATTAATTTGCCAGTGTCACTACAGTCTGTTTTTTTTTTTTTTTGAGAGCATTTCTCACGACTGAGAAAAAAATTGGTATTATATAGCTCTCTCAGTCCCAGACCCATGCTGACTATTGACTAATACCTGCTCAGCATTGTTAGTATGCAAAATGTTTCGGTGCCACCAACCGTAAGAGCAACTGCCATTTCTGGAAGAGGATGTAACTCCTTGTGTTTACTGCATCACATGCCACCAACTCTAGCTCTCTTATCAAGTTGACCAGATTCTCTGTTATAAGTATGAATCCATTTCTTCTTCCCCCGGCTATGGATCAAATAGTAGGCTAGGCAGGGATCTCTCACTACCAGTCTTAGAGAAGGGAAAACTCTAAATTCTTCTTTTTATCTGTCTGAAGAAAGCATAACAATTCACAGATTCAGCAACTAGTTAAGCAGAGGAATTTCTGGAGAGTTATGACCACCTACATTTTAAATAGATATGGTATTTAAAAATATTTAAAAAAAAAAGAAAACTCACATGAAAAATAAAACCTATATGTTAAATACCTGCCAAGATGTTTAAACCAATTGAATTGCTTTCCTTGATACAAAGTCACAAACCAGTTTTATGTTAATGATAAGATTACATGTTAGCTTATAAGTAAACATCAAGCATTCACTGACCAAACAGTAACTCCATTAAGGTAGGCAAGTAAAGACCAGGAAACTCTAGACCAGCTATGGCAACAATACACCATTTTTGGTTCGATTTGGCTCTTAAAGAAGTCAGATACTTAATGGATTGGTACAAGGAACCAACCATTTTACGAGCATCTTTAGAAATAAATCATATATGAGTTCTTTTTGAGGTTTAGGGTGAGTTTTAGTCCCATTAAACTCAAGAGCTCACATAATACAATTTTTATTTTGCTGTTTGTAATAAGTTTTAAAGTAAATCTGAAATCAGAACAACAGTAAAAAAAAGTACTAAGTTTTATTCGACTAAATTAAAACTCAGCTGGTATTTACTACCTCCCCACTAGGGGCGGATGTGGCACAAGCCCAATTAAAGTAGGAAGTCCGAGCCCTTAAGCTTGGCCAAAAATAGCCTGTAGACCTTTCTTAAGGTTGGGTCGGGCTCTTGTCTGTTCACTCCAGATGAGGGACTACCTTTCAGCGGGGACTGGTCTGGGTTCTTCTCCACCCGGAGGCAGAGAGTTTGATCAAGAGAGAGTTTCATTTTAGAAACTCAGCTACAAATGAAAATAAAAAGGTATAGTTAAATAATGAGTTTGGCAGAATTTATTGTCGTACAGTGGGTGCATCTAGGTACCTCCACTTTTTCGGTAGAAATTTTCGATACCTACTTTTAAAATGAAATTTTTAAAATGAAAAAACATTCTTGAAGATTTCATTTTAAATTTAATTAAAAGCTTAGTGATTAAATTTATTATTTCCATTAATGAAAAAATTCTGGTATATTTCATATAGAAATTATAGATTGGAATGTCATATTACTGAGTCAGATTTAATTTCGATTTCTTAAAATTTTCTTAAAAGCAGCCATTTTCTTTTTTTTTTTCTACACTATTGATTTCTTTTACAGTTTTTAATAGACTGAAAAACAAATCAACAAAATAAATGACTACAAATAGCAATTTTCATCTTGCAGTTAGTCAAAAATACTAAAATATTTGTTGATGTACTCCTTTTTAATTAGCATTTTATCATAATTTTTATTTTAATTTAATGGGGCCATATTTTGCTTCTAGGCTAGGAAAATTAAAAAAAAAACAACCACAAAATTTGCAAAACAAATTCATCCATTCCTCTGATTCTGATATGAAGCAATTTTTCTTTTGTTTTTACAAATTCTCTTTTTTAAAAAATCTTACTTGTATCACCCATTTTGGGAATAATTCATTGCTTCTGGCTCCGCGTAAATCCAATTTACAACTGCTGCATATTATTTAGTGTAGAGATGGACATCGTCAAATAGCTTTCATTGCTCAATTCCTCGGCCAGGGATTAATTTAAAATTAATTTAAATATTTTTAATTTCATTTTTACAGATCAAAATTCAAAAACAATGTGTGATTAAAGGGAAGCAACTCTTGTAGACTTGCTTAGATTGACTTAAAAGTTTAAGAAAGTTTTAATTTTATTTGGTTTTGTTTATACAGTAGGTGGTAGAAAATAGTCATTACAAAAAGTTATAACAGTAATTGTGGTCAATATTATTATAACAGTAATTGTGGTCAATATTATTATAACAGTAATTGTGGTCAATATAAAATTCAAAGAAAATAAGTAATATTTTCCTTAGCGGTAATATTTTAAATAAAATAAGTAATAATTCATAAACTTAAAAACTAAAAATCATATTTAATGAAATAGTAATTTTGAAACTAAATGTTGCAGATAGAATTCTTAATTCAAACTAAAAAAAAAATTAATAAACTAGAAGTGTTTAATTTTACTCACACTAATTAAATAAGTAATATTTTATTAAATGGCTGAAATCTTTGTATTTGTGTATGCTTCTAAGATAAGGTAGTATTTTACATTACATTGTTCGGATTGTTGTTCAAATCAATTGTTGGGGAGGGGTGTGATAGGATGTTTTATTATAAGATTAGGGTATATAAAATTAGAGAAAGAAAAGGTGGAGGGACAAAGAAAATAGCAAATAATGACTTGTCACACGAAAGAAGGTTAATAACTTTAAATAACCTCAAAAAAAGAAAATAAAAAAAAGCAGAAGAAATAAACCCATGGAGCAATATACTTGCTAAAATCGTGGAAATGGAAAAACTGCTAAAACAAACATGTCTAGAAAATATGTAACAAATGATCACCGATTTACTTGATCAACACAAATGGTGGTTAGTCTGATGTTGGAAAAACCGGAAAATTTTTAATGAAGCCAGGAAAACTTCCGAGATGACTCGTCTTGGAACATTCAATGAATTTGTTACAAATAGGAATCGGGGTAAAATATAAATAAAAATTTTGGTTATAATTCTGCCCCAAAAGGAAATGCTGAAGCTGTAGAGACAGTAAATTTTAAATTTTAAATTTAACTTGTAAAATTTCTAGACGCAGCAGCTCAGCTGATTCTAAAATTGAAAACTACATGCTTTACATTGCCAGAATTTCCTCTTGGTACTGGTTTATAAATAACCAGCGTTTTCATTTATATTGTTCCCTCCTCCTACAGGTATATAATTACATCAAAAAGAAAATTATTTTAGTCTGATGAACTCCTTTCAACAGATGAAATAGGTTACATAGAATTTTTCCATTTTGTCATTCAGTTACTGGCTTACGGCCATATCACGTTGAATACACCGGTTCTCACTCGATCACCAAAGTTAAGCAACATTGAGCCTGGTCAGTACTTAGATGGGTGACCGCTTGGGAATACCAGGTGCTGTAAGCGTTTAGTGATGGATGTGCGTTGTGTTGCAGTGAATATTGGCTTGGAAAGAGAAATCGTTGAGCCGAGTTCAAATTCTAGTTGAATACCCTGCATTCACTTAAGTACTGGTACCTTTGGGAAAGGTATTAATCCGTCCCTTCCCTTCAGTTATGGGTTAAATAGCAGGGTATGACTTGGGGAACCTGCCCTTAAAAACAAATCTCAATGAATCTTGATACTCAAATAGAAAAAAGTATTACTAGACACAAAAACTTATATAAAAACAACAATAAATTGTTGAAAGAAAAAGGTATTACTGGCAATAAATAAATAAAATTTAGTTGGCAGTAAATGACCCACCGAGGTTAATATGCCATAAAACAAAAACAACCAACAATCATTCAGTTACTAATCATTATTTTGATATATTTTTGAAATTTATGTATCATGTTCTCCCAAAAAAATAATAATAAACATAATATATGTATTCTAATATTGCATGGAAAAAAAATTCTTATGTATAGTTTTAAAAACCTACCATAATCCTAAATTTCCAAGATATTCCTCAAAGACAGTATTCTTTTGAAGTGAACTCCATTGCTAGGTCAGCTGCTAAGTAAGTGGGTCTGTTCTGTTGTGTGAGACAAGTTTTTCCTGCCAGAATCTCTATTTTACACATTTATAAGTCTATAATTTGTGCACGAACTGAATATTGCTGCCACACTTGGTCTTGTGCTCTTGCTATATATTTAGAGATTCTTGATAAAATCCAAAGAAGAATCTGCAATATTATTGGTCCTGGCATTTCAACTTCAGTCACTTTCCCACCACCATAATGTAGCTTCCCTGTGCCTTTTCTATAAATATTTTTATGGCAGTTGTTCTGATGAGCTTTTTTTCTTTGTTGTTATTTTCATTCTCCACTCCTGACAGACAAATTGTACGCATGGGAAGACCAGCCCTCCCCTTTTGGCCTTGTGCCTCATTTCACATTCTAAAAATAAATATTAGTTTCTTCTATGGTACCTAGACTTTATAAATTTAAGTGCAGTTATTGATTGGCAGTTAGGTCTCATTATTTTATGGTTGAAATGAAACAGTAAGTTCTGTGCTAACAGTTTCTTTTCTCACACTTCTTGTTTGTTGAATTCTCTTGTTTCCAATCAAAAATTTAAATGCAATCATTTTCTTCTGTCTTAATTTGTGTTCTTTTATTTTTCTTTCTCCTTAATAATGTTTTTCTTTGTCTCATTCTTTCCTGTCTAGTAACCTCTTGTCTTAGTGGCTTTATTGCCTTACTTAGGGTGAAATTTTACTTGGAGTTGCTGAAAAGTATTGAGACTTACAGAGATTTATCCTTTAAATAATTTCCGAAGGGATCTGCTGATGCTCTTCTACCGTTGCTCTACTGAGAGTGTGCACTGGTATGCTGCACCACTGTTTGGTATGCCAACTGCTTAGCATCGGATCAGAGAGCCCTCCAAAGGATTACAGATGTTGGCTAGGAAATGATCAGTTGCTAGCTTCCCTCCGTCGAATTCTCATTGTCTCAGCAGAGCAGAAAACATCATGAAAGACGGCACAGATCCTGGATAACACTTGTTCGGCCTATTATCCTCAGGGTAACATTTTATAATCAAGTGTTTGAAGGTCAGCTTTTATCCTTAACCAGGTGTAAAATGAAGGCTGACAGTTTTCTGCATATTTTAAATGCATTACTTCTCTTCATACATTGCTTCTTTTTGTGTTGGTGTTGTTGCACCTCGGGACTGCTGTCCAATTTCATTGTCCATTGCACAGTGACAGGCTTATAGCCATATCACATTGAAACCCTGATTCTTGTTAAGCAACATCAAGTTCAGCCAATACCTAGATGAGTGACCACTTGATGCTGTAAGCTTGGATGTTTGGATGGGGTAATGGAAAATTGCTCTGAATTGGAAATTGGACAGCCAGATTCCAATTCTTGTCGGGTTCATTATTTTCACGTTTCTCTCTCCAGCTATGGATTAATTAGAAAATTTCCAAAAGATTCTTCTTTTATCTATTGACTCCCTTTAAGGCATAGGCAATCATGGCTCTCCACAATTTCCTGTCTTTTGTAGCTCTTAATAAATTTTGTCATTTGTTCTCTCCAAAACATCTGCCATCCATTTACTAAAATTCACTAGGTAGATTATGCATTGTTTTCCTTTGTCCCTCTTGACTTCAATCTGTCCTGTGAGTATCAAATTTTCCAAGCCCTCTTTCCTTATTAGATGCCCTAGAATCTTCAACAGTCTCTCTCTGATATTAAGTTTTATTTAAATAAAACTTTTTCAATTGGAGTAGATAGACTGAACTATCGCCCGGTTCACACTCCACCCACGTCTATTGAACAGGTGAAGAGGCTCATCCCTTGTTTCCTGTTTAGGATGCAGTTTCCGGTTTTCTCTTTTCCAATCTTCTCACTTTTTTTTTTTTCAATTGGAGTAGATAGACTAAACTATCGCCCGGTTCACACTCCACCCACGTCTATTGAACAGGTGAAGAGGCTCATCCCTTGTTTCCTGTTTAGGATGTGGTTTCTGGTTTAGGATGTGGTTTCTCTTTTCCAACCTTTTCACTCTTATGTAGACCCCTGCACATAAGTGGCATTACCGTCTTGCTCGGGGTGATATGATTAAAAAAAAAAAAAACTCTACTCAAGCTCATATTTCATAGAATTTAAAACAAATCAACGGCCACTAAATTTATTTTTATCTTTTGAACAAAAAATTTTTTTGTTTTCATTTACCAAATTTCAGTAAATATGTGTCTAGCATAAAGCCATTTATAGTAGCATTTTTGTTGAGACATTTCAAATAATTCTTTTGTTTTGCAATCTTTAGTATTTTAAAAAACATCTTTCATCTCAATAATTATAACAGAATTCCATTATTGGCTTACCTCTTCAATTTATGTTATTCAACTTTCACATTAAAACATGTAAATACTACCAAATTTACATATTGTTTTGACATTGAAAAAAGAATGTTTAATCATGTATTCAACAATGATTGTTAACTACATAATGAGACGTTGCTTTTTCAATGACAAAACAACATGTACAGTTTTGTAGTATTTTACATGTTTTAATGTAAAAGTTGAATAATTTATTGCTCTTTATATTGAGTCCTGTTTTAAATAAATGTTTTGAACATCGCAATTTTATTCTTTTTTTTACATTTGGATTATTATAATATATAATATTAAATTTTACAATTTAGAAAATTACGTTATCTACTTTCATTCTTCAAAAGATTTTAATATGTATTTTTCTTGATTAAAAAGCAAAATAAAAAAAATCATGTTTCTAATATAAGGGAGGTAACTCACTCATTGTCATATTTTTATTGAGAATTTAAAACATTCATTTGTAAATGAGCAAAATTCAGGTATACACGTATTTCTTCTTGATATATATATATAACGCTTCTTAGCTTTTTAAAATGGAAGAGACAGAATTAAAAGAATAAATTGCAAAAATGATTTTCCTCAGATATAATTTTTACAGTTAGATCAACCAAATGCAGACAAAAATTCTATTCCAGCAGCTTCTTTTCTCATGCTTTCTGCCTGTGGAACTCCCTTCCGCATACTTGCTTTCCTGACGGCTATAACCTCCAGGAATTTAAATGCAAAGTCAATTCCCATCTCTTATCTACTTAACTATATAACTAAATATATATATATATATATATATATATATATATTGTTTTTGTTTTTCTTTAATGCGAAGTGGAAGAGTAGGAAGGTAACTTCCAAGCACCTGATCCTAATCAATATTAAAAAATTTTAACATTAAAAAGTAATGTTAACGTTAACCTTAAAAAGTATTTTAACCCCCCCCCCCCATATCCCCAGCTTCTTTAATTGCCTATCTTTAGAAAATATGGATTCTTTTACTTAACCCCTTTTTCCTTGGTTAACACATATGTATATATATATATATATATATTTTTTTTTTTTTTTCTCTAATATTTTTTTCTCTAATAATTTTTAAACTGATAACTTCCTGTAATTGGCATTTAACTCACTTCTACCTAAAAGGTTTAATCAAATAAACCTAAAAAAAAAAAAATTTTTAAATCTTATATTGAAACCCATTCTTTCTCGCCTAAATACACCTCTTCAAACAGCCCAAAATCTTAACTTTAAAAAGTAATTTAACTCATTTAGTTGTCTATCTTTATAAAATATGAACTCCTATTCCTCCCCTTCCTAAATATACCATTTCAACACCCTGTAACCCCGCGACTACCAGCTCTGTCCTTTTCCACTTTGTGACCGTTGTTAACCTAAAACCCCTTCACACTCTAACCCAGGGCCTTCGCCATTTGGAAAAACAATGTCGTGGTGATGTAGAGTCTCTATTAGAGATCCTATGTCGAAATGTACATCCGAAGCCTTTGAATTTTGAAAATTTTCTCTAATTTATATTGACTCTGTCTTCTTAATACATTGAGCTCTCTGCCTGCATCACTTTTTAATGTTAAAAAATTTTAATATTGATTAGGATCAGGTTCTTGGAATTTACCTTCCTACTATATATATATATCCCTTTTTATATCACTCTGTGTATCTTGTTCTTTTCCTTTCTCTCTACCTTCGCAACTGTCTTCACTCCTGTGTTCACATCCTTCTCTTGCCCTTTCTCTTTTACCCCCTGTAGATGGTTTGTCTTTCTCTTCACTCTCCTCCTACCTAATACTTCAACTCTCTTATGTTACTCCCTGTACATCAGTGGCATTAATGCCTTGCTTGTGTAGAAATGATTAAAAATAAAAAATAAATAAATTTCAGTAATTTCAAAAATAAATTACAATTATAGTTAAAAAAAAACATTGTATCTCAGAAGTAAGAATCGGCGACAAAGGAGGTCAAGCATGACTGCAACAGGCGGGCAGGAGGGACATTCAATTTAAACCTCCATGTTCTAGCTTCAGGATTGTCTCACAGGACAATAGACTAGTGGATTAAAGCCTTGGTTTGCGAATTCACTAACATAATAATCAAGAGTTCAATCCCTGGACGAGGTATTATGCATTCAGTGAAAACAGACCAAACAACTGACCAGCATTTAAAAGAACAATAATTTCCAAGATATCCCTAGACATGGTCAGTGGATCTCTCTCTCAAATCATTGGATTTAATCAACACTTTTTTCCACTGGGCTATATGTCTAGTGGATAAAAGTGTTGGTTGAATTCACTGAATTGATCCAAAGGGTTGTGAGTTCAATACCTGGCTGCAGCAGATGTAAACAAAAACTTAGAAAGTTGAGTTAAAAAGTAGATAACCTGACACTGTGATGTCTGGAAGAAACATGGCACATGGAATTAGAACACTCTACCACAATGGCTGAGATAAAGGGTTTGGTTTGAAACACCTGAAGAAGATGAGAAGCATAAAATGGTCGAAATGTTAACATGACAATAAAGATAAGGACAACAGTCTGAACACTGTAAATAGTGTGAATAATATGGTAAAAATATATATGGTATGAACTAGGTCCCACCTTTTTACTGTGAAACCAATAAATTGTCAATGCAAATTCTACTCCAGCAGCTTTTTCTCTCGCACTTCCTGCCTGTGGAATTCCCTTCTGTTTACTTGCTTTCCCGACAGCTACATCATCAAGAATTCAAATGTAAAGTCAATAGTCATCTCCTATCTCACAAACCTGCATCCTCTCTCTCATGCTCCTTTCTCCAGCCACTCCACTCTCATCAGTATTCTCATCCTTCTCCTATCCTCTTCCTGACACCCCCTGTAACCTGTCACTTTTTCTCATAACTTACCTCCTATGTAACCCCCTGCTCAACAGTGGCAGTAAAATGCCTTGCCTGGGGCGACATGATTATAAAAAAAAAAATGATATTTATGAAGGAAAACTCAACATATCATTTAGATTGGTTATGAATTATAATTCATTTCTATGAGCTAAATTCACTAAGTTCTGGGAAAATATAATGTGGTCTGATGAAATGAGTCAATTTAGCTCAGAAATAAATTTATATAATTAATCTAAATGATGTTTGAATTTTCCTTTATAAATATCATATTGCTCTGGATAGCATCCATTGAGCTTTCTATTCACTTAATATTTTGTATTAAGTAGATCTTGTTAGATTATCCTTGCCAGTCATGGACTTGACATTATTATATATATATATATCATAACAATGATATTGAGTTTTCTAAGCTTCTGTACTTTTATAATCACCATTAGACTCATCCAACTTTTTGGGTATCTTCTGCACTGTCCTTAGATTGACACCTAAACAATATATTTGTCAATATTTCTGGGATGAGGTATTATTTACACTCTTTACATTATTTGGACAATTGTCCTCATCTTCGTTGCCATTTGTATGACATTTCGGCTGTTGAGGAAGGCTGGAGAGTACAATGGCTGAAACGTTGTACAAATGGCAACAAAGATGAGGACAATAGTCTGAATAATGGAAATAGTCTAAATAATGTGAAATGTTTGTACTGGAGTTTTCTGGTGTGAATGCTAAGCAGTACAGTATGGTGTTTCTGAATTTCTGGTGGAGTGAATGGTGTCATGGTGCTCTTTTTCTCACTGATAGGGCCCAACTGTCCCTACTATACTGTGCAGTTGACTAAATCAAAAACCAATTTACCCATCGCACCCTCTGTATATGTGTGTATGTATGAATATATATATATATATATATATAGAGAGAGAGAGAGAGAGGTGTGTTTCATACTCATTTGTATTACTAAAAAAGTCAACCATAGTAAGTCAGTTAAATGTCATACGTGATACATGCTTAGGCGATCATGACTGACTAGGCAGAAAATTTTCCCTTAGTAGGTTCCTACTTTCTGTAGTAGACTGGTTACCAATCAAAGCTGTAAAACCCAATTGGTCTTGAGAAACCTTGATTGCTTAAGATCTTTATAATTGCTGATAAATGATTGATGTGAAATATCCATGACTGATGCATAAATATGAAAGATGTGAAAACTCGTTCGATTTTGAAATTTTTTTTGTTTGCTTGTTGATATTTTGCTGTTTTATGTGAGCATTCTCAAAACGCAACTGCAAATTCTTAAGGAAAAGTCATCTTTGTCAACAAAATAATTACAATAAATTAAACAGATATTTCAAAATTGTTTCTCTGAAGAAAACTGCGGCCAATTGCGACAAGTATAATAGCAGGGAAGACTAGGCTCTTTAGCCTTGATTGGCAACCGGTCTAGGATACAGACAACTCTAAATTCAAAACTAGTTTGATATGGAACCCTAGTATGGTGAGTCTGTGGCCCTAAATTCCACTGGGGATTTAGATAGTGGAAAGGGGAGAAAGAGGAGATTATTTAGGTCTGTAAATTATAATGAAATATTTCTGATTGTTTACCTTTTTTGTTATATGATGAAATAATAAAATGTGTAAAACTTATAATAATGACAATAGAAACAATTTTGCCTCAAGTACAATAATGAATATATGCGTGTGTGTTTAAATATGACACATAAAATATGTATGTTTGATTTTATATATATATATAATGTCGTGAGTAAGAATAAATAACTCAACAACAGGAATAGGTTAATTGTTGTATTCCGTGAAAATAGTATTTACAAAGGTTATTAGTATCCAATACAAGAATAAGGGTAATCGTCTCAACCGTCGTAAGACGTAGTATGAGCAATGGGTACTTCCGAGTCGTCACCGGAAGTCTACGACTGACTTGTCGATCGGCTGCTCGGCACACTCTCCTACGTAGGTGCCACCATTACTTTACATAGTAATGGAATAGTCCATTATAGCCAAATAGGCACAGGCATCCCAACATATATATACACACACACGTGTGTGTGTGTGTGTACGTATGTATGAACATAAAGATATACATGTGAGTATGACTATATAAATCACACACAGGTGTGTGTATGTGTGTATACACACACACACACGTGTGTGTGATTTATATAGATATACATGTGAGTATGACTATATAAATCACACATGTGTGTATATATATATATATATATATATACACGTGTGTGTGTGATTTATATAGTCATACTCACATGTATATCTTTATATTTATACATACGAACATATATATATATATATATATATTTAACATTAATAATATATGATATAACCATTTAGTGCAAATCTTGTGTTTCATGTAATTGGCAATCATTTTTTGTGTATACAAGTATGTGTCTGAGAAAATTTTTTTTTTTTTTTTACATATTGCCCCAAGCAAGGCAGTTTACTGCCACTTGTGTGCAGGGAGTTACATAGGAGGAAAGTTATGAGAAAGAAGGACAGGTTATAGGGGGTGTCAGGAAGTGGGTAACAGAAGGATGAGAATACTAGAATACTAATGTGAAGAGAGTGGATTGGATGGAGAGTGAAAAGAGCATGAGAGAAAGGATTCAAGTCACTGAGATTGGAGATAGCTGTTGACTTTACATTTAAATTCTTGGAGATTGTAGTTGTCGGGGAAGCAAGTAAATGGAAGGGAATATATATATATATATATAGAGAGAGAGAGAAAGAGAGAGAGAGATATCTTAAACTTTCAAAAGTGATTATTCAAATGATCTGTTCAGTATAAAAAGAATGAAAAATGCCTCACCCTTACACTGATTCTCTTGGACATATTGTGTACTTTGAGAGCAAATATCAGACTTCAGTGGTTTTTATAGCTTCTTTGTGTTGTGCCAATAATCAAGGAGTGGCAAACCCCTGTTGAGAAATCCATTTTTAAAATCCTTTGAGATTGGTCATGAAATTTTACTAATGTCATGTAAATAAATATTCCACTGACCTGTGTTTCTGATAGGGCTTTACCAGTGAATATATTTATATTATTTATAATGAGTGATCCACAGCTTCTAATGGTTTGTTAGGATTGTTTTCTGTTCATCATGTGATAGTTTTTAAAATTCTTTCTAAACATGTCCATTTTCATGCTAGCATAGGTTGGGTGGGGTTTTCTTGATAACACTTTGCCAGTCCACCTGATTTTGTATGCGGCTTTGTTGTAATGTCAGTCAGTCAGTTAAAGGCCATATGTGATACACACTTGGGCGATCATGTCTTGAAAGAGACATGACTGACTGGGCAGAAGATTATCCCGCAGTTGGTTGCCATTGCTTTCTGCGGTAAATTGGCTTTCAGCCAAAGCTATAGAACCCAATCTGTCCTGTCATTTAACTCATAACTGGAGGGAAGAGATGGATTAATACCTTTCCTAAGGGTATTTGCGCATAAGTGAATGCAAGGAATTTAACTGGAATTCGAACTCGATTTATCGTTCCCAGTTGATATTCACTGCACCACAACGCACGTCATGTCAACTTCCTTAAATCTTTCACAACCTGTTAAGACATCGATTTTCAATGTTGAAACAAAGTGTACAATTTTGTAGTAGTTATTTAATGTAAAAGATGTGCGCTCTATGGTGCAGTGGATATTGACTTGGAATGAGAAATATGGGTGCTGAGTTCAAATTTCACTTGAATTTTTTGCATTCACTTCCACACAAATACCCTTGGTAAAGGTATTAATTCATCTCTTCCCTGCAGTTATGGGTTGGATAACAAGGCAGAGTGGGTTCTGTAGCCTTGGCTGGCAACCAGTCAATTGCAGAAAGCAATGGCAAGCTACTGTGAGATAATCTTCTGTCCAGTCAGTCATGTCACTTTCAGGACATGATCACCCAAAGCGTGTATCACATATAGCACTTAACTGACCGACTGAACCTTTGACCTTCATCAGGTGCTTGTCGGTCCCAGTCGTCTTCAGGGAATTTTGAAATTAACTTTTTATTTTATTTGATGTATGTATATTTTATTTAGTAGATGTATATAACTTAGTAGACATGTATATCTACTGGACTCTGCATTCAAGAGTCTTAATAAAGAAAATGTACTTTCCTTATAGGAGAAACGTCTATCAGGACTGGGGAGTTTTAGACTACTCAGTCATGGAAAGCTTTCACAACCAAGCAAGTTTCAATTACCCTATTCAAGAAATGCACATCCCTCTTGCTGAAATTCCTCAAAGCCTGTATCTGCTGGCATTATATTTTTTATCCAGAATATAAACAAAGTAGTTTTTAAGGAATTAATGGATTTTATTTATCATTCAACATTATTTTTTAATATATCTTTTCTGATAATCTTCAAAATTAATTTCTTGTTTCGAATTAAATCATTCTCAGTCATACATCGTTTGTCAAAAAATATACAGAAAAATAAAAATCAAGTTTAAGTCATTTCATTTGACTATATGTCTGTCTGTTACAAATATTGAAGTTGTAATCTCTAGAAAAGCATTAAAATCACATAAAATCATGTTACTGTACAATAAAAATAAGAAAAGTATATAAAATAATATCAAAATGCTTACATTTATAGTAAACGTAATTATTGGTAAATTTAACATTTGTTTGTTTTCTACTATCGCAAGATACTGTTTAGCAAGATCTGATCAAGGAAGGATCTAACATTGCGATGGTAGTGTGGAAGTACCCCATCTTATTGAAAATAAAACTCCTCATCTTCAAAGTCCTCTCTAATGCTTGGCATGATAGACTGTTGCAGTTTGTGTATACATTTTTAGGGGGGGGGCACCCTGTATACTCTAAGCATTTACACAATCACTAGTGAACGCAGACAATTTCTTTTAATATAGAGGAATGCATGCAATGCTCTACTTTACTTTTAAACCATCTGCTAATGTGTAAATTCTGAAGTAAACTATTTCAAAATATCAACCAATTACATCAAATTAAAGGTAAATAAATAAAATATTTAATTATAATGTCTGTATTTGCATTTCCTATTTACTACCTGTACAGGTAGTAAATATGTACATATTTACTACCGTTGTGGTGCAGTGGATATCGGCTCGGAACGAGAAACCGGGGAGTCAAGTTCGAATTCCAGTTGAATCCACTGTATTCACTTATGCGCAAATATCCTTGGGAAAGGTATTAATCTGTCTCTTCCTTCCAGTTATGGGTTAAATAGCAGGACAGATTGGGTTCTATAGCCTTGGTCGGCAACCAGTCTACCGCAGAAAGCAATGGCAACCTACTGCGGGATAATCTTCTGTCCAGTCAGTCATGTCTCTTTTGAGACATGATCGCCCAAGCGTGTATCACGTATGGCACTTAACTGACTGACACTGTAATTACTAAGAAATATTGTTTTTTTTTCTTGAAAAACTTCAGTTGTACCCTTTTTACCCATATTTATTTTTTGCAAGTTTTATTTATTCTTTATTTATTCTTTATGAAGATCAAATGATAACATTACGGTTGTGTCCCCTTTTTCTCCTGGCAAACAATATTTTTAGATCCAGTCTATCATTAGATATAAGTAATGTTTATTATTTATATCCAATTCTGCCTGTAACACCCCAGTGGACGGTCCGAACAATTTCTCCGGAAGCCGTTCTCCATGCTGTGTTATTGCCGGGAGTTTGTTGAAAATGTCGGAGCCTCAAGCTGGGGGTACAAGATTAAACTATAAGGAACGAACTTCCACAACTTGGATGAGTTAAAATGATGCTTTATTTCGTTTAGAGTTAGTCTTTTCGGTTGAATGTGACACACAGCTCTAACTCTAATTAATGGAGATTAAATGCCGAACCGACCGACTCAAGACAAACGGAGTTTCTACTGCAAGCACACACCCGGCTGACTAACTCCACTCAGTCAACTTAACTAACTGATCTGCTCGGAAAAATCACTTGTATTTATTTAAATTAATCTGGAAATGCTTAGACCACCAGGTGATAAGCATTGTCGACTGTAAGTCCGAAATTTCAAGGTACTTAAATTTTGCTTCCTTTGATGTGTAAACGGGATGTCTGCACTAAGCCTCCAAGTATTTTCCAGGATTTTTTTTATCTTTATTTTCTTAATGTGTGGTCAAGATACAATAAAGACAGTTTTTGACCTGGTCACTAAAAAATCTATTTCCTCAACATTATCTTTTTATCACATCAAATCACATAGTCAAATATTTACCGGAAGACTGGTAGGATTTAACAGGAATCTGATACCCTTTTCTCTTCCACAAATTTCCTTATAAAAGAAAAAGCATTTATTTATTTTATTTTTTCTCTGCTTTTTCACTATTGTTAAATGAAACACGTTTTTAACCATTTTCTATTTTAATCTATTATAATAAAATACATATTTTACAAAGAACCTTAATATACGCCTAGTTATCGTGTCACATGCCTTTCCTAATTTGTAATTTGGTTGGGATAGAGTATGGTAAGCAGTTTACAATTGGCTTGTGATATAAGATTATAATCTATAAGTTATGCTTATGATATGAGATTATAATCTATAAGTTATTTTTTTTTAATCATTTCACCCCAAGCAAGACATTCCACTGCCACTATTGCACAGGGGGTTACATAGGAGAAGGTGATGAGGGAGCGATTAGATATAGGAAATGTCAGAAGGAGGGTGATAGATGGGTAAGGATGTACATAGGAAGAGTGTTTAAGAAAATGGGTGCAAGTTTGTATGTTAGGAGGTGTCTATTGACCTTACATTTAAACTCTTGGAGATTATAGCTGTTGGGAAAACAAGCATGTGGAAGGGAATTCCACAGGCGGGAAGTGCGAGAAAAGAAGCTGTTGGAGTAGAAATTGCGGTTACATTTTATCGGTTTCACTGTAAAAGGGTGGGATCTAGTTGCTAATCTAGTATGCTTATTATATGAGATTATAATCTATAAGTAGCCTCTCAAAAAGCAGATGTGAAAGTGATGAAAAAATATTGCATGCTGGGAATTCACTGGGTTTGGATAAAGTCTAGCACCTTTTCAGGATTTACCATCTGTCGATGCTGTATGTAATTCCCATTAGTTATTAGGCTTTCTTTGAGTATCTTTAAAGGAGGTAATGTTCACATCGTTGTATAATGAGGCTTTCAAAGTAAACTTTTTAAGGAAGTGTTTTACCATTGATTTTTTGATGGTTATTTTTATCTTTACCATAATTTTTTTTTTTTTTAATCATTTCACCCCAAGTAAGATGATAAAGTCAATAAGATGAAAGGGGTTATCGAGTGTGAAAGAATATGAGATCCAGAAAAACATTGTCAAGAAGAGACAAAAACAAAAGAACAGGAATTAAGGCAGAAGATGACGACTAACATTTCATTTAAATTTTTGAAAATCAAAGTTGACTGGAAAGCAAGAAGCTGGAAGTGAGTTCTACAAACTTGAAGTAAAAGAGAAGAAACTGTTAGCATAGATGTTACAGTTGCATCTTGCCATTTCAATAAAATGAGACCTAACAGTCAATATAGCAATGTAAAATACAATAGATACGTAGTTTTCAGGTTCTCAATATATTGCTCTGTTGTATTGTCGAGGTGCTAAACAATACTCAGATGATAAATAATATCTTATTTGGTAGATACAATTTAATAGTCCATAGTAGATTGCAACAATATGGGTGGTTGACTTAGCAAGTAACATGCAGGTTAACAGTAGCCCTCAGCTCACACTAACGTCCTTTTTTAACGGACTTGCTCTTTCAATTTTTTTTTTAATCATATCACCCCGAGCAAGGCGGTAACACCACTGATGTGCAGGGGGCTACGTAATAGTGAAAAGATTGGAAAAGAGAAAGCCAGAAACCACATCCTAAACAGGGAACAAGGGATGAGCCTCTTAACCTGTTCAATAGATGTGGGTGGAGTGTGAACCGGATGATAGATAGATCTATCTACTCCAATTGAAAAAAAAAAAAAAAGAAACCAAAGTGAGAAGATTGGAAAAGAGAAAAGCCGGAAACCACATCCTAAATAGATTTGTTTGGTTTTTTCTTTTAATCGTATCACTCCGAGCAAGGCAGTAACGCCACTGATGTGCAGAGGGCCACATAAGAGTAAAAAGATTAGATTGAAGAGAGTGAAGAGAAAGACAAACTAGTTAGAAAGGAGCAAGAGAAGGATGGGAATACAGGTGTGATGACAGTTGCAAAGGTGGAGAGAAAGGAAAGGATATACAGGGTGGTGTAGAAAGAACTAGTCAAGTGGTTAAAAGATGAGTATTGACATTGCCTTTAAATTCCTGGAAAGCAAGAATATGGAAGCGAGTTCCACAGGCGGGAAGTGCAAGAGAAGAAGCTGCAGGAGTAGAATTGTCATCTGCATTTGGTTGATCTGTGAATGGGTGAGACCCAGTTGCCAGTCTGGTTGCACGAGTAAACACTTGTTGCAGAGGCACCAGTGACTTAAGTTCGTTGGAGCAGAAGCCATGGAAGTATTTATAGAACAGACAAAGGGAAGCCACATCCTGTCAGTGGGGGAGTGGCTGGAGTCGAGCCGCCTGGTTGGTACCTATCACATTACTGATTCTCCTTTGGAGCCTGTCAAGAACACTCAGATGAACAGTAGGGGCGCTTGACCATATATGACAGCAGTACTCCATGCACGGACAAATGGTTGGAACCAGGTCATATGATCGAGCCATGTCACAACATGCTCAAAATCAATTTTAATTGATACCATGTGATTCTACTCATCAAATTACAAAAGAATCAGCAATAAGCTCACAATGTGTAAAAATGTACAAGATGCGTAATTTTGAGGCTCACAATAGACTGATATGCATTGCTTAAAATCAATTTCTTTCTTCTTTTATATACTGCATTTCTTTAGGACGTAAGCGAATATGGCCCTTCACATTTTCCTGTCTCTTGTAGCTCTTAATAATATGCATTGCTTAAAATCAATTTTTAATTTTTGTAAATTTGTAAATTCAAGGTACAAAAAAGGAAAACTCTTATATACTGCGTTTCTTTAGGACGTAAGCGAATATGGCGCTCCACATTTTCCTGTCTCTTGTAGCTCTTAATAAATTTTGTCTTGTTATTTCTCCTAAACCTTGTTCTGCCATCCATTTGTTAAAGCCCATCAAGTATGCATTGAACTGTTTTTTCCTGTCCTACTTTTCCTCTATCTGGGCTTACGGCCATATCACGTTGAATACACCAGTTCTCGCTCAATCACCGAAGTTAAGCAACGTTGAGCCTGGTCAGTACTTAGATGGGTGACCGTTTGGGAATACTAGGTGCTGTAAGCGTTTAATGACGGATGTGTGTGCTTACGGCCATATCATGTTGAATGCACCGGTTCTCGCTCGATCACCAAAGTTAAGCAACGTTGAGCCTGGTCAGTACTTAGATGGGTGACCACTTGGGAATACCAGGTGCTGTAAGCATTTAGTGACGAATGTGCATGCTTACGGCCATATCATGTTGAATACACCAGTTCTCGCTCAATCACCGAAGTTAAGCAACGTTGAGCCTGGTCAGTACTTAGATGGGTGACCGCTTGGGAATACTAGGTGCTGTAAGCGTTTAGTGATGGATGTGCATTGTGGTGCAGTGGATATTGGCTCTGAAAGCTGGGTTCGAATTTCAGTTGAATACCCTGCATTCACTTAAGCACTGGTACCCTTGGGAAAGGTATTAATCTGTCCCTTTCCTCCAGTTATGGGTTAAATAACAGGGTAGGACTTGAGGACCCTGCCCTTAAAACACATCTCAATGAATCTTGATACTCGAAAAGAAAAAAAGTATTACTAGACACAAAAACTTATATAAAAAAAACAACAATAAATTGTTGAAAGAAAAAGGTATTACCAGCAATAAATAAATAAAAAAAATTTAGTTGGCAATAAATGACTCGCCGAGGTTGATATGCCATAAAACAAAACAACCAACTAACCCTCTATCTGCCCTGTGAGTATCAGATTCTCCAAGCCTTCCTTCTTCATTACGTGTATCAAAAACTTCCACTGTCACTTCCTTATGTTAATAATTTTTCTTTTCTTCATTCTCTCCAAAACCTTGTTGTTGCTCACATGTTTTGTCCATGGTATTCTCAGCATCATTCTGTAGAACCACATTTCTACTGTTTCAAGTCTCTCCTTCATCTTTGAAGAGATTGTCCAGCATTTGCTACCATACATGAGGACAGATATCATATATCAGTTCAGTAATCTTTTCTTTGTTTCCAGTGAAATTTTCCTGTCTCTTTATACTCTGCTTAGCTTTTGGAATGCATCTTTGGCCATCCCAATACACCTTCGGTTCTCAGTGTTGCACTTTCTGTCCTCTGTTAAAACATTTTCCAGGTATTTAAATTTCTGTACCGGCTTGATTTTGGTATCCCCGACCTGCAATTGGCATTTTGGGCCCCTTTATTTGCTGATGACCATGCATACTGTCTTCATGTAGTTTTTGTTTAGTCCTTTTTTTCTCACTTTGTAGAAGGTCTTGTAGTTTCTTTTTCATGTCTGCTATCAGCACTGTATCATCTGCGTATCATTCAGATTGTGACTGCCAATGATGAATCTTGGTAGGATCTCTAGTTCTCTCAGAATTGCCTTGCTGTAAATGTTGAATAAATCCAGTCAGAAGACACGTCCTTGTTTTATGCCCCTTTCTATATATGTGTATCTGCTGAACTCATTTCCTGTTCATATGCAGGTTAGGGTTATTCTAATGTCTTTCTCGAATATATCAAGGTTGCTGAGCAGCTCTAATACATGTTTGTGGTTTACTTTGTCAAACACCTTTGCGTAGTCTATAAAATATGGATACATGTCTTTCTGCATTTATATTGCACTTTCTGATCACGTTCTGAGCATTTTGTGTTTCGCATTCCAGTGTCTTTGACAAAGCCGCACTGTTCTTGTCCTATCTCTGGCCTGATTTTGCTTTGCCCTCTATTCATCAGGATTTGGATGATGAGTTTTGTCATGTGACTCATGGTCGGTGGAGTTCACATTGTTTTGTGCCTAGTTTCTTAGGCACTGCTATGAAAATCAATTTGCTTAGGTCTTCCGATATATCAGCAGCATTTGAAATTTCACTCGCCTGATCGACTCAGTTGATTAAAACTTAATTGGGCAGTCAAAGTTTATTGCTTTACTTGCCCGTTGTCGATTGAAAATCTTGCAATAAAATGTGTCCTTTCAAATATAGAAAAAGGAAATCTGATTTTTTTTTACAACCCAAAAGTATGTCATTGAAGATTCACAAGTTACTTAGAATGACCTACAATGACATTATTGAACTCTTTGGTTTCATGCATGGCGCCTGATTTACGTCGAAATGTGTTGTTTAACAAAAGACAGTGACATCCTGCAATCATCAAAGCAAGATCTGACAAATGGAATTTAGATTGACAATCTCCTGTCTTGCTTTTATCGTCCCGGTCAGTGTAATCATTCATTTAATTAACACTTCCAGAGTAGAGCCAAAATGTCTCTGTTATATGCAGATATGTTTAGAGCTTTCTTAGAGAGTTGTCCTACCACTGTATGTACAGGATACTCCTTTGGATTCTTCTATACCTACACTGCATGCTGTTATATATATATATATATATATATATATATAAGTACAATAAGTATGTATATATAAGCCAGCTTTCCCTGACAATCCGTTTAGGTGAAACCTAGGTAGGTTTGTCTGGCTAATTAGGTGTTATCTATTTATTTCGCTCTACCTCTGTATTGAGCGCTTTTTGTTAGATGATTACTCGTATCGGGGGTTTTTCTTTGGGCTTCGTGCTGGTCTCAGTCCAAACACTTTTGACTGACTTTCATGTCCTAAGCTCTTTCTTTTTAAAATCATTTTTTTCCTTCCGTCAAAAGTTTTCATGGAAGGTTTTCGACACAAGTATAATTATAATCTCATATATATATATATATATATATATATATATATATATATATATATGAGGAGGAGGGCCATGGTGAGAAATGTCAAACTATAAAAACAAATAGTTTAATGATATTTCTTAAAAACGATTGAAACAGAAAAAAAGTTTAAAAAAAGATAAAAAAATCCGATTAAAAAAGAAAATAAAAGCAAAACTTGAGGCAAGCATTTTGTCCGACAGAACTAGTTATGGGTTGGAAAAAAATTTAAAATTCATGAATGAAAAAATAAGTGATATTCAGAAAAGAGGGGAGAGAGAAAAAAATTCCATCTTAAACCTTCACCAAGAGACCCGCAAATTCTACTCCATCAGCTTCTTTTCTTGCACGTCCCACCTGTGGAACTCCCTTCCGCTTACTTGCTTCCCCGACAACTGCAATCTTCAAGAATTCAAATGTAAAGTCATATCCTATCTCATTGACTGCATCCTCTCTCTCATGCTCCTTTCTTTGTCCACTCCACTCTCATCAGTATTCTCATTCTTCTCCTACCCTCTTCCTGACAACCCCTGTAACCTATCACTCGTTCTCATAACTTACCTCCTACGTAACACCCTGCTCAACAGTGTCAGTAAAATGCCTTGCTTGGGGTGACACAATTATAAAAAAAAACTAAATAAATTAGAGAAATTCATTTATCAAAGACTATTTTTTTTATAAGCGTTTCACCCGAGCAAGGCATTTCACTGCCACTACTGCGCAGGGGGCTACATAGAGTGGAGAAAGGATGGTTAAATATAGGAAATGTCAGAGGGTGGGTGATAGGTGGGTAAGGATACCGAGAATGAGGGTTGGGTAGATGAGAGTGTTCTGAGAATAATTGGGAGTTAGTATGATAGGAGGTGTCTATTGACCCTACATTTAAACACCTGGAGATTGTAGCTGTCGGGAAAGCAGACTTGTGGAAGGGAGTTCCACAGGCAGGAAGCGCAAGGAAAGAAGCTGTTGGAGTAGAAATTATGGTTACATCTTATCTGTTTTACCAAATATTTAAAAAAAAATAAACATGTATCTTAAATCCACATGTAGTAGGGTACCAGTGTCCAACAAAATCGTTATCTGATAATGTTTTTCTTTTGATAATTCCAGAATAAAATATGAAAGTTGCATATCAAAAGTAATGTTAAAATATTTTTTTAGAAATGATATAAAAGTATAGATGAATTGTCAGTTGAATATTATCAGTTTTTTTACAAAATATTCCAATTTTAAAAAATCTAATGATTTAAAAGCTAAGTTGAAAGACAGTTTAATAAAGATATTTTATACATTTTGAAATTTACTATAGAGGATTTAGCTTTGATTAATTAAAAATTATGTAATAATTGTTGATCATGATATCAAATTTTGTATGAGGTGGTGCTGAAAAGTTCTCAGAATCAGACCAAAAAATCATATCTGTAATTATTTTTGCAAGGATTTCTTGGTTGGGCTGATATATTTTCAGCACACAATTGGATAATCTTGGTTATGGTGAATAGTATGTACAATGCACAATGTGTGTGTGTGTGTGTGTGTGTGTGTATATATATATATATATATATATATATATATATATATTATATATATATATATATATATATATATACTAATAATCAGTATAACAAAATCTGAGTAACAATATGTATGTTTATTCATCGTATAAAATTTAGCTCTGTCATTTTATATCAAGTTCTGTTTTATTACTGCCATCACCACCACTCACTACCCTATTTCTCTCTCTCTCTCTCTCTCTCTCACACACACACTGGTTTTTGGAATATGAAGCAAAATTTTAAAACAATCATATATATATATATCCAAATATCACCCTGCATCTTATGTAGGATTATCTATGAAAGATGAGTACCTAACCACTTATCTGACACATGGGTCTTTTGATGACTTCATGATGATATATATGATTATAAATTATTAAATTATGGTTACAAGTCAAAATTATATATATATATATATATATATATATATATATATATATATATAACAGCAGCAATATATAAGTATATATAACTGGATGACTCCTAAATTGAATATGATTATTTCAAAATATTCCTTGCCAGATTATTGGTGTGGATTATATCACAGAAAATATGGTACATAGCATCAGACAATATTTGTTCCCTCTTGCATACATAGTTTTTATATTTTTGAAAATAATCCATTCTTCTTTCCTTGGTCCCAATACCTGTTTGTACCAGCAACATTGTAGATAATCATTCTCTAGTCAAATTAGATATTAAATTATTATCTTTAGTGTTTGGGTTTTGAATTCAGAGTTATCCTTCTACTAAATTGGTTGTCCACCAAAGTAAGAGAACCTAGTCTTTCCTGCTATTTAATCCATAGCATGGCGGTTGAAAAGATGGTTTCATACCTTTTTTAAGAGTATTTTTGAACAAGCTTGTTTAAATGATTGGCAGAACATTAACTAGGAGAGATAGCGAAAAGTCAGTTATTATTCAGAGCAACAACAGACAGGAAATTGTGGAGAACCATTATTGCCTATATCCTGAATGAACATGGCAAACAGAAGAATATATATGGAAATACATACTAACCTATATGTATTTTACAAAATTTTTGCCCAAATGGATTAACTCTGACATATTTTTAATTATTCTGTTTTAAACATTGTTTTTATGGATACTTGTATTTTAGCAGATATACTGTTTTTGATAATTAAAAGATGTATTTATACATATTTACTGGCCTGAATAATCGAGAAATCTTGTCAGAAAAATATGTGTCCTTAGGCAGGATTTAAACCTGCATCCCCTTGGGAAAAATCGTCAATTGATCTGACATGTTTTAGACTTTTTCACCAAGAAGGATTTACAGTTAAAAGGCATAATTCAAGCTTTGTTTAACTGCAAATCCTTTTTGGTTGAGCGGTCTAAGACACATCAGATCAATTGACGGTTTCCCTTAGGGGATGCAGGTTTGAATCCTGCTGGAGGATGCATTTTTTTCTAACAAGATTTCTTGATAATTCAGGCCTGCAGATATAGATAAATATATTGTTTAATTATAAAAAACAGAGTATCTACACAAATACAATATCCATTAAAAATAATGTTTAAACAAATAAATTAAAAATAACCTATATGTATACATGTACACGAGTTTTGTTTTTGATAATTTCATTATTATTTCTAATTTCTAATATTCAAGCTTAGAGTTCATTGATTTAGTTCAGAATTTCAACATCTATATATATATCACCTGAGGAATATTGGAATATACAAAATTTTTGAATGTGGCAATAAAGATGAAGAAAACTGCCCGAATGTTGTAAATAGAGTAAATACTTACAAGACTTCAACTAAGAAATACAGATGAACGATTATTTGTTTATTTTTAATTAATTTATTTGTTTATTTTCAATTAATTGTAGATTCAATTCAGTTTATTTAATTATATTGCTGACTTTTGGCAAATATCAAACAAATTTTTAGATTAAATTGTGAATATATTTATTACATATTAAGAAATATTTTGCAAATATTAACAACTAATATTTGTTGGAATATAAATATACTGGCTATTTATTATTTTTTATTATTATTATTTTTGGTGATGATGATGATGATGGTGTGTGAGTGATTTTGACTCAACTCCGGACTCCAAACTTATTCGTTTGTGAGATTTACTGGTAATTTTCAAGAGATTGTGTCAAACCCAACTCTGACACCATTCCTTTTTTTGTTTTTTTTTTTTTGTTTTTAATTTTTTTCTTTATAGTGGGCACTTCAGGCTGGTTGGACAACAAATGTCCCAAAATGGTGCTGACTCACTGATGTATGATTCATAGAAATTAAGGATGCAACATATGCTACAGAGACTTTCATTCCCAGATCTGTCACACAACCCCAGGCAAAATTGTCAGCTTGGCATCCTGTCTAAACATGTTGCTTCTTTTTCGACAATGAACTGCATAGGAATTTAATTCTCTTCCCACAAACCAACAGTTCCCTGACGTTTCTTATATTTTACAGTAACAAGATGGATATTTAATCAAAAATACTGTTAAATTGTTATTGATATTGATATGGAAAATTGATTTAATATGTAAAAAAATGCAAATTCTATTTTTCTTTTTTTATATAGCATGTCCCTCCTGGATGTTTGCAATCATGGCTCTCCACAATTTCCTGGCCTTTGTAGTTCAAAATAAACTTTGTCCCTTTGTTATCTCTCCTAAAACCTGTTCTTTCATTCATTTACTCAAGCTCAGTCTTTTTTTCTATGTGTCATACTCTCTACAACATTGGTGATCATGGCTCTCCACAATTTCCTGTACTTTATAGCTCTCAATAAATTGTCTTTTTGTTATCTCTCCTAAAACCTGTTATTTCATCCATTTACTGAAGCTTTGTCATTTTTCTATGTGTCATGTCTCTTCAGAAGATTGGTGATCATGGCTCTCCACAATTTCCTGTACTTTATAGCTCTCAATAAATTGTCTTTTTGTTATCTCTCCTAAAACTGTTTTTTCATCCATTTACTCAAGCTCAGTCTTTTTTTCTATATGTCGTGTCTCTTCAGCACATTGGTGATCATGGCTCTCCACAATTTCCTATACTTTATAGCTCTTAATAAATTGTCTTTTTATCTTTCCTAAAACCTGTTCTTTCATCCATTTACTCAAGCTCAGTTTTTTTTTCTATGTGTTGTGTCTTTTCAGAAAGTTGGCGATCATGGCTCTTTGCAATTTCCTGTCTTTTGTACCTCTTAATAAATTTTTTTTTTTGGTATCTCCTATAAACCTTGTTCCACTATTTATTTACTCAAATTCACTAGGTATGTTATTTCTTGGTTTTCTTTGTTCCTCTTGCCTTTAATCTGCCTTGTGAGTATAAATTTTTCCAATCCTTCTTTCCTTATTATGTGCCTTTCAACTCTTTTCTTTTCTTGATGTTAAGTATAAATGTTCTTTTTGTTTCCCATTTTCTCAAAAACTTTGTTGTTGCCTCCATGTTTAGTCCCTGGTATTCTCAGTATTGTCCATCATTCGTTGTCATATTTAGGAGGACTGATATTACATAACAGTTGGGCTCTCTTTTTTGTTTCTAATGAAACTTTTTTTAATACTTTACTTAGCTTTTGAAAGGAATCTTTACTATCTCAATATGCTTTTGGATTTCATTGTTACACTTTCTGTTTTCTGCTAAAATATTTTCCGTGTATTTAATTTGTTGTACCTGTTTGTGATTTGATCATCTCCAATTTGTAATTTGCATTTTGGACTCTCCCTTTCGCCATCAATGTCCATCAACGCATTTTAATGTCAGAGGATGTCATGAGCTACAGGGAGAAACATATAACTAATATCTCATTTTTTTTATAAACCAATTTTTTAACCAAAATGTTATTTTTATTTTTTCTAATTAATACTGGATTTTGTGGTAGCATTACTTTTTTTTTTTTTTAATTGTATCACCCCAAGCAAGGCTGTAACGCCACTGATGTGCAAGGGACTACGTAATAGTGAAAAGATTTGAAAAGAGAAGGCCGGAAACCACATCCTAAACAGGGAACAAGGGATGAGCCTCTTAACCTGTTCAATAGACGTGGGTGGAGTGTGAACCGAGAGATAGTTAAGTCTATCTACTCCAACTGAAAAAGAAAAAAGAAAATAGTGAAAAGATTGGAAAAGAGAAAGCCGGAAACCACATCCTAAACAGGGAACAAGGGATGAGCCTGTACACCTGTTCAATAGACGTGGGTGGAGTGTGAACCGGGCGATAGATAGATCTATCTACTCCAATTGAAGGTTAATATTGTTAATCTCTTAACAGCAGCAGATATTTATCTCCTTTGCAATTAAGATATAGAACTATGTGGGATGGATTATCTCCCCCTTATATGTCTTTTGTTTGCAAGTTTATCCAGGAAGATACACTCTTTCTTCCTTCTAAGTCGAACAAAGCTTCAGTTAAGTTACACCTGTGTTCATTTTCTTTTTACAATTTATTCAACTTAGAAACCAACATGGAACATTTCATGAGACCACAAAGGTTTGACGTCAGTCTCGATCATCGCACAAACTAATAGAAATTCTGTTGTGGAGTTATTTTTGCAGTGGAGGCTAGTATTTGTGCTAAAGTTGGTCCTAATAGGTTCAACGTACAAAACATTAGGAACTTGATATAATATATATTACGCAGTGTAATCTTTCCAGGTCACTGACTACTTTCATATTCGACTAACTGTTGACTACTATCGTCCAACACCAATTGACCCTCGTTCCTCTTACTACTCCTACTTAAATTAGGTGAGAGATTCTATTCACGATAGAATAGATGTGTTTCACTATAACACATTCCTTTAATAGGAAATTCAGTTAATAGGATAATGACACCATGAAAATGCTCTACTGCTTAAATTTATTTTAATTAAATATGCGAAATAGATTAATTCATTCAAACATTTATTTGTTGTGGAATTATGTACCGTACCACATTTTTAAAACCATGTTAAATGAAATTTTGAATGCACTTTCTGTAATTGTTGTAACAGAAACCAGTAATTGTATTAAGCCAAATGAAAAAAATGACTGTCTTTTAAGGAATACAAATAATTTTTTTTTTTTTTTAATCATATCACCCCAGGCAAGGCGGTAACGCCACTGATGTGCAGGGGGCTACATAAGAGTGAGAAGATTAGAAAAGAGAAAAACAGGAAACCGCATCCTAAACAGGAAACAAGGGATGAGCCTCTTCACCTGTTCAATAGACGTGGGTGGAGTGTGAACCGGGCGATAGTTTAGTCTATCTACTCCAATTGAAAAAACAGTGAGAAGATTAGAAAAGAAAAACCGGAAACCGCATCCTAAACAGGAAACAAGGGATGAGCCTCTTCACCCGTCCGACAGGTGTGGGTGGAGTGTGAACCGGGCAATAGTTACGTATCTACTCCAATTGAGAACAAAAAAAAAAAAAAAAAAAGTTAAAGATTTCAAAGAAAAGAAAAAAAAATGTGACTTATTAAGTATTAACTTAGTTAAAGTCCAGTCAAAAATTTCTTCTAAAAATAAAATCGAACGTACAGTTAGACATGAAAAGTTCTAAAATTAAGCAAAAATATTGGGCAAAAACGAATAAATAAATAAAAAAAATAAGCGAAAAATACCTCACAGTTTAACACAGGAAATTTGAATTAAAGTTTCATTCTTCAATTCTTGCTTTTCCCAAAAATCAACATCAAGTTAACCTGCTTGGTGAATTCTCATTCAAAGAACAGAACATGGCGTGGGGGGGGGGACTAATGGCTGCTGATACCTTGGCCAGTGTAGCTTCGCCTAACAGAATAAATAAAAAATTTAAAACTTTTTTTTTCCCTCCCAAATGAAGCATGAACTCCAAAAAGGGGGGGGGGGAAAAAAAAATATAGATATATATATATACAGAAATAAAAAAAAAATAAATAAATGAATAAATAAATAAAAAAAATAAGCGAAAAATACCTCACAGTTTAACACAGGAAATTTGAATTAAAGTTTCATTCTTCAATTCTTGCTTTTCCCAAAAATCAACATCAAGTTAACCTGCTTGGTGAATTCTCATTCAAAGAACAGAACATGGCGTGGGGGGGGGGACTAATGGTTGCTGATACCTTGGCCAGTGTAGCTTCGCCTCACAGTTGACTTTAAAGTAATGACATTAAAAATTGATGTTTTAAACTAAATAAAAATTAACATCAGAGCCAATGTCCATTGTGTTATAATGCACAAGACATGTGTCATGCTGTTTTTGTTCATATCTCAGTGTAGACCAGACATGTCGGTCATATCTAGTATGCACATGTATACAGATTTAGCATATATCCGTGTACTGATTTAGTATACATAATCCCAAAATATACACATTTAGTACATATATCCACAAAATATACAAATTTAGTATACATAATCCCAAAATATACACATTTAGTACATAACTTTTCACAAAATATACAAATTTAGTATACATAATCCCAAAATATACAAATTTAGTATACATAATCCCAAAATATACACATTTAGTACATATAACCACAAAATATACAACTTAGTATACATAATCCCAAAATATTAATATTACTTAGTACATATAACCACAAAATATACAAATTTAGTATACATAATCCCAAAATATACACATTTAGTACATATAACCACAAAATATACAACTTTAGTATACATAATCCCAAAATATACACATTTAGTACATATAACCACAAAATATACAACTTTAGTATACATAATCCCAAAATATACACATTTAGTACATATATCCACAAAATATACAAATTTAGTATACATAATCCCAAAATATACACATTTAGTACATATAACCACAAAATATACAAATTTAGTATACATAATCCCAAAATATACAAATTTAGTATACATAATCCCAAAATATACACATTTAGTACATATAACCACAAAATATACAAATTTAGTATACATAATCCCAAAATATACACATTTAGTACATATAACCACAAAATATACAAATTTAGTATACATAATCCCAAAATATACAAATTTAGTATACATAATCCCAAAATATACACATTTAGTACATATAACCACAAAATATACAACTTTAGTATACATAATCCCAAAATATACACATTTAGTACATATAACCACAAAATATACAACATATACATAATCCCAAAATATACACATTTAGTATACATAATCCCAAAATATACACATTTAGTACATATAACCACAAAATATACAAATTTAGTATACATAATCCCAAAATATACACATTTAGTACATATAACCCCAAAATATACAACTTTAGTATACATAATCCCAAAATATACACATTTAGTACATATAACCACAAAATATACAAATTTATATACATAATCCCAAAATATACACATTTAGTACATATAACCACAAAATATACAAATTTAGTATACATAATCCCAAAATATACACATTTAGTACATATATCCACAAAATATACAAATTTAGTATACATAATCCCAAAATATACACATTTAGTACATATAACCACAAAATATACAAATTTAGTATACATAATCCCAAAATATACAAATTTAGTATACATAATCCCAAAATATACACATTTAGTACATATAACCACAAAATATACAAATTTAGTATACATAATCCCAAAATATACACATTTAGTACATATAACCACAAAATATACAAATTTAGTATACATAATCCCAAAAATATACACATTTAGTACATATAACCACAAAATATACAAATTTAGTATACATAATCCCAAAATATACACATTTAGTACATATAACCACAAAATATACAAATTTAGTATACATAATCCCAAAATATACACATTTAGTACATATATCCACAAAATATACAAATTTAGTATACATAATCCCAAAATATACACATTTAGTACATATAACCACAAAATATACAAATTTAGTATACATAATCCCAAAATATACAAATTTAGTATACATAATCCCAAAATATACACATTTAGTACATATAACCACAAAATATACAAATTTAGTATACATAATCCCAAAATATACACATTTAGTACATATAACCACAAAATATACAAATTTAGTATACATAATCCCAAAATATACACATTTAGTACATATAACCACAAAATATACAAATTTAGTATACATAATCCCAAAATATACACATTTAGTACATATATCCACAAAAATATACAAATTTAGTATACAATCCCAAAATATACACATTTAGTACATATAACCACAAAATATACAAATTTAGTATACATAATCCCAAAATATACAAATTTAGTATACATAATCCCAAAAAATATACACATTTAGTACATATAACCACAAAATATACAAATTTAGTATACATAATCCCAAAATATACACATTTAGTACATATAACCACAAAATATACAAATTTAGTATAAGACATAATCCCAAAATATACACATTTAGTACATATAACCACAAAATATACAAATTTAGTATACATAATCCCAAAATATACACATTTAGTACATATAACCACAAAATATACAACTTTAGTATACATAATCCCAAAATATACACATTTAGTACATATAACCACAAAATATACAAATTTAGTATACATAATCCCAAAATATACACATTTAGTACATATAACCACAAAATATACAACTTTAGTATACATAATCCCAAAATATACAAATTTAGTATACATAATCCCAAAATATACACATTTAGTACATATAACCACAAAATATACAAATTTAGTATACAATCCCAAAATATACACATTTAGTACATATAACCACAAACATACAACTTTAGTATACATAATCCCAAAATATACACATTTAGTACATATAACCACAAAATATACAAATTTAGTATACATAATCCCAAAATATACAAATTTAGTATACATAATCCCAAAATATACACATTTTAGTACATATAACCACAAAATATACAAATTTAGTATACATAATCCCAAAAATATACACATTTAGTACATATAACCACAAAATATACAACTTTAGTATACATAATCCCAAAATATACACATTTAGTATACATAATCCCAAAATATACACATTTAGTATACATAATCCCAAAAATATACACATTTAGTACATATAACCACAAAATATACAAATTTAGTATACATAATCCCAAAATATACACATTTAGTACATATAACCACAAAATATACAATCCTATATACATAATCCCAAAATATACACATTTAGTACATATAACCACAAAATATACAAATTTAGTATACATAATCCCAAAATATACACATTTAGTACATATAACCACAAAATATACAAATTTAGTATACATAATCCCAAAATATACACATTTAGAACATATAACCACAAAATATACATCATAAAATGTTATAATTTATATGTTGCTCATCTGAACTAAAATATTCTATCAATATTGTTATAATTTCAATAAATTCTATGAAGTTTTATATATAAATAAATTATACATATGTAATTATAACTAATTTTATACTATTTTTTCGTAATTAAAACAAATTTTTTTTTTTTTACTATAATTAAATAACATAAAATTAGTTATAAAATATTCAGAATTATTTTTGTATACTTAAATCAAGATTTTTAACTGTTTTTAATCTCGGTTTTTGTCATCAAAATTTAACTTTTTAATTAAAATTCTTCCAGAAATAAAGTGACGTCATTGAAATATAGTTTCAACGAATATTAGTCTAATGATTATTTAATTGGATTTTGAAAAAGATAAAAGTATTTATTTGAAATACAGTCAAAAATACATCTGTTTACAAGAGGTGTTATGTCAATTTAGTTCTAAGGTCAGGTGGATATCGCCTCTGCTTTACTTACACTAGAGATATATAATGAAAGCACATTTAAATTTGTGAAAATATCATGGAACAGCTGAATTATAAAAATAACTAAACATAATAATATTACTGTAGTAGAGTGGCTGGCACCCCTGCAGCACTTTCAATGATGAAATGATCTATTTAAGTAAAAAATAGTAGCATTTGAGGCATAGTATTTGTGTGTCATTCAAGTAATATTCAGATTGATTACGTCAGCCACTATTGTGATCTAAACCCCTTCCCTCTGTGTTGTAAGTTCTGTCTTGTTTGTTATTCTAACTATTGTACTGTTCTGTGTGTTTCTGTTTAGCACTGGATATTGGGCTGAATAATCCCACAGCACATTCTCTCTGTGTATCGTATCCACCTCGGCAATACAACAATTATTCAGGCTAATAATAATTAAAATAAATATACTTATTGAAGTTGATCTGTTGTTTTTAATGATTTTAAAACTGTTTAACATCTTTGCTGTCATTAGATACGGTTTTGGAAATCTACAACTAGTAACAGTTGTAATTCAAAATCATCTATACATTGAATATGCATTGTGGTGCAGTGGCTATTGACTCCTAATGAGAAATCAAAGAGCCGAGTTCAAATTCAGTTGATTTTGTTACATTCACTTATGCACAGACTAGCAGAAATTGAATACATAAAGACGTCAGATTCTGTTATCGACTATTGTTTTTTTTATAAGGCAAGGAACAGATTATTAAAATACTAGCAGTATAGCCCAGCATTGCTTGGGTGTAGTGAAAACTTTAAAACTAATCCATGGTCCTGGAGCTCAGACTCTTTGGACATTGGCACAAAAGACTAAAAAGCAATAGTTGTTTCCAGTTAAAGTGAAACTGTTAAGTCAAATTTTCATTTCCTGGTATCAAGATCAAATAAGTTTTTTTCGTCGTAAACTGAATTTTGAAGGCTAAATAAGTCTTCTGAGTAAATGGTATCATGGCTGAGACTAAGAACTACAATTATACCTACTTAGAGCCAAACCCGAAGAAAAAATTAAAATAAAAGGGCTGAAAAAATACAGACATACAGGCAGATAAACAGACACACACACGCACAAACATCTTGCCTTTTATATATATATATATTATTGATTTTCTGCACTATTGTAAGAACTGCAACCTTGAAACTTCTGAATATCATTTCTTATGTCTTTGTCTATAAGTTTATAAAATTTGATTAAAATCAGACCACTCCTTTTATAACCCGATTTTTTCAATTATCGATTTTCGATATTTATCAGGGGTACCTCGACACAAAACCTAGCTAAGAACACTCACAGATGCTTATAGTACAACTGTGTAAATTTTCAAGAAAATCGGTTCAGCCGTTTCAGAGTCTATAGGTAACGGGGAGACACACTCACACACACACATACACACACACAGTTTCATTTTTAAATAAGCTTAGATTAGATTTTGATTTAGATTAGATATCCTTGGAAAAATTATTAATGAATTGCTTCTCCCTCCAGCAGGACAGATTGGGTTCTATAGCCTTGGCTGGCATCCAGTCTACCTCGCCCAGAACATAAAGAGATTTGCGTAGGGTTAACACCACTACCCATTAAAAGACAAGATACAGAAGCATTGATGGCAAAAGGTCATCAATGACCTGTGCTCCACTGGGAACAATGGGTGGGTGTAGAATATTGCTGCCACTCCTGTTCTGGTGCTCAGATAAAACCGAAAGAAGAATACGCAAACTTATCAGTCCTGTGCCTTTTCTATAAATATTTTTAATTTAAATGGTTTTGAAGAGTTTTCCTCTTTTAAACTTTATGAATTTGAGTGCAGTACTAGATTGGCAGCTATGTCCTATCATTTTACTGTTGAAATTGCTAGATGTAACCATAAGTTGTGTGTTCTTCTCTCATGCTTCTCATTTGCGGAACTTCTCTTTTGGCTTCTTGCTTTCTATTCAATTTCGATCATCAAAAATTGGAATGCATTGTCAATCGTCATCTTTTGTCTCCTTATTTCCTGTTCTTTTATTATCTTCATATTTTTTTCTCATATTCTTTCACACTTAGTAATCTCTTGCATCTTAGTAGCTTTATCACCTTTCTTGGTGTGAAGTGATTAATAAGAAAACAAAAAAAGATTTACAAAAATTTGTAAATTTCTGACGCCTCTATGTGTGATGTGGTGTAATGGATATTGGATCAAAATCAGAAATCCAAGAGTTGAGTTCGAATTCCAGTTGAATTCATTGCATTCACTTACATGCAAATACCTTTGTGAAAGGTATTAATCTATCTCTTCTCCCTCCAGCTATGGGTTAAATGGCAGGATAAGTTGAGTACTATAGCTTTGTTTTGCAACCAGTCTACTTCAAAAAGAAGTGGAAACCTAACAATGTTTAGTCAATCATGGATCAAAAGAGACATGATTGCTCAAATTTGTATCACATATGGCATTTAACTGACTAAATTGGATGGAAGGATTGAATAACAGGACACATTGAGTTCTATAGCCTTGATTGGCAACCAGTCTATTGCAGAAAAATCTTCATCGGTCATGTATTGTAAGAGATATGATAATTTTTATGCTGCTTGTCAGAGCGCTTAACTTTTTCTTTTCAATTTAAAATTGAAGTCTCATTTTTTTAATAAATTTTGAAAATGTTTTGACATAAAATAGTGTTTGGAAAGCAAAATTAATTTCTAAAAAAAAACTTATAAAATTGGAAAGGTTTTTTTTAAAGTTTTTTTTAAAGTTTTTTTTAAAGTTTTTTTTAAAGTTATTACTATTATTTCTTCTTAATACACAAGGTTTTCATTTCACAAAAAAAAACAGAAAAAAAAACAGGTTTAATTCAGATTTGGAATTGTATGTTTTTTCTTTTCTTTTTTTTCAACTGTATGGAATTTAAGTACGGAATTTCAATTTGTTGTCTCACCTGCATTTAGACAAGAATAGCTTTGACTAATTGCTTCTTTGTAGTATTAAACTGTTATTTAGTGAAATACTTGCTCTGATTTGACACCTTTTGGTATTTGATTATTGCAAAGGAAATCAGTTGCAGGTGGAATAATCTGCAAGTAATTTGAATGGTCTTTTATTGGTGCTAATTTGTATCCACAGTAAAAATCTGTTTGTTTTAAAAGAAATAAAACAAGAGGTTATGTCACAATCAATCTCTGTGAACAAAATCTTTAAAGTGTTTTTAAATTATTGTCTCGGTTTTGTCTGTAATTGTAAAAAGAACCATCAGCATTGTTCAAAGACATTTTTGGACAACTTGAACTTATTCCTTTGTTTTTGTTTTGTTTAACCCAGAAAATTGTGGGAGCAGCAAATAAAACAAATAAAAGACTGGGTTGGAATATCCATCCTAAAAATTTTGATTACTTTTTCTTTGTTTGAGTTTTATGGAAATACACAGCCTGAGTTAAATTTCTTCATTCAACTTTTCTGTGTCTTTTCTCATCTCCCTCTCTCATTTTACCATTAAAATATTTCTTTGTCTTCATTTTTAATTGCAATGCCTTTCAAGTGGTAAATAAATATTCCCGGCCTAGTTTTTTTCCAACTACTCCTACAACTTATTAGTTATATTTTCCCTCCTTTCCACACAAACAAAATGGAATAGTTCATTATTTATGAGATATTGGCAGGACATAATGGTTGTGCAAACTAACAACAGAAGGGACAGGCAGAATTATATAGCACTAGCGAAACCCGTGGAATTTCCACGGAAGAATAATTATGATTTCCTGGAAAAATTTTACTTTGTCATACTACAAATGATAGTAACATCTTCAAACATAAAGGTATTCGATTATAAAATAACGATAACACAGAGTGTAATTTTATTAAAATATCTATAAAAGTAATGTCCATAGAAGCTACTTTACTGTTATCTTATATTATATTAAGCGGCGTATGCACAGACCATAACCAAAATACTGTATGCTATTTTGTGAGAGATTTTGAAAGAGATAATGTTTTTTTTTCTATTTTTATTACTGAAAAATCATCGCTTCTGTGTCCATTGTAAACAGAAAAGACCAACTGAGTAATGGCCAAGGGTGTAGAGGCCAGAAATTTCATTATTAGGTCGTGGGATACGACAACAAACCTACCTACATTTGTACAGTACACACACACATATACACACACATAATTACTGCCACAACCATCAGCTTAAGATGCTACTGCTACGGTAATCCTATAGGCTCTCTCTTCCTACTCTCTCATTTTTTACTACCCTTCCGTTTGACAAAGGTGAAAGAAAGGCTGAAGAGAGTAAAAAGATAGAGGGGAAGGAAAAGCTTGTGTAGAGAGTGTGTTATCTTTCTTCAGTGACGTAACGGACGGAGGAACTAAGGAAGGAACAAACAGAATTATGATTGACAAGTCAGTCAGTCAGTTAAGTGCCATACGTGAAACACGCTTGGGCGATTATGTCTCGAAAGAGACATGACTGACTGGGCAGAAGATTATCCCGCAGTAGGTTACCATTACTTTCTGCGGTAGATTGGTTGCCAGCCAAGGCTATAGAACCCAATCTGTCCTGTTATTTAACCCATAACTGGAAGGAAGAGACAGATTAATACCTTTCCTAAGGGTATTTTCGCGTAAGTGAATGCAAGGAATTCAACTGGAATTTGAACTCGGCTCCCCGATTTTTCATTCCAAGCCGATATCCACTGTACCACAATGCACATCCTGACTGACAAGACTTAATGAAAATATTTTCAGTTTTGTTAAAGCATTTTACTTAAAGATATTGATGGACATTTAGTTTGAGTTTTATTTATTTTGCTGGAATTATCCTCTTCTTTAAAGGTCTATTGTCCAGTTCACACTCCTCCCAGGTTTATCCCTTGTTTTCTGTTTAGGATCGTGTTTCCAGATCATTCTAAAGTCTACTTCAACTGAAGAGGACTGCAAACATGACGAGACTTATTGAGACTTTTTTCTTTAACCCTAATCCTCAATAATCTCACTTATTGAAACCTCAACCTGTTTATTAGATTTAGTCATTTTTTAACCCATTTTGAGATTATTTAGCTAACTCTCTATACCAGCATTTCTCAAACACGGCATGCCCGGGTGCACTAATGATCTTTGAAAGGGAGACAGGTTCACCCCAAGTTAATAGAATAATTATTTATGAATTATTCTTATATTTAAAAAAAATTTTTTTTTTTTTAAAGCTAGACACCAAACACATGGCTTCCATGTCTAAGTAAAATCTTTGTCACTTGATATTTTAAACTGGATGCAAAATTCCTTAATCTTTAAAAAGTTATTATCGGCCTCTCTAAAATTTAATATTTAGAAAATCTTTATTTTTTAAAAAGCTAGACAACAAACACATGGCTTTCATGTCTAAATCAAGTTTTTGCCATTTCATTTTTGTTGTATCCCGGGTTGGGGGTGGGGGGATAAACAGAGAAAGAATAGTGCAAGAAATAACTCTTAACACTGAGAATATATAAATAGAGATTTATTATACGTTAGTACAATAAACCAAATACAAGAACACCAACGAACAGTTAACATGAATAACACTTATGAAGGCAATGTCTCTGTATAGGACATATGCATCCATCTTGAGAAGAAAGCTTCCGTCTAGTGACGTTTAACTCACGTCTAAGGTCGATGGCTTTCGACTCTCGTATATTGACGGATAATCTTGATCACACCCATGTAATGACGTAGACTTTCGTATAGTCACAAACACACTATCTCTCTGACGCTCTCTCTCTAACGCTCTCTAGTGCTATCCTCCACTTCGTTCCCCTCGCGGTCTTTTATGACCCGGGCCATACCCATTGCGGGGTAGGACCAGGATATTCCTCTACAACAATATCTCTCCAGAACAATGTTTTAAACTAGATACAAAATTCCTATAAGAAGGAGCAGATAATCCTTTTTGTCTTTCTTGGTAGAATTAAATCAGTCATTATCAGCCCCTGTAAAAGAATAAAAATATCAACTTCTTCATAAATAAAAACTATACCGTTAATCTTCTTTGGGGATGCTAAACCAAAGTTTCATATTTTTAAAGTAAAAAAAAAATGTTAAGAAATACTATCTTAGATTGTAACCAACAGGTCATACAAAGTACGTATTATGCAAATGCTAGACCAAAAATGACTGTCATTAACAGTCATTTTCTTTTTTTGCTAAAGTACGTCAAGCACAGGTTTTACACAAACAGACTTAAATATGCACCATAATGTTTAAAAAGATAAATGCTTATTTCATAAGATTTCTTTATTACAATTCCTATTTGCAAATTTCAGGACTTATTTTTTCTTATTAGAATTTAAAGTGTGCTCCAGAGTTTTAGTTATTTTAAAAGTGTTTTCTGAAGTAAAAAAAAAAACGGTTAAGAAACACTCCAAAACCTGTTGCTGCAAAAGTCTCTCATGTTACTTTATTATTCATGAAACCAATCTTAATTCTTCATTTTTCAATTACCATAATAAACAATGTCTAATACTAAAGAAAATCAGAGAGTTTGATCTATAATCAGTTTTTAACAGAAACAAATTTTTTGACTTTTTTTTTATCAACAGTAAGAACATTCCAAATTGCAGGAAATGGTAATATTAAAGTTTGCCTATTGTCCGGTTCACGCTCCTCCCTTGTCTTCTGAACACGAGTAGATATTTATCCTTTGTTTTCTGTTTACGATTGGGTTTTCTGGTTCCTTCTAAAGTCTGCTTCAACTCTTAACTCCTAATGTCTGTGCTGCAACTCTGAAATTTTATTTACTAATTTCTTATTTTAATTTTTGTTTTCCCTCCCACCAATAGGAGTAGATAGTTTTGCCTATCAACCAGTTGACATCTGGTCTTTCAGATAGGAGTAGAGGTCTGTCCCTTGTTTCATGTTCAAGATTGGGTCTCTGGTTCTTTTTAAAGTCTGCTTTCAGCTCTGTAGTCCTAATGCTTCTCTTTTCTTATGCTGATTTTATGCAACTCTACACAGTAACCCACTATATTGAGTGGCTCTTGAGTATTGTATTGGGTGAACATTAATAAATAAAAAAGACAAGCCTGATGAAGAAAAGGAATATTTTTCAATAAGAATAGTTTATTTTTTAAAAATAAATTGTTGCAAAATAAATAAAGAATAATGTTTTTTTTTTAAACACAAATTCTGAAGAGATTCTTTTAAAATATTAAATATGACTTTTTTTTGCATTTTTTTGTATGTACAAACTTAGTTAAAATTTTCTGAAATAGAAAAAAGCTTTTTTGGTTACATGTTTTCAGTTTTTTAATTTTTGTCTGTGATCATGCTAAATGAAAGATGTATATAAAGTTAAGTAACTCCTGCAGGAATCTCAATGTATTACCGGGACATTCTTATCTATAATAAATTGAATCTTTTAATTAAGCTACTTTATTCCTCTCATGATCTGTGTTCAAACATGACAGATTAATTGTAGCTCTGATCAGATGGAATAATCAAACCAAAACTCATTGGTTCATATTTCTTGTTTGTTTATTTGGGTAAAAATTGGTTCTTACACGTAATCAAATATGTAGATATAACAGAATCTTGTAAGGGGGAAATATCCTGTTCCACAAAGAAAATATTGCTCCTCTAACTTAAATACAACATAAAAATTTCACTGAAGTCTGCAAAAAGTAAAATCATCAATTAAAATCTTTCATTTTGAATTAAAATTATTAAGCTTCACATTTCTTAAGTTCAAGGAACTTCTGAATGCATCTTTATTTGCTCATGATCGTTCCTGCTGCGTGTGTCTGGTTTTGCTTTGCATATCTGAAATGTTTCTACTCTTTCCTCCACATACATGAAACCTTATCCTATACTCTGAGGGAGGTTTTGCCCCTCACCTTGAAAGAAAATAATCACTCAAGAATGGAAGGCGTAAATTTTGAAAAAGTTTCTTAATATTCTGTTAATGATACTTAGTCCCGATTTGAAATGGAAAAGTAAATTCTATTTGCAGTTTCTACAGTGTGAATTCTTTCATGTGCCATGCCTCTTTAGGACGTGGGTGATCATGTTTCTCTACAACTTCCTGTACCAAGTAGCTCTTAGTAATGGCTGTCTTTTTTGCTGTCTCCCCCAATACTTGTTCTGGCAACCATTTGCAAAAATATTTTTGTCTGGTTGATACTACTCCCCACCTTTTTTTAACAAGTCAGTCAGTTCAGTATCATACGTAATACACGCTTGGATGATCATCTCTTGAAAGAGACATGACTGACTGGGCAGATTATCCCGCAGTAGGTTGCCATTACTTCCTGCGGTAGACTGGTTGCCTACCAAGGCTATAGAACCCTATCTGTCCTGTTATTTAACCCATAACTGGAAGGAAGAGATGGATTAATACTTTTTCCAAGGGTATTCGTGCGTAAGTGAATGCAAGGAATTCAACTGGAATTAGGATTGGGTTTCCAGTTCCTTGTAATGTCTTTTCATTTTTTTTTTTACTCCCTGTATACTCTTGTGTCTTAATGACATTATCACCATTTCATATATACAGTCATTTTGCTTTAATTTCAGTTGAAAATAAAGACAAAAATTCTCCAACATTTGGATAATTATTTATTGGTTTTCTTCTAAACTTTCGGCTCACATGAGCCATCTTCAGAGAGGTTGTTTAAACTGAAATATTATAAAATCCACCATCACCAACGATTTTATTTTGTGTTGACATAAAACTCCGCTTGGCAACGGCAATAGTTACCAAAAATAATAAACGCAGTTCTTAAGTTTGCAATGCGGTTTTATGACGTCACACCGCGGGATAGCGTGAAATGACAACAAAACCATCTAGTCAAATGCAATGTAATATGCTATTTTCTGTTTTAAAGTTGATTTTATTATTTTTATTCTATGAATCTGTAGGTGCCAACTTCAGTTTTATACCTGAAACATAAACAAGTAATTTTTGAATGGAAGTGTACTTATAAACAAGTTTATTTAAAGATAAAAATTGTGTGACTGAATTATTTTCTTTTTCACTCTTTTTATTTAATTATATATCTTTTCTCTTCTTGTTTTTAATCTCATTCCAAATCATGTCCTTTTATTTTTATTTTTTTTTTTGCAATGTTCTTTTATCTATTTCATACATAATTAGTGATATCCGAGTTGTATTAAGGTTGATTACATCCAACGTGTCTGAGTTTTAAGTGCTTCAAATGACTACTGAGCTCCTGTTTCGTCTCTTTCTCCTGCATCAAGTTTATCTGACTCACCTATCTGGAAATTCCACTTCACTGGAATTCACATCTAATGAGATCTCCACTTTTTGCAGTAAAAAAAAAAAATATATATATATATATATATATATATATATATATATATATATATATATATATATAAAAAATAACACCATGTATGTTAAATAAGTGAATAAATCAAACCTACGAATAATTCTGAATAAATTTCTCACTTGAAATTTACTGAACCGAAACCAGGGAAAATGAATTAAAATATTTGTATTTAGTTAAATTTGCCTTTTTTGGTTTTTGGTTGGTGCTGTTCATTCCAATGTTAAGTTGTAAATTGATCACCGTTTTTCATCTGTTATTGGACTTTTAAGGCAACCTGAAGAAATTCTCTATAAATTATGCTGTCATGGCATAATTCTTTTATATTATTATTATTATTATTATTATTATGGTTGTTTCTCCCTTTACATGACCATTACACTTTGCCATAGACGTTGAAGCCCAGGTAGTGCGGTTGGTTGGCTTTTTAGCCTTATGTTAAATACCTTCACTCTACATATTCAGTTTTGACTTTTGTACTGTGCACATTTTTTGTTGTTTATACCTTAAGAGAGACTGTTTTCTACCTTTCTTTTATGTTGATATTTAGATGTGTGTGTGTGTGTGTATATATATATATATATATATATATAATTATTAGGCCATTCCAGTTTTTTAAAAGAAATGATGTATTTCATACTATTTTTAGTATTTATTGGCAAGTGGATAATTCTAAATGAAAATAGAATGGTTCTTTTGTTATTATTACTTCATAGAATTTTACAAGGCAAATAGCGACAATTTACCCATCGCATCCTGTAAATTTTCTATCTCTCTCTCTCTCTCTCTCTCTCTCTCTCTCTATATATATATATATATATATATATATACACTACTGGCTGGCCATAATTATTAGGCCATTCCTGTTTTTTAAAAGAAATGATGTATTTCATACTATCTTTAGTATTTATTGCCAAGTGGATAATTGTAAATGAAAATAGAATTGTTCATTGGTTTATATTAATTTGCAAAATTTTACAAATCAAGGAAGCAAAGATGAACTCGTCTGAATCACCCTAAATTTCTTCATTCTTTCATTGATGAAACTGCAATATAGGTAATTATTAAATATTTATAAATTCATTTGTTGCACATGTTATTGTGCACTATTAACAAAAGAACCATTTTATTTTCATCTACAATTATCCACTTGGCAATAAATACTAAAAATAGTATGAAATACATAATTTCATTTAAAAAACTGGGGTTGCCTAATAATTATGGTCGGTAGTGTGTGTGTGTGTGTGTGTTTTCAACACATCATCTAAAGCTGTTCTAAACTATATTTTTCATAACTGATACTTTATGTCTCTTGTCTTTGTGGTGACACGTCCTGTCCATCGCTACATTTTGTCATTGTATGTTTTACTTCCTACTTCTCTACCTTTTTAAGGCTCTAACCTGATAGCAAATGAAGAAAATTTATTTTTGGGTCATACTGCATGTCTTCCTGTTTTTTTCAATTTTCTGATAAAATTAAACCATTTGAACATATTTTGCAGTCTGAAGAGATGGGTGCTAAAAACTTGCTAGTCGAAAGAAATTGTTTATAACTGCTTTAGATGATGTGTTGTGTTTTTTTTTTATATTATATTGTTGTGGTTAATATCCATTGAGCTCTTTATATAGATCTCATATAGAATAGATCTTTTTGCATTATCCTCGTCGTTTATGGATTTGACATCATTTTGTGTATGTGTGTGTGTGTGTATATATATATATGCCACCTATCTTGTAATAATAGTACCATAAAAAAAACATTTATTAACCCATAACTTACAAGAACCTTTAAGAAAAAGTTTGGTTGAAAATACAAAAATACTATTTAAAGCACAACTAGCATTATAGCCCAGCATTGCTTGAGTGTAATGAAAGCTTATATATATTTATATATATATATTATCAATTCTTCTGCGCTATTGTAAGAACTGCAACCTTGAAACTTCTGAATATCGTTTCTTATGTCTTTGTCTATGAGTGTATCAAATTTGATTAAAATCGGACCACTCCTTCTATAACCCGATTTTTTCGATTATCGATTTTCGATATTTATCGGGGGTACCTCGACACAAAACCTAGCTAAGAACACTCGCAGATGCTTATAGTATAACTGTGTAAATTTTCAAGAAAATCAGTTCAGCCATTTCAGTGTCTATAGGTAATGGACAAACATAAACAAAGTTTCATTTATAAATAAGTTTAGATATCAAAGGCACCTCGCTATAAGAGAGGCACTATATATCAAAAATTTTCTCCTACCATCAACCTTACACTATTTAACAGTGAAAATGGAGTTTTGAAAGTTAAAAAAAAAATATACAAATGCTCACATGATGCTGGCTGTGCGCATTACATGACAGCGTTAAAGAACTCTTCTTTTTAAAAAACTAAAAAATCTAAAAACAGGAAAAAATTACATTACAGTCAAGCAAGAGAAAATAACACTGGAAAAAAAATAACATCCTTGAAAATGGCCTGTGAAGAGGCTGAAAGCACTTGGAAAGTAGAAAATTTTTAAATTCCTTATCTCCAACCAAAAGGAAACATGTATGAAAATTTAAATCAGAAATTAATAAAATTTTCCTTGTCGGTCGTTTTTAATGAAACATGTTTAAATGAAAGATTGTTGCCCATATATATATATATATATATATATATATATATATATATATATATATATACATGATATTAAATTTTATATAGTGTCTGCAAATCAAGATCATTTATTTTTCTTTAAATTTTTAAACTGACCAGACAAGTGTAGGTTCCTTTGAAGTGCAAAGAACTTCAAAGACTGTAGACAAAGAAATCAGAAGAAACAAAACATATGACATTTTTTCTCTTCATTTTACATTAAATTTAATGAGAAACTTTTAGTTTTACTGTTAATATTTACACATCAAACTTGAGGTCATAAAGTATTTCTTTCAACTGCATCGTTCATTTCTCCTAAAACACTTTATGATTCACTTTCATTTCAACCCTTATGGCCAGTACTGTGGACAATATAAATCACTTTGAGAAAATTCCCGCTCTCAAAGAATAATTTTGTCAGAAAATCAAATTATTATAACTTTAATGGCTGCTCCATAATTATATGCTGATGGCTGTTTTTTGGTCTTGAGCAAGTTTTCTTTTCTCTTAAATATTACAATGTTGCATACAACAACAACAAAAAATTATTAATTATTATGTCCCATAATGGTTGTAATATTTAATATATGAAATGTGTATATAAATGTCACAACTATTATGGGACAAAAATAGTATAATAAAATAATTTACAATTTCTGTCTCATAATATTTGTGACATTTAGCAAGAGAAATATGTCTGCAAATCTATTAACTATTGTGTGACAGAGTTAGTATCATGAAATAATGTACTACTTTTGTCCCATAATATTTGTGACCTTTCGTATATGAAACATATGTCAATGTAATAATAATTATTGGACATGGACTGTATTATCTTGTTATAATTCTACTTGTCCTTTCTTTAGTTCCTTAGAACATATACTACATAATGTCAATATCTAAAAAAATATTAGACTATTCTGTTTTCATCACATGGAAGGACAGAAACGACTTATCAGATATGCTGCTTGGTTGCAGTGAGTACTCTTTTGTTATTACTTTGCAAAATTTTACAAAGCAGCGAGGAAGCCTTTGCTTCAGTCAGCCAATAAGAAGAAGAGACTAGCATGGGGAAGAGAGCACAAAAACTGGACGCCAGAATAGTTCATTTGATGTGTATGTTATTGTGCAGTATTAACAAAAGAATTATTCTGTTTTCATTTAGAATTATCCACTTGGCAATAAACACTAAAAATAGTATGAAATACATAATTTCTTTTAAAAAACTGGGGTGGCCTACTAATTATGGCCGGTAGTGTGTGTGTGTGTGTATATATATTTATATATATATATATTTTTATATATATATATATATATATATATGTAAAAATGAAGACAGACATGTTATTCCATGGTTAAGCGGTAGTGTAGGCCTATTTCAGGCGAACCTTCATCAATTTCTGTCTTTATGAAAGCTGATGAAGGTTTGTTTGAAATAGGCCTATCTTTCTGCTTAAACATGGAATAACGTGTCTGTCTTAATGTTTACATATATTTGCTCTATATATATTTATATACATATATATTTAGAGCTCTCCTAGAGAGCTATCCTACCACTTTATGCACAGGATACTCCTTTGGATTCTTCTATATCTACACTGCATGCTTTTATATATATATATATAGAGATGGTGTAACAGACAAATTGTCAAGTAAATGATGCAAAATGAAAACCCTGACATCTTAATTTAACAGATATATTTACCAAAATTACACAAAAATATCTTGAAATTCTAAAGTAAATTTATTAAAAAAAAATCACCATTGGCTTCAACCATGGACTCCAGACAACTTCAGAATCTTCTGCAACTCCTGCAACACTTCTGGATGGTCTCCTTGTCTAAGTTAGCATATGCTGCCATAATTAATGTCTTTTGTCTTACAAAGAGTTTTGTTGGTCTCTCGTTCAACTGCACTGTACACGTAATAATTGAGTTGTAGTCTGTGTGGGGGGGTTAGGTGGTCAGACATGACTGTGTTCTCCTGCTTGTGTGACATGGTGCAGAGTCCTGTTGCCACACGTAGTGTCTTCCAAAAGGCATCCTCTTGACCCAGGGCAAGCACTATCTCCTCAAGGAGGCATCCTCTTGACCCAGGGCAAGCACTACCTCCTCAAGGAGGCATCCTCTTGACCCAGGGCAAGCACTACCTCCCAAGGAGGCATCCTCTTGACCCAGGGTGCTACACTCACCTCCTCAAGGAGGCATCCTCTTGACCCAGGGCAAGCACTACCTCCTCAGCAGGATTCCTTTGACCTAGGGCAGCACTACCTCCTCAAGGAGGCAGCATCCTCTCTGGACTCCAGGGCAAGCACTACCCCTCAAGGAGGCATCCTCTTGACCCAGGGCAAGCACTACCTCCTCAAGGAGGCATCCTCTTGACCCAGGGCAAGCACTATCTCCTCAAGGAGGCATCCTCTTGACCCAGGGCAAGCACTATCTCCTCAAGGAGGCATCCTCTTGACCCAGGGCAAGTACTTACCTCCTCAAGGAGGCATCCTCTTGACCCAGGGCAAGCACTACCTCCTCAAGGAGGCATCCTCTTGACCCAGGGCAAGCACTATCTCCTCAAGGAGTGCATCCTCCTTGACCCAGAGGGCAAGCACTACCTCCTCAAGGAGGCATCCTCTTGACCCAGGGCAAGCACTACCTCCTCAAGGAGGCATCCTCTTTGACCCAGGGCAAGCACTATCTCCCTCAAGGAGGCATCCTCTTGACCCAGGGCAGCACTACCTCCTCAAGGAGGCATCCTCTTGACCCAGGGCAAGCACTACCTCCTCAAGGAGGCATCCTCTTGACCCAGGGCAAGCACTATCTCCTCAAGGAGGCATCCTCTTGACCCAGGGCAAGCACTACCTCCTCAAGGAGGATCCTTGACCTAGGCAAGACCAGCCCTCCCTCAAGGAGGCATCCCTGGACCCAGGGCAAGCACTATCTCCTCAAGGAGGTATCCCCTGACCCAGGGCAAGCACTACCTCTCAAGGAGGCATCCTCTTGACCCAGGGCAAGCACTATCTCCTCAAGGAGGCATCCTCTTGACCCAGGGCAAGCACTATCTCCTCAAGGAGGCATCCTCTGACCCAGGGTAGCACTACCTCTCAAGGAGGCATCCTCTGACCCAGGAGCACTACCTCCTCAAGGAGGCATCCTCTTGACCCAGGGAAGCACTACCTCCCTCAAGGAGGCATCCCTCTGACCCAGGGCAAGCACTACCTCCTCAAGGAGGCATCCTTCTGACCCAGGGCAAGCACTACCTCCTCAAGGAGGCATCCTCTTGACCCAGGGCAAGCACTACCTCCTCAAGGAGGCATCCTCTTGACCCAGGGCAAGCACTATCTCCCTCAAGGAGGCATCCTCTTGACCCAGGGCAAGCACTGGCCCTCAAGGAGGCATCCTCTTGACCCAGGGCAAGCACTACCTCCTCAAGGAGGCATCCTCTTGACCCAGGGCAAGCACTACCTCCTCAAGGAGGCATCCTCTTGACCCAGGGCAAGCACTATCTCCTCAAGGAGGCATCCTCTTGACCCAGGGCACTACCCTCTCCTCAAGGAGGCATCCTCTTGACCCAGGGGCAAGCACTACCTCCTCAAGGAGGCATCCTCTTGACCCAGGGCAAGCACTATCTCCTCAAGGAGGCATCCTCTTGACCCAGGGCAGCACTACCTCCTCAAGGAGACCCTGGACCCAGGCGCACTACCTCCTCAAGGGAGGCATCCTCTGACCCCAGGGCAAGACCAGTCTCCTCAAGGAGGCATCCTCTTGACCCAGGGCAAGCACTATCTCCTCAAGGTACTTGATGTAAGCCTCTGTGTTGAGTCTAAGGCCTTCATCAACAAATTTGGAAGTTCATTTTTTTATCAAAATTATCAGAGTGAATTTTCCAAGCTGCCATCCCTTTGTAATCACCATTAGACTCATCCAACTCTTTCTGAATCTTCTGCACTGTCCTCAGATTGACATCCAAATACTCTGAAACATTTGACCTTCTGACACAAATGCCAAACATTAGAGCATGTTGTTTTCAAATTTTTGGTGGAGTGAATTGCATCATGGAGCTCTTTTTTTTACAGATGATGTCCACGTGACTCTACTATACTGCGCATATATATATATATATATATATATATATATATATATATATATATATATATTCGTCATTCATACACAAGCCTGTTTTGCTGTATCACAGCTTATCAGTGTGGCTAGACATCCACTTGCTTCTGGCCGGGATTGAAACTCGACCGATTTGGTGTCAGATGTAGTCACTAACCCCCAAGCCATATATGTATGGAATCAGAGAAGGGAAATTTTTATCAGAGAAGGGAAATTGTATATAAGTGCGGTATACACACGCCAGTCACCGAAAGAACTCAATTCATTGCTGAAGAGTAATGCATAAAGTGGTAACCAGTTTGTAAAATTTTTCTCTCTAGAGAGCTCAATCATAACGAGAGCATAATATATTCATCATCCGCATACAAGTGTGTGTGTGTGTGTATATATATATATATATATATATGTATATATTATGGAAATTAACAAAGATTAATGAAACTTGGTTATAAACAACTGACAGTTTGAAATGATTTGTTTGAACATTATTTTTTTTAATCAATACTCATATTAAAAACAGAATAAATATGAGTATCAATTAAAAAAATTATGTTCAAACAAATCATTTCATATATATATATATATATTGTAATACTTGTTACAATGGTTTATAAAAGTAAATGCATAAACAGCAGGTTGAAAAACCTACGAGCCCCACAACTTTGTTACAATAAATATATATATATATATATATATATATATATATATATATATATATATATATATGTGCACACAAAAAATCAGTTGAATAAAATTAGCAACCATCTCTAAGTATTAAAAAAAAACAATATAGACAAAGAATATATAATTAGCATCATAATTAAAGAATATGTCATTAACATAATATATGCAATAATTTATGCAATAGAGTAGGGACTTTTTTCATATGAGAACTCTAGCAGAGTTCCTGTAACTATAAATAGTACAAAACCCTTTGTATATGTTTTTACTATTCATACATATTGATGATAAAACTCAGTTTACAAACTAGTGACAAAAAGAGATTAATAAGAATAATGAATAAAATAGGGATGTGCATTGTGGTGCATTGGATATTGGCTCGGAACGAGAAATCGGGGAGCCGAGTTCAAATTCCAGCTGAATTCATTGCATTCACTTCTGTGCAAACACCCTTGGGAAAGGTATTAATCTGCCTATTCCTTCCAGTTATGGGTTAAATAACAGGACAGATTAGGTTCTATAGCCTTGGTCGGCAACCAGTCTACTGCAGAAAGCAATGGCAACCTACTGCGGGATAATCTTCTTCCCAGTCAGTCATGTCTCTATCGAGACATGATCGCCCAAGCGTGTATCACGTATGGCACTCAACTGACTGACTGAATAAAATAGAAGAATTATGGCAGGAATCAAAATTAAATGATAAATGGCTGCAGATCTTAGCCCAGCAATGGATTTTTTTTACTTCTTTTATTAAATAAAGAATTTTCACCTTTTTCATTTGTAGGAAGTTGCCAGCATCAATGTTCTAGCATATTGAAAGCAATATTAAAGAAAAATTTCAAAATTGTTTTCTTTGGTGTTTCCAGTCGATTATTAAAACTGAGTAGCACAAAACCCAAATCAGTGGGAGGGGAAAGTGTACGTGTGTGTGTGTGTGTGTGGTTATATCTATAAACATATACATATTTATATTTCTTAAACATTTGCTACTCTTTGACCAAAGCTGTGTGTGCACACATGTGCATACACATTTAAACATATACCATAAACAAAGAAACTTTGTTGGTTTTTGATCAAAATTGTGTGTGTGTGATATTTTGGAAATTCTGTAAGATAAGTTTGTTGAGATTAGCAAGATATCCTTTCTGGAAATTTGCCACTGATCATCTCTCCATCAACTAATTCTTATATTTAAGTTCTGTTTTGTTTTTCTTAACCTGAAGAAAAATTCTGTCTGTAAAACAGCCCTATGGCAAAATTCCAAACAAAAAAAGAACAAAGGATCTTCTCAACTTTACAAATTGAACTTAAAAAAATAAAGGAAACTTTCTAAAGTGTTCTGGTCAAAATTAATCGTATAAGCAGTTGGTAGATTTTCTTTTTGCCTTTTTTATTCGCTTTTAAAGACGAGACTATTTTGTGGTTTAGTTGGATACAAAGCACATTTTAATATCTTTTTGAGTAACAAAGCAATTTCTGTTTTATTCGTGAAACTTTGGGTAAGTCTGAAGGAAAATAAATGAGCCAAAATGTAGAGTCATTTGTTTTTTTTTGTTTTTTTTTAATCATTTCACCCCAAGCAAGGCAATAAAGCCACTAATACACAACAAGCTACTGAGTGCGGGAGGGAACATTATGAAAAGATGCCAATTAAGGACAGTAATTAAGAAGATAGAACAATTAACATTGTATTTAAATTTTTGAATATCAAACTGTTCTGGAGAGATATTGTTGTAGAGGAATATCCTGGTCCTACCCCGCAATAGGTATGGCCCGGGTCATAAAAGACCAACGGGAACGAACTATAGGATAGCGCTAGAGAGCATTAGAGAGAGCGCTAGAGAGCGTATTCGTGACTATACGAGAGTCTACGTCATTACATGGGAGTGATCAAGATGGGTATGGCCCGGGTCATAAAAGACCGCGAGGGGAACGAAGTGGAGGATAGCACTAGAGAGTGTTAGAGAGAGAGAGAGCGTCACAGAGATAGTGTGTTTGTGACTATACGAAAGTCTACGTCATTACATGGGTGTGATCAAGATTATCCGTCATTATACGAGAGTCGACAGCCATCGACCTTAGACGTGAGTTAGACGTCACTAGACGGAAGCTTTCTTCAGAAGATGGACGCATACATCCTATACAGACATTTGCCTTCATACGTGTTATTTGTGTTAACTGTTCGTGCGTGTACTTGTATTTGGTTTATTGTACTAACATATAATAAATCTCTATTTATATATATTCAGTGTTAAGAGTTATTTCTGGCACAATTCTTTCTCTGTTTATCCCCCCCCCCCCCCAGAGATACAACACAAACTTAACTGGAAAGCAAGAACCCAGAAGTAAGTTCCACAAGTGAGAAATGTGAGAGAAGAAACTGTTAGCATTGAAGTTATGGTTACATTTATTCATTTCTACTGTAAAATGACGAGACCTAACTGCCAATCCAGTACTGCTCTTAAATTTGTAAAGTCAAGGTAGCAATCAGTTTTCCTCTTGTCATTCTTATATATATGTATATATGGCATATGATGTTAGACCACTAGTCCTCATATGATCACCCAATTCAAGTCAAGTTTATTATAGTAAGAATTATACATATTATTCCTCACCAATAACATTGATAGGTGAATGCCAATGAGTATAATTCTATATCTATGGAGAAAGTTGATAATGTCACATCTCTTTTTCATAGGCACTTTTATGCCAGATATCATTTTATCAGACTGCCACTCGACTGCTATCTGTAACAAAGCAAACCAAAACAAAATGATTATTAGCAGGAACATTCAAGCCCTACTTTCATCGCATCAACATCTTCCTTTGACATAGTGCGCCAGCGTAATAGGAACGATTACTTACATATCATCTACTCATGTCATGTATATTTAGCCCTGCTGATTTTTGCATGCAGTGATGCATTAACACCGCATGTGCTGCTGATGGTAAAGTATCCAAAAAATATAATTTTGTGTCATTGGAGCTATATGATCTTCGCTTTCTAAATGCCAGTCCCCCCCCCCTTTGTCATTGAGTTCAACTTGCTCTTTCACAATCCTCTTTTGAGATTTGCTTATTGATTTTGAAAACCAGAGAGAGGTTGGAAAAGACACTAACTGCACAGTCCCCAGAGGACATATTATCTTCACCTGTCTTGCATTTTTGATACGCACATGCAACAAAAGTAGAAATGGGTATGGCAGAACTGTTGATGCTGCAGTTTTGGGCATCTTTATTTTCATGCATTCAGCTGTGCATCTTCGGGTTGTGAACAGAAAGTTTTGTTTAGTTTTTGTGTTTAAAAATAGATGTAGAAAATATAAAAGATAAAAGAAAATCAATAAAACTATTTTCTGCTTAGGTTTTTAGAAAAAAAAAACTAAAAAAAAAAAAAAAACTTTAATCATTAGTGCAGTGCATTTTATATCCAGATTGTATAAGTTCTGTTATTGCTACCATTACGGATTACCCAGTACTTGAATCAGACAATTGGTTTGAAAAATAATCTTGGGTACCTCGAGGTAGTGTAATGGTTAGCAAATTTGCCTTGTTAGAATCATTACAATTGAGTAATGAGTTCAATCCTCACTGGGTGTCCCATACATTCAGTCCTGTGCCACATCCAAGCTGTGCTTAAAAAAATCACCATTACTGATTACCCAGTACTTGAATCAGACAATAGGTCTGAGAAATAATCTCAGATGGTTCAGTACCGTTTAAATATACCCTTGTGAAAAATTTACCACTTACCAGCTTTCATTTTGACAAATACTATAGGATATTATTAATTTGAAAAAAAAAATGTCAGTCATTATCTTTTGTCTTCATAATTTCTATTCTTTTACCAGTCTCTCTCTTTAATAACATACTTTTTTTTTTGTATCAAAGACAAATATGATATATTATTGGTCTTGACTTGGCATCTCTGCTTTGGTCACTTTCCTACCATTGTAATATAGCTTCTCTGTATCTTTTCTATAAATATTTTTATGATAATTTTTCTGATGAGATTTTAACTTTATGAATTTAACTAACAGTATAGCCCAGCGTTGCTCGGGTGTCATGAAAGCTTTAAAACTAATTCATGGTCACGGAGCTCAGACTCTTTGGATGTTGCCACGAAAGACTAAAAAGCAATAGTTGTTTCCAGTTAAAGTGAAGCCGTAGACTGAAAGAAAAATGAATGGACGTAAGTCAAATTTTGATTTTCTGGTATCAATATCAAATTTTCTGCACTATTGTAAGAACTGCAACCTTGAAACTTCTGAATATCGTTTCTTATATCTTTGTCTATGAGTGTATCAAATTTGATTAAAATCGGGCCACTCCTTCTACAACCTGATTTTTTCGATTGTCGATTTTTGATATTTATCAGGGATACTTTGACCCAAAACCTAGCTAAGAACATTCGCAGACGCTTATAGTACAACTGTGTAAATTTTCAAGAAAATCGGTTCAGCCATTTTGGAGTCTATAGGTAACGGACACACACACACACACACACAGACAAAGTTCCATTTATAAATAAGTTTAGATTACATTACTAGATTAGTAGCTGGGTCTCACCATTTAAAAACTAAAATTACTAGTTGTAACTACAAATTCTGTACTAACAATTTCTTCTCTCAAATTCCTCACTTGTCGAAATCTCTTCCAGCCTCTTGCTTTCCAGTCAACCTTTATCTTCAAAACTTCTAATGCTATGTCAATTCCTATCTTTTGTCCCCTTAATTCCTGTTCTTCAACAGATTTCTCCCCTTGATGATGATTTTATCTTATATTCTTTCACACCATGTAGTAGCCCTTTGCATCTTAGTGGCTTCATTGCCTTCCTTGGAGTAATAATGGTGATTTTCTAAGCATAACTTAATTGTGGCATAACCCTGCCGAAGTATGCAGCACCCAGTGCAGATTGAACTCGCTGCTCAATTGTAATTAATCTTGCAAAGCAAAGGTTGTTGACTATTGTACCAGTTTCAAGTGCCCTTCATTAAAATGAAATTGATTAAATAAAAACAAAATAAAATCTTTTTCTTTATCACCATAAGGTAATTTAGTCAATAAGCGCAAACCAAGAGGTCAATAGGTAAATTAATATCTGTAACTATTTACGCTATATACATTTTTAATTTATTTTTTTAAATGTTATTTTTAATTGATACTCATATTTGAGCAGATGCTCTGTTTTTATTATTAAACATTATTATTTATTATAGACTAAACTATCGCCCGGTTCACACTCCACCCACGTCTATTGAACAGGTGAAGAGGCTCATCCCTTGTTTCCTGTTTAGGATGTGGTTTCCGGCTTTCTCTTTTCCAATCTTTTCACTCTTTTCTTTCTTTTTTTTTTTTCAATTGGAGTAGATAGACTAAACTATCGCCCGGTTCACAAGCCACCCACGTCTATTGAACAGGTGAAGAGGCTCATCCCTTGTTTCCTGTTTAGAATGCGGTTTCCGGCTTTCTCTTTTCCAATCTTTTTACTCTTACGTAGCCCCCTGCGCATCAGTGGTGTTATCGCCTTGCTTGGGGTGAAATGATTAAAAAAAAAAAAAAAATTAAAATTGAAAGTTGTCCATTTCTTCTCTTTTCTTATTGATTTGCTATGATGCCATAGAACATGATAATGAATTTTGATCCAGTTTTTAGATTCTTTTTTTACTTTCATGTTGCATGATTTTACAAATATATATATATATATATATATATATATGGAACTTTATCTCTGTGTGTGTGTGTGTGTGTTCATTACCTACAGACTCCGAAACTGAAGAAAAAAGAAATACATTAAAAAGATCCGTCTATATTTTTGATATGTGTTGTAACTATTTACATCATTTGGCATGTTGTCTTCATCTTTATTGTCATATCTACAATGTTTCAACCGTTATGCCCTCCAGCCTTCGTCATTTGGTAGATATTGGAATTTCAAACCGAACCCTTTCTTTAATCCATAGGTGTAGGTTGTTCTAGTTCCTCATGCTATGCCTTTTCTAGATATCTCAGTTACAGTTAATTCCCTTTAGTAACTCAACCATTCAAGATTTTGTTCACCCCAGGTAATGAAGTCACAATTTTTGGGGTCAAGTCAATTTTGGATTATTTCAACCAATGCTCTTATCCACTGAACCATGTAGAGAGGAGAATAGAAATGAGGACAACTGTTGGAACAATTGTTTAAATACGTTGAGAACGGTTTTCCAAATTAAAATGTTTTGTGTCATAGTAAAAAAAAACCAAAATAAAAACCAAAGGGGCGTTCATTTACTGATATGGACTTTCTTGATTATTAAATAATTAAACTGTTAATTCGCTTTAAAGACTACCATTGACGAAACAACCGTGACATTTTGAAACAAAAGAAAAAAATAAAGAGAATCCAAACAACGTATTAAGTCTGTGTATGCATCAGTCAACACTTAGGAATTCTTTTAATCTTCCTTCTTAACTTGGATTTAATTACAGAACTGATTAGGATTAGCCTTTGAACATTTCAGTTAATCCTCTAACTCCTTGTGTGCAACAAGGAAAAAAAATTGTATCTCTGTGTTTATTTTTAAACTGTCTCTTTTTACAAGATTTTTGTTTTTTATGGAAAATCCTTGCCAGGTGTTTTCATCAAAGTGTCTGTTTGATTTGTTAACAGAGAATAGACTTGTATTTCTTTTCTTAAATATGGAGATCTGTTTATGAAATTATAGTTTACAGTTTTTATTTGGGTCCAGATTTTAACGTCATTTAAACTGCGCCTTCTGAATTAAACTTTTAAATTTGCTTAACATCATTTAACTCAAATTTTTCATTAAACTCAGCTATTCTAAACTCTAAGCACGTCAAATACATTGTTGCATAGATCAGTCATAACGTTATATATCGCCGTACGACGACAAAACAACAAACACGCATATATAAAAATATAAGGTTATATTTTTATTAATGACGACGAACCATGTGGAATAGAGAACAGGAGAGTGAGAGCGCACATAGAATGGGTCGACGGGAGTGTAGTCTTGCCTGTGGTGTTTCTCTGCTTCCACTGGCTGTTCTCTGCTGGCGAATCCGTGTGTCGAGGTCTTTATATAGTCTTCTAGAACCGGGACTTTCCTTCCGGTTTTGCCTCGCCCACGCAACGCCCACGTAATTCCCAGAGACACCTGTTCTGTTTGCCTCCGTAGTCATTTCCGCCGCTGTCGGAAATAAGGTCAAACGACATCCGCTCCGGCCTCGACAGGATGTATTTCACAAACACCTGTCTTGTCGTTTGCCAACCCCTTCACTGACGGGAAACACCATCGCTTGCATCACTTCCTCGGGTGGGGCCAGATTGTTATATTACAATAACAGTTAGGATAGGAGATAAAATTTGAATGTCGGATAAGTTGTGCCAGTGGTAGTCTAATCCAACACCCTAAAATGTTACAAAATATTAACCTAAAGAACTAGTGTGACATATTTAAATAGTCTCGTTAGATCTGGTCTCATCTGGATGTCATACATGTTGTCCAACTTGTTCAGAAATGTCTAAACCAGCATTTCTCAACCTTTTTACCTTTGTGTAACTCTTAAAATAAATTACATGTCTCAAAGAACCCCTGGGCAAAAACAAAATTATATACCATATTTTTTATATATATTCCTAATGATTATTATATTTTTAAATTAATAATAGGTTAAATAGCATTATGTATGTATTACAGTCGTACGGTAACAAGAATATATTATGCATGTTTAGTAATATTATATAGATGAAATTAAATAAAAAGTCAAAAGTGCTTTAGCTTATCTCACTTGTTCTCACAGAAGAACTTTTGGTGGAACCTTATGGTTCCAGAGAAGCTCAATTGAGAAACGCTGGTCTAAATTATCAGTTGTATACGACCATTATAGATCAATGATTAAAAATGGCTTCAAGTAAATGAATTCTCTAGGTTTTAAAGAAGACAACGCTTTATTAAATCTTATATATATATACTAGCAGTATAGCCTGGCGTTGCTCAGGTGTAATGAAAGCTTTAAAACTAATCCATGATCCTGGAGCTCAGACTCTTTGGACGTTGGCATGAAAGACTAAAAAGCAATAGTTGTTTCTAGTTAAAGCGAAACCGTAGACTGAAAGAAAAATGAATGGCTATAAGTCAAATTTTGATTTCCTGGTATCGATATCAAATAAGTTTTTTTCGTCGTAAACTGAATTTTGAAGGCTAAATAAGTCCTCTGAGTAATTAGTCTCAGCCATGATACCAAGAACTACAATTATACCTACTTAGAGCCAAACCCGAAGCAAAAACTAAAATAAAAGGGGTGAAAAAAATACAAACATACAGGCAGATAAACACACACACACACACACACACACACACACACACACACACACATAAACATCTTGCTTTTATATATATATAATCGATTTTCTGCACTATTGTAAGAACTGCAGCCTTGAAACTTCTGAATATCGTTTCTTATGTCTTTGTCTACGAATGTATCAAATTTGATTAAAATCTGACCACTCCTTCTATAACCCGATTTTTTTTATTATCGATTTTCGATATTTATCGGGGGTACCTTGACACAAAACCTAGCTAAGAACACTCGCAGATGCTTATAGTACAACTGTGTAAATTTTCAAGAAAATCGGTTCAGCCATTTTGGAGTCTATAGGTAATGGACACACACAAACACACACAAAGTTTCATTTATAAATAAGTTTAGATTAGATATATATATAACCTATCCATGATATATTTATTTACAAGTCAAACAAAATTAATTCTTGATAATGGCTAAAAATATAGCTGAAAATACTTGAAAGTACAAAACCTTTGAGCATTTATATAATTTGGGTTCTGAAAAGAAAACAATCATAAGAACAGATGAAAAATTATATAAAAAACTTAATGATAATAAATTGTCTGTCATTTTTAATAAAACCTGTATAAAAGAGAGATTGTTGCCCAAATACACAATACACACACACACACACACATTAACTTTCTACACTATCTAAAACAAAAGACAAAAAAGGGAAACTTCCATTAATACTAGAAAGACTGATAGTAGTCGATTGGAGAAGCCAATTTTCCTGAAAATCTGTTTTTAAGAGAAAAATTTTATAAATTTTAACTGATACTGTTTGATCAATAGATGTCAAATGTTTCCTGCATGGAAATGGCCAATCTCACCATTACTTTTCCATTCTATATCTTCGTAATGTAATAAGACACACTTTACATCAGCCATTGTTTCACTGCATGAATTTAAGCCTTTTACTAGATTGGCAGCTAGGTCTCACCGTTTTATTGTTGAAATAACTAGATAAGTTCTATTCTACTAGTACCTTTACTTGCACCTCTCGCCTGTGGAACTAACCTCCTTTCAGATTTCATGCTTTCTTGATATCTACAATCTTCAAAAATTTAAACGCTTCTCCCTGTCTTTTTTACAAATATTTTCCTAATGTCCTGACTACATTAATTTAAGTGCATTACTAGATTGGCAACTAGGTCTCACCATTTTACTATTAAACTAGCTAGATGCGACCGTTCTATTCTAATCGTCTCTTTTTTCACCTGTGGAATGCACTTCAGATTTCTTGCCTAAGTCTAGGGATATCTTGTCTGGTTCTTATTTGTCGTAATGATTAGTTGTTGATTTAAGTAACCTACAAGGAATGTGCATTGTGGCGCAGTGGATATCGGCTCGGAACGAGAAATCGGGGAACCGAGTTTGAATTCCAGTTGAATTCCTTGCATTCACTTACGCGCAAATACCCTTGGGAAAGGTATTGATCCGTCTCTTCCTTCCAGTTATGGGTTAAATAACAGGACGGATTGGGTTCTATAGCCTTGGTCGGCAACCAGTCTACCGCAGAAAGCAATGGCAACCTACTGCGGGATAATCTTCTGCCCAGTCAGTCATGTCTCTTTCGAGACATGATCGCCCAAAGCGTGTATCGCGCATGGCACTTAACTGACTGACAAGGAATTTCAAATTGAACCCTTTATTTAATCTACGGAGGAGACTGTTCTCATTCAACTGCTTAAGTTTAGGGATATTTCATCTCGTTACTTTTAGTACTGCTTATTTATTGCACACCCTGTTTCCACTGAGCCCAAGTACACTCTAAATGTTCCAGGGATTGAACTCACAATCACTATGTTATTAAGTTCCTGAAACAATCCACTAAGTTATTGTCCCTTAGGATAATTCTCTTTGGAGGAACACGCATTTTTTTTTTTTTAATCATATCATCTCAAGCAAGGAGATAACGCCACTGATGCGCAGGGGGCTACATAAGAGTAAAAAGATTGGAAAAGAGAAAGCCGGAAACCACATCCTAAACAGGGAACAAGGGATGAGCCTCTTCACCTGTTCAATAGACGTGGGTAGAGTGTGAACCGGGCGATAGTTTAGTCTATCTACTCCAATTGAAAAAAAATAAAATAAAATAAAGAAAAGAGTGTAAAGATTGGAAAAGAGAAAACCGGAAACCGCATCCTAAACAGGAAACAAGGAATGAGCCTCTTCACCTGTTCAATAGACGTGGGTGGAGTGTGAACTGGGCGATAGTTTAGTCTATCTTTGCAGGCAGGTTTTGTTTAAGGCTTCAAGTTCTCCACAAAGAATTCTCCCACGGGACACAGTGTTAACTGTGTGAGCATTGAATGGAGTAATCATTGTGCAACTGTCCTGGAACTTTTTCATATCATCCCATACACTAAACATAACAATTATTGTGGCGGAGATTTACCTCGCTGAAGCAAGAGAAGGCGTGTTGTCTGCACAAGCGTATGTAGATGTCATGGAACCACAAGGCGAACTCATGCAAGGCAGTTTTGGGAATGACACGGTGCATGCGTCATTGGCGAAAGCGAGGCTCTTGCATGCAAGAAATTTTGGTTTCTTGCCCGAGACCAAAATTGCATAAAAAGAGCCAACTTCTGTTTCAGAGTCAGTTTGGTGTTGATGATTCGTGAAAGCTACACCTGTGTTCGGGAGACGGTGTTTTGTTTACGGTGTGCAGGGAACGGAGTCCCGAGTGAAGCAGTGTTCCGGGCTCTCTTCGTGGAGCAGCTGGGAGAATGGATCCAAGCGGTTATTAATTTCTCTACCAACTACACTTTGAGAAACAAATACTAAAATTATTATGGGATAACGATTATAATTCTGTTTTTACAAATAGTTTTGATATTACATTGCCTTTCATTTGGTGTGAACTTAGGAATTTTTTCTTAATTAAACTCAAATAACAAAGATAATGAAATAATTTTTTCTTCTTTTTCATGTTTCTTTTTTACTTTTTATTCATTTTTCATTCCTTTATCTTTGTTTTGATATTTTCTTTCACATTTTTCTTGTTCTTTCTCTTCCTTCTTTTTTAATTCTCTCTTTCTCGTTCATATTTTCTTTCCTTATTTTCCCCACTTTCTTTATCTTCTAGTTTTTTCTCCTTGTGCACTAAACGTTTCGTCTCTCACCAATTCCCTAACATCTGAGGCTGGAAACTTGCCTAGTGATAGCACTTCCCCATTACAGTAAGAAGAATAAGAGCAGAGTATGTCTTGATGTCTGCAGAAATGGTTTTAAGAACTTAGCAATTTCTTTTTGACTCTTGTCACCAACTGTATCAGATTGGTATATAAGGTTTATTTCCTTCCACTAAAATCTGACCTAGTGACAGGGGTGGTGTTCCAGCCCTGCCTTGTGGCATATTTCAGATGTAGTGCATATTATTATTAATACCAATAATTTGTAACATAATATCAATTAGTCATTAAGCAGTAAATTATCTGGCAACATCTGACATCAGCTGTTGGTGTCAAATGTTACCGGTGACAGCTTTTTGATGACCTTAACATTGAGCAAATATGATTGACAAATTTGTATCAGTTAAAGCAGGGAAAGTGAAGTTTTAGCCTTAACTGGCTCCTTCCTTGGTTTACTTGTCACCTTGTAGTACAAAGCCAATAACTTGTGTGCAGAGGGGTACAGGAGAGTATTGATGAAAAAATTCAAGATGACAGGTGATGGCAATTGACGTATTTAAATTTTTGGCAATTGTAGCTATCAGGGAAGCAAGTAAACGGAAGGGAGTTCCACAGGTGTGAAGTACGAGAAAGAAACTGTTGGAGTTGAAGTGATGGTTGCATTTAACTATTTCAATGGCAAAATGGTGAGACCTAAATTCCAATCTAGTAGCTTGCTTAAATTTACATGAACAGGGCACCAGGGAAAAAAATCTCATCGTAGTAGTTACCCTGCCATTTTACTTTTGTGATTTCTTTCTGAAAAATTTAAAAATTATTAAAAATATTTGTGTTGTCATGGAATATTTTATTGATATTGAAATTCTGAAAAAGATTTTGTTGTGCCTTAATGTATAAAATGATTGTTGCCGTCTGGAACAATTATATCATTTTTTTTTCTTAATTAAAAATGTAAAGGAGAGTTAAACGTTATTTTTCTTTTAGTTGAGGTCATGTTCTTCAAAAAATTTTGTTTTTGAAATAATTTTGTGACCATAATTTTATAAAAGATTATATTCATGTGATAACGTTATATTGTCAAAATTTAAAATCCTTTCAAATAAAATATGACAAATAGGTTTTCTTGCTATAACTGATTATTTTTTAACTTGTAGGTCTACTTTGTGCCTTGGTAGGGTATCAGATGATTAAATAGTGATACAATTTACCTGAAGTGTAACTTTCCATACTTAAATTTTTTCTCCTCAGTAGTAGTAGATAGATTTAACTATCATCCGGTTCACACTTCTCCTCAGTCTTTTGAACAAGGGTAGAATTGTATCCCTTGTTTTTTGTTTAGGAATGGGTTTCTGGATACTTCTGAAGTCTACTTTAACTCAATACTTCTAACATCTCTTTTTGATATCTGAAATTTTATTTACTAATAATTTTTAAAACTTTTTTTTCCTCAGTAGTAGGTTCTTCTGTTCCAGTTCACATTCATTTTTTCTTCATCTTTTGAGCAGTAGTTGAGGCTTATTTCTTGTTTGTTGTTGATTGGGTTTCTGGTTCCTTGTAAAGTCTTCTCATTGGTAAATTTTCGTTTTAGGTCTCGAAGGCTTTTCCCCCTTTATCCAAAATAGCATTATTTCTGTGCAAATGTATATGCTGAACTCAAATCAACAATTAATTATTGAAGCAACCTACCTTTTTTGATCTGAACGTCCAGAAAAAAATCAAACTACATTTTGTCTCCCGTAACTCTAATGCAGTCATGTAATTAACTGCTGAATGACTTTCCGCGTAGGACAACAGCTTTCGGTCTATTTTCGGCCTATTTACTTCCTTTACTGAAACTTCCGCCTATTTACTTCCTGTAATGAAAGTAATACGCTATTGTATTTTTACGTGTATTACTTTCATTACAGGAAGTAAATAGGCGGAAGTTTCAGTAAAGGAAGTAAATCGGCCGAAATTTGTTGCCTACGCAGAAGGTCATTCCGCAGTTAATAACATGACTTCGTGAGAGTTACGGGAGACAAAAAGTGCAGGATGTAGTTTGTTTTGTTTATGGACGTTCAGATAAAAAAAGGTAGGTTTCTTCAATAACTAATTGTTGATTTGAATTCAGCATATACATTTGCACAGAAATAATGCTATTTTGGATAGATTTGAAGGGGGGAAAAGCCTTTGGGACATAAAACAAAAATTTACCCTTTCATCTTTGTAACATTATCACCTTGCTTAGGGTGAATTGATTTATTTTTTTAAAATTATGCCTTCGATTTGAACCTAATTTGAATTTTGCTGTTAAAGGCATTTAAATAAATTTTTATAATTTTTTCTTTTTAAAATAAAATCTTATAAATAAATCTTTATTAATACTCATTTTCTTCATTGAACTGTCTTTTGTTTACCTGATTTGTCTTCTGGCAATCTAGCACATCTGCCTTCCTCTTTTCATCCACAACTCTTCCTTCCCACGACAAGCAGGTGTGGTGGTGGGGGGGGGGGGTAGAGGAGCAGCCACTGACCTATATTATTCTAACTGCAACAAACTTGCCCCTCACTGACTGCATCGTTGTTACCCCACGTGGAAGACCTGTTAACTGGCTTTCTTCATAATGGAGAAAGCAATATTCAAACAGAGAGGAGACGTGACAGAAAAGCAGTTTATTTTTAAAGTAGCCACAGTCATCGTTAAGCCTACCTAGTATATATATATTTTTTTTAATTTTGTTTTTACGAAGGTAGTTAAAAGCAAGCTAGGCTGAGTCAATTTCTGTTTGAATTTTCCTACTCAACTTTTTTAAGGGGGGGTGACAGCTGGTTCGCCTTTCGTAACGGATGGTGTCGAGAACTTGTTGCTAAATTGACTTGTCTGTACTACTGTGTTGATTAGCCAGTTTTCTTATCGCAAATCAGGTTTTATTTTTTTAAAACTGAAACAACAACAAAGAAAAAAAAATTCTTAATCACTTGAAGTTTTTAACCGAAACGGTGACCGTAACACACCTGGAGGAACAAACAAAACTTTGGATTTATTAATTAATAATACTACTTCATTGTATTTCAATTTCATTCTTAAAAAAAAAAAACGTTAGAAAGTTTTCTGGATTTCGTTCGCGACTTGGATACAATTTGTTTTTCTTTTAATTGCTACACATAAAGTGTCTGTTACTTCGTTCTTCAGGTAATATTTTTCATTTATTTATTTGATTTTAATTTTTAACGTATTTTTTTAAAAATTGCAGATATTTTCAGATACTGTGTAAGTGTAAGGAATTTTTAATTTTTATACTTCAACTTGGAAATTATTGGATACATTTTATTTTTTTGAAACGTTAATTATGAGTTTTTTTTGTTGTTTTTTTTGTTTTTTGCGTAAGAAGAGTCTAAGTTGGTGAACTTTTTTTATTATTTTAAAAGGGATAAATAAAAATGAGTAACTGCACTGCAGGAGAAAAGAGCGGTTTATTTTTTTTGTTTCATTCTTTGTTTAAAAATGAAATAATGTTTAGTTGAATTGATGATTTAAAAAAAAACAAAACAAACTTTCTCCCTTCGCGTTATTAATGCTTCATTTTAAAAAATCCTGTGGTGGTGGGTCTCCTGCCAATCAGCCTTTATTTAGGCTTAATTCGTTTTTAAAGTTTGTGGAGTGGAAAGCCTAGGCCCTTATGTGATGTGTGTGGTGAAAGTCACTGGACGTAACTCATTAACGAAAAAACCTTAACCGTTTTTATTGGATTGTAATTGTAAATCAAATCAGTGATTTCGGGTTTATCAGATCGTGTCTGGGCTGAGGGGAACGACAGTTTTTGACAATAAGCAACAAAACAAAAAATCTTAAGTGACTCAAACTGTAGTAAAATTTAAAAAAAAAAGCCCAAACAAAGAAGCCGGCGCACTTTGTTCGGATATCTACCTCACCATAAGATTCTGAGATCCTAGACTAAGACTTTTCGATTTGCTATTAAGTGTAATAAACAGGAATTCTTTTGTTATCAGGAATTTCCGGACATTGGAATTTAGGGCTCCGGGCAGAAATGAGAACTTCTCTCTAGTCAGTGTCACCAACACCATCGAGGCAAATAAATAAATAACAATACATGTGTTCCAGATGGAGAGGGGACCCCCCCCCCCCCCCACTATCCAAAGAACAAACTACAAACTCTTAGTTATTTTCAACAGGGCAATTTCTTTGTTCCCCAACTCCTCTTTCAAATACCCTCCCATACTCAATTGAATAGAGTCAGTTAAATCGACAGAGAAATGCTGAAAATTTCTCAGCCCAGTTAAAAGAAATAAAAATAAAAAAATTTGAAAATTTCTTTAGTTCAGACAAATGTCAACACACACACACACAAAAGCTAAAACCTGAAGTCAAGGTTTTTATTGACTGATAGACAATTACTAGAAAAAGAGAAGAGAGTGATGGAACCAATCGGTCAATTTCACTTTTTAAAAATAATATTTGAAACCTGGATTCAGGATTATTTGGGCCTTGATAAATCTCAAGATGCTTCCTTGAATGGAATGTAGTTAATAGTTTGAAGTAGGGATCTCGATCATCTTTATTTGCCTTGTGTCAAACATTACCGAACTCCCCACAACTTAAGATTAAGAAGTTTGGAAGGAAGAGTGTTTCGCTTGTGTGGAAAATTTACAGAACAGAATAACATCAATTTGAAGGAAGTGAAATTATTAAATGTGTAAATTATATTCAAAGAGAAAGTGTAGTCCGGAGTTAAATGAATCTAAAAGTTTGTAGTTGTATAATGTGTACATGAAGAAAAGATGAACAGAGTAGTTAATAAAGTCTGTGTTTCTTTCTTTCTGTTTATGGCTGGCGAGAAACTGAAAAGGAAGGTAAAGCAATAAAGGAAAATTGTACTTATCGATGCTAAATTTTAGGAGTCAGTTGGAGTGTCTTTGTTGACGGTGAGAATGATGAGGACGAACAAGTGGTGATAAAGAAAACAGAAGGCAAAGAAAAGAGGGAATGTATGTCGTCAAGGCATGTCTGGTTCAGCGGATTGAAATTTCTTTTGTCAAATCTTGGCGATCTTGCTCCCATCTGACTGATTCGACTTTCTTTCTCTAGCAAAAGTCTTTTTTTCACACTGGTTTGTTACATTCTCCCAGTTTTCTAAAAATCTCCCTTTCATTGGTTAGAAAATTAACACTGGATCGTGAAATTTGGCTTTGTCTTTTTCCTTCAGTACAGGATTAATCCTTTTTTTTTTTCTTATTGGTCAAAATTAGATTTCACACTGGATTGTGAAATTTGTAAGCAGTGAAGAGAAGTTATTTTTAATTCTGTATTTACCACAAGCTCTACTGTTCAGAGTAATTCATTGTGACCAATGGTTTTAGCGTTGATCACGCCATATCATGCTACCTTTTCCAGAAATTGTAACTAAGGTCAACTCATGATAATTGTAGTAAAAACCACCCGTGAATTCTTTGAATGTGCTTGAGCAGGCATCTGTAATTAGGAATTGGCGAGCCACCTTATCAGACTGTTGTACTCTGATACGAGTAGTAGCCGGTCAATGGTATGGTGTCGTCCAACATTTTCAAAGTATGCGATAATTTCTGTTTAGATTAAAATCAATAATTAATTTTCCTCAAAGTTTCAGAAGAGTAAATTTTATTTTTGACAGATTCTTTTTTTATTAAGGAAGAAGAGAGTATTGTGTTCTGTTGACCGATTTTAGCAATTAAAAAAATTCCTATTTAAATTTCTGTTGAAAGTATATTACTTATTGAAAATATGAAATTTTAATCAGCTTGCAGTTAAAACTTAATTAAAAGCTAGATTTTTTTTTCATTTTTAGAATGGATTTTTTAAACTTTAGCTTTTCTTTTTTCGGGTACTTAAGTTATTAGGCCTTTTCACATTGTTGTTGCTTAACATAAGTAGCAGTTCACTTCTCTTAATTTGATTCAGTAGTTCAAAATGGCAAACTAACAGTTTTTAACTTTTAAACTTTAAGGACTGGGATTTATTCTCAAGTAGTTGGCGATTGGTTTCTTGTTATGATGACTAATTTTAGAAAATGAAAATTATTCTCCAGTCTCTACATATTTCAATTTTAAATAATAAAAGCAAGTTTCTAGAAAGTAGAAACTTAACATTTTTTTTCTCCATCTTGCTTTTTTTTTTTATACTAGAATCGCGTATAATAATAAAATAAGCAATGAAAACATTGTTTTTTTTTTGTCTCATTTTTTTTTTACTGAAAATAATAATAACTCATCAGTGTAATGAGTCTGACTGATTTAAATTTACGTCCTTCGTGAAAGAGTATCGTTTTTTGTTTACTTTTTTCCCCAAAAAAATGATGGTTTCACTTTCAGCTATTTTTTATTCATTTTCTAACCAGTTGATGACTTGAAATGACTTATTTATTTTTTATTTCAATACTAGTTAACGGTTCGCGATTACTTTTATTTAAAATTTAAAAAGAAATCCGTTAAGTTTAGAATTTTTGTTGTAGTTTTAATCTTACACAAAAAAATTAATAAAAACAAAACCTTATGGAATCACAAGCAAACCAGACAGATCGATGAAGCTAACAAAGAAATTATACTCTACTCAATTAAAGTTCTAAAAAGACCAGTATCACCAACTGTTGCTCATTCATTTCGGTCGGACATTCTTTTTTTTTTAAAAAAAAGGAAACAATTTGTTAATGATTTTTTTCTTTCTTTTTTTTTTTTTTTTTTTTTACATTTATTTTTGTAATTGGCTTGTAATTCGAGTGGCGTACAATATTTTTTTTTTCTCGCATTTTGTCCTTCATTCCAAAAATCTTCGTCATTTTAGGAAAAATGTAACTTCAATTTACAATTCTACATTAAGTACGTCATAACAATTTCGCTTGAAAGATTTTCTAAGCTCGGTTTTAGAATGACACAAGGTCGAAAGTATGGGGCACCCAGTGAGGATCGAACAAGCTTCATAACCATTATTACACCACGTCGAGATGCCCCCCACTCTCTGGGAGGCAATTTTCTAAGCAGAACTTAGATATTGCAGAAGGCCGAAAAAGTATAGGGCACCCAGTGAGGATCGAACTACTCAATTGTAATGAGTCTCTAGTCTAGAGTGAGATAAGATTGCTAGAGGCGATTTTCTAAGCACAGCTTAGATTTGGTACAAGGCCGAAAAAGTATAGGGCACCCAGTGAGGATAGAATTATTCAATTGTAATCAGTTTAGTGAGGCAAGGTTGTTAACCATTAGACCATGTTGAGGTGCCACCCACTTTCTCTTTCAGGTGTGGGTAAAGAAATGATTAAAGTTAAATATGCATTTCCACATGGATCTGATGCAAATGCACTTTCTCTCCCCCTTTCTTTGAAAGTATACCCCACCCACTTAAGCTGAAAAGTCTTGTTCCATGTAAAGCATGGGTTCTGGCTGAGTGTGGGCAACTGGCAAGTGACATTTGTCAACTCTTGGCAAGAACCGGACAAACCCGTTCATTTCACAAAATGTTTATTTTGTTTTGTTGCCATGTTGTATAAAGTTTTCATTTAAAAAAAAAAAAAAGAAAAAAAAGTTTTACTCCTTTGTTTCAATATACAATTTTTCCTTGTAAAATTCTATGACTCTAATTATGCACTGTGAGGAAGAGGATTTAATTATCAATTGGTGTTTGGGGGCAGACAAGAAAAAAAATGAGGAAAATAAGCTTTTATTCAGTTGTTGTCAGTATTTATTTTCTGAATAATTCAGTTGATAAAAATTGATATTAATGAAACTTGACATTGGACTTGTTCAGTCTAAAATAAAACAATTATATTTGTCTTTGAACTTTGAACTGCTAGAGTGGTGGTGGGGGGGTCTTGCGTTCACATTAATTTAAAAAAAAAAATCCACCCTAAGGTTCTATTTCCCCCTGACATTAAGTTTTAAAAGATATTTATTGAAGTCCAATGACTCTCTTCATTTTTTTTTTCTATACTTTTATTTTCTTTGATTTTTACTGGTTTTGAGGTATTTCCTTACACTTGGTGATGGAGTTTGGCAGATTCTGACCTTTTTCTGCTATTTTGTTGAATTAGAATGACACTTAAATTAATGGTTTGGTTTCTCAGTTTAAAAATATTAAATTGCTGAAAGTAGAACTGTTAAATTTTAACATTTTTGGGGATTTTTATCATTTCTATGTCCTTGATATTGCAAATGTACCATTTTTTTTTTAAGATTTAGAGGTTGGTCAATGATTATAAAATCACCAGGAATTCTCATTTTAATTAACATAAGCATTGTATTCATTCAGTAAGTGTTAACAAAAGTTAGCAGCACTAATTTTTTTAAAACTAGGACATTTTTTTTTTTTTTTTTTTTTTAACCATATCACTCCAAGCAAGGCGGTAAGGCCACTGGTGTGCAGGGGGCTATGTAAGAGTGAATAGATTGGAAAAGAGAAAGCTGGAAACCACATCCTAAACAGGGAACAAGGGATGAGCCTCTTAACCTGTTCAATAGACGTGGGTGGAGTGTGTTTTGGCTGGAAATTTTGTACACTGCTAATTTGAAATTGGTTCATGTAGCAATATTTGATCATTAAAAAAAAATATGGTTACCTTCAAATAATTTTCAGGTTAGATGTCTTTTCCTTTCTGTTATATCCTGGGGGGAGGGGATAAACAGAGAAAGAATAGTGCAAGAAATAATTCTTAACACTGAGGATATATGAATAGGGATTTATTATACTTCAGCACAATAAACCAACTACAAGTACACCAATGAACAATTAACAAGAATAACAATCAAGAAGGCAATGTCTCTGTATAGGATGTATGTGTCCGTCTTAAGAAGGCTTCTGTCTAGTCACGTCTAACTCTCGTCTAAGGCCGATGGCTCTCGAATAATGACGAAAACTCCTGTATAATCATGAACACTCTTGATCGCAATATTTATTTGTGTAAAAAATAGACAAATTGTGGCATAAAGCCGAAAAAGGAAAGGGGTAGAGGGGGGTCTTTAGTTAGCTATCCTATACCTAGCTAAGCACTATCACGACCCTTTCACTTATTACAATTTGCTCAATCACCAAAAGAACCCGTCCCTCATCTCCAAATTCTTCATACACCATAATACTACATATTTACAAGGGACTCCTAAAAACGGGGAAAACCCATGACAATAAAATGTATTTATATACAATGTAAAAAAACATAATTTAAAAGATTTAATGAAAAATGAAATGATGGGAGGGGGATGAACCAAAAAAAACAAACTAAAAATACGACAAATTTTTAAACTAAAATAATAAACAATGTTAGTAAGACCCATCCATCCCAGAAAAAAGAGTGGCCTCTGTATTCCGCCAAACAGTGAAATCAAGAAGCACACTCGCTAAGGGGGTTGGGGGGGGGTAAAAAATTAATGGAATGAGACAATATAAGGCTGGACCAGCCGAGATAAAAGGAGACCAAACAAACTGGGGAGGTTGGAAAGCTTGACTTGGATCATAACAAAAGAGAAAGCCGGGTACAGGCTAGGAACACATTCATTCACTTTAACTAGGTACACAACCAGGGGAGGGTTCCACAGGAATCCACCCTGATGTAACCAGCAGATCTAAAAGAGAAGATCAAGACTAGCCCCGTTCACGCGAACCAGGCTTGCCACATTTACCCACCTTTTGCTGAAGTCTGTCGAAGTCAAACGTTTCCAATCAGTTCTAATCCTTATTTTGAGCATCAGCTCAAAATAGCTGATTAGATCCTGATGCGAAAGACGCTGACCTTGCAAGACTTCCTCTGTTCGCGTCGTCCAAATCACCATTCGAGCCATGGCTAGCAGCGACAGAAACACCATACACTTCATTGGGCGGCGACACATTGTCGCAGGCGAATGCACAATCAATGAGCACAAGCAGTCAACTCGCCGACCCAGTCCCATAGAGGGCGAACCCGCAAACAATGGTAGAAGGCGTGCAAAGCCGTTTCTTCCAAGCCATGGTCACAGCATTCACAATCTGGCAAATCTGCCAGGCCCCATATGAAGTCCTTATCATTGAGAGGCAACCAATTTCGAGCCAATTGCCAGGTGAGTGAAAACTCAGTTGCTGAGATAATCATGACCTTGCGCCCAAGACCAGAACGAGCAAAACTCATCCTCCAACAAGCGCAGCACATCATGTAATGAATCCTTTCTTGACACCCTTCACTAACCCACAATAGAAGACTCTCCTAGGCCGTGAAAGGTCACTGGACCGTGGAATGGCCTGCAGGGCCGCCAGACATTCAAGGAGAAAACTCAATCACCCTCAAGGCTTATGGCACCGCCTCGAGATGTGGGGAGTGATAGTAAGGTTAGGGAATATGTCCTTCACTATCCCCCTCAGCAATCAGTCTTCCAAAATCGCTTGCCTGAGAAAAACCAACCTTGACGCAACCTAATGGCCCATCAGGTATGGCATTCCCAGGCCCCCATGACACGGACATTGGTAACAGACACGTTTGTTGATGTAGTGTTTGCGTCCTCTCCACCGAATAGAGAATAGCAAATGCTCGATCGCTTCCCTATGTCGTTTACAAAGTGGAAGTACTGACAACCAGTAAAGGATAATGGGAAAGACGTATGTAGCACACACCTCAGCCAAACCCTTTAAGGACAAATTCCTTTGACAACAAGTCTTGCCCGACGTGTCTATCTTTGCCAGTACTTCAGACTAATTTTTCTCCAACTGTAGGTCATGCCCGAACCACACTCCAAAAATACGGACCGGGCTGTCTGTCCAGTTGAAGGGCCCCAGGTGGTTAACCGCAAGCCATGAAACGATTGACGTCATTATCCATGATGTATACAATCATGCTGCTCTCCTATCAATCAATATCAAACCCACTATATTTAAAAAAACTATTATTAGCATGCACCACACAAATACCCTTTCACGATCCCTTAGGCAATATTTATGCTCAAATAGATGGTATTGCGATGGGATCTCTTTTAGCTCCTCTCTTTTCTAATTATTATATGGCAAATTTAGAAAATAAAATAATTAATGACAACAATAAACTCTCTATATATGTAAGATACTTAGATGACATCTTTGTTCTAGCTAAGAATATCGATCAAATTATACATCTTAAAAACAAATTTGAAAGTCACTCCGTCCTCAAATTTACATTAGAACTTAATATTAATAACAAAATCCCATTCCTTGATGTATTCATTGATTCTAGCACACATAGATTTACTACTTCTCTATATAGGAAACCAACTAGCATAAGCTTGTGTCTTCTTAATTATAATAGTGATTTCCCCCAACGATATAAGTTAACTGTTATAAAAAACTTAATTCAACGCACACAAATGATATCTTCTTCCAAATCTATATTTTATAAAGAATTACACAACATTAAGTAAACACTTGTCAATGGATTTCCTAACTTGGTTATTGATCAACAAATTAAAATGTATCTCAACAAAGTTAATAATAGCTCTAACAATATTGATAATATTAATAATAATGGTGTACATCAAAATAAACATAACACTATTAACTTAAACTATTGCAACCAAATACGTAATAATTACAAACAAGATGAAAAACTCTCAAAAACATAATACATAGAAATGTTAAACCAGTGAATAGTAATAATCAAATTAAACTCATTATATATTATAAAAAAATTCAAAGCAATTGACCTCATAGTCTCTAATAACCCTACAAGCACTAAACTAACTTCTCTACAAAAGACCAATGTAGTGTACCAGTTTACATGCCCGTTCAGAGATTGTATCTCTGGTACTAATAAAAAACCCAGTACATATATTGGTTTTACTACAACCACGCTCGCCCGTAGACTTAGATGTCACCTTTCTGATCAGAGTACAATTAAACAATATTTCTCAGAAAAACATAAACATGTAGGTAATATCAGACAGATTTTAATCCTTACTCATACACACAGTAAAAAGAAATTTCAGATATTGGAGGCCATGTACATTAAATCCAAACAACCCACACTTAATAAAATCATGTTTAAATCTGGCCATAACACATTACATTGCATTTGAATACATGGTTCTGTTGTCATTTCGTGCTATCACGTGGTGTGACGTCATAGAACTGCATTGCAAATTTGTGAACTGTGTTTGTTATTTTTAGTAACTATTGCTGTTGCCTAGCAGAGTTTTGTCAACCCAAAATAAAATCGTCAGTGATGGTGGATGTTATTGTGTTACTGTCTTAATAACCTCTCTGAAGATGGCTCATGTGAGCCGAAAGCTTAGAACCAAATTAATAAAAAATTATCCAAATGTTGGAGAATTTCTGTCTTTATTTTGAACTGAAATTAAAGCTAAAATATGACGTTTAGAACGGCTCATGATTTAACATAATAGACATTCATTGTCTCTTATATTTAACAGTATATGTTTAGAAAATTATTTGCTGCCTCAATACACTAAATATATATATATATATATATATATATATATATAAACAGAATATCTACTTAAATACGAGTATCGATCAAAAATAATGTTCAAACAAATCATTTCATCAATCCTGGGTAAAAAAGCAATTGGAGTCTAACCGTACTAATGAGCTGTGATATGGCGAAACAGATCTGTCTGCGGACGACAATATATATATATATATATATATATATATATATATATATATATAAGAAATTATGGGGCAATACAGTAAGGGATGAACCATCTGTGCAATTGTTTTTGTTCAAATCACAAAGTGTTGACTAAGTTTAACTTAGTCTGGTACAAGGCTAAATGTCTGTAAGTACAATGCCACTTCAAGTGGGTTTGTTTTTGGCATTTTTAGTGTGTTTTGATTTTTTGAATGTGTCAAATGTAGTATTCATGAATTATAGTAGTAGCATTGCGTTTCACACATTCAGAACAACTATACTCCCCAACCCTGGAAAATGGCAAAAAAGTGTCCAAGCATGCTTGGGATAATTACTGACATGTGCAGTTTTTGTACTTCCTCAATCTCACCAAATGAAAAATGTAAAATTGCTGAAAAAACTAAATAAAATTAAAATATTCCTTGTCTGTTATATTTAATGAAAGATTAGATCTAAATCTAATCTAATCTAAATCTAAACTTATTTATAAATGGAACTTTGTGTGTGTGTCCGTTACCTATAGACTCTGTAACGGCTGAACCAATTTTCTTGAAAATTGACTCAGTTGTCCTATAAGCGTTAGCGAGTGTTCTTAGCTAGGTTTTGTGTCGAGGTACCCCTCGATAAATATCGATAATCAAAAAAATCGGGTTATAGAAGGAGTGGACTGATTTTAATCAAATTTGATACACAAATATGATATTCAGAAGTTTGAAGGTTGCAGTTCTTACAATAGTGCAGAAAATCGATTTTATATATATATATATATATATATATATATATAAAGCAAGATGTTTGTGTGTGTCTGTTTATCTGCCTGTATATCTGTATATTTTTTTTTTTTTTTTTTTTCAGCCCTTTTATTTTAGTTTTTGCTTCTGGTTTGGCTCTAAGTCAGTATAATTGTAGTTCTTAGTCTCAGCCATGATACCATTTACTCAGAGGACTTATTTAGCCTTCAAAATTCAGTTTACGATGAAAAAAAAACTTATTTGATATCAATACCAGGAAATCAAAATTTGACTTACATCCATTCATTTTTGTTTCAGTCTGTGGTTTCACTTTAACTGGAAACAACTATTGCTTTTAGTCTTTCATTCCAACGTCCAAAGAGTCTGAGCTCCAGGAACATGGATTAGTTTTAAAGCTTTCATTACACCCAAGCAACGCCGGGCTATACTGCTTGTCTCATATTAAAGATGGACTTTTTTTTTTTTTTAAGATATATTATTGTAGTATGAACATTTTTTTTATGGTGTTTTGATTTGAAATACATTTTTTATTTCTTAACTCTTTGCACTTATTTTCTGGAATGAGACGGACAGGCTTTTCTTACAAATAAAACTGTAAAAGTTTTAGGAGCTAATGTTTCTGGGGAAAAAGTAAGACACAGTTTTCATTTTGAGAATCAATAACAGTTAAAGATTTTAAACAAATGATACAATTCGTTTCAATCGTGTTGGAATAAATTGAAGCCAAGATGTTTTTCGTTTTGCTTTGTTTCATGTTCAGCAAAAATGAATTGGCTTAAAGTCTCCCACCTCTCTATAGTACCATGGAGTATATTGGGAGGCTCTCAATGAGGATTGAACTTGCTATTCTCAGTAACACATACACAGAGATCAGCTTAAATATTGTTAAACTGTTTAAATCTGATAAATAAACCTTGCTTTGTTTTGGTAGATTTACTTTGAAAGACTGTCGACATGTAATATTTTTTGCCAAGGTCACATGTCACCTCAAACATTGACAGTAGTTTGAGTGTGTTGTGTATTTAACCAAGTTTTGCAAACAGTCTCTGAGGCCCTTGATAAATTAAATCAGCGTTTTTTTGTTTTTTTTTCCCTTGATCTTTAGTCACTTGTACATCATGTTGAGGAGTTTTTGAACTTTATAATATCACCTTTACCTCTTTTATTAACTAGCAAGGTGATCTAATATTGCCCAGGTTAAAATAACACATGCGATCATCCTAAAATCTCCTCACTGGAATTGATGCATATTTTAACATCTTTCTTGATAAATTGAAATTAAGGTACATAGAATGGTAGAATTGTACAATCGGCACTCTGACCAGAAATAACAATTTCCCTTAAGAAAAACAAAAAAAATCATATTTCTATAGATTAAGCAGTCAAGATCACAAATATCTAAACTTATTTATAAATGGAACTGTGTGTGTGTGTGTGTGTGTCCCCGTTTCCTATAGACTCTGAAACAGTTGAACCAGTTTTCTTGAAAGTTTACACAGTTGTACTATAAGCGTCTGCGAGTGTTCTTAGCTAGATTTTGTATCTAGGTACCCCCAATAAATATCGATAATAAAAAAAAAATTGGGTTATAGAAGGAGTGGTCCGATTTTAATCAAATTTGATACACTCATAGACAAAGACGTAAGAAACTATATTCAGAAGTTTCAAGGTTGCAGTTCTTACAATGGTGCAGAAAATCGAATAATATATATATATATATATATATATATATATATATATAAAAAGACAAGATGTTTGTGTATGTGTCTGTTTATCTGCCTGTATGTCTGTATATTTTTTTTTTTTTTTTTTCAGCCCTTTCATTTTAGTTTTTGCTTTGGGTTTGGCTTTAAGTAGGTATAATTGTAGTTCTTAGTCTCAGCCATGATACCATTTACTCAGAGGACTTATTTAGCCTTCAAAATTCAGTTTACGATGAAAGAAACTTATTTGGTATTGATACCAGGAAATCAAAATTTGACTTACATCCATTCATTTTTCTTTCAGTCTACGGTTTCGCTTTAACTGGAAACAACTATTGCTTTTTAGTCCTTTGTGCCAACATCCAAAGAGTCTGAGCTCCAAGACCATGAATTAGTTTTAAAGCTTTCATTACACCCGAGCAATGCCGGGCTATCCTGCTAGTTTGCACATAAGTGAATACAACAAATTCAGCTGGAATTTAAACTCAACTTTTCAATTTTTCATTTCGAACTGAGATTCACTGCACTACAATGCATGTTTGCTATATTTAACAACAAACTTCAATTATGATGAAACTTGCTTCCTACAAAATCAGTTTATCATAATTTACTGTCACAATCACCTGGATAAATCCTACACGTTGTCAATGTAAATTCTCTATCATTGTCACAGCATACATAGATTTAGGTGTTTGCATCTACATAGGATGTCATTTCTATGCTTTGCTATAAACATCTCACAAAATTCATTAAGAATTTTTAATTATTGTAAATTATTTTTCTCGGATTTGCCAATCTTATTAATCATAGCATATGTAGTAAATTTTGATCTAATTTACCATAAATTTATGCAGTTTGTTCACAAAATATAAGTAAATGTACAAATGACATGCACATGTTTGATTCTTATTGAGATTGTTGTTGTGAAACTCTATCCATTCTAGTAATATGGCCCACTTTATGCATGGCCAGCAATGATGTGTCTCTCCCGAAAAAGATTTTCCTCACTCATTAAAAATAATCTCTGTTTTGGGTTTTTTTTTTGTTTTGTTTTTTTACTGTATCCTAGCTGTTCCATTATAAAAAGTAAATCCCGTCCAGTGGATGTGATTTAAAGAAAAATTAATAAATAAAAGAAGTCTGTTTGTTTGTTTTTTTTAAAGCCATAAGTAACTCATTTGACAAGTGTTTCCTAAATATCTGACACTAACAAAAGACAGAAACTGGTGCCTGACCACATCCAGATTGGTTATCATACAGAATGTATAAACGCAAACATTCTTGCTTTTGTTGCAGATGTGTTAACTCTTTTGCAGTTAGGTCTCTTTGTTCTAAACAAATCCTAACTCTTATTTCTTTAACCAGAATTGCATAAACCATTTTGGTTTAATGTTTCCACCATCATATTTTTAAAATTTAATTTTGTTAAATCCTAACAGAACCTGTTAAAGAAACTACTTCAGAAAACATTAAAAAAAAATCTTTCAGAATGATTTTTTTTTCTCTACTTCCTTTGCCATCTCAACCTGGATATTGTTACCATGAGTTTTACTTGAAAACTAAGATATATTTAAATACTAGCAGTATAGCCCGGCGTTGCTCGGGTGTAATAAGAGCTTTAAAACTGGTCCTGGAGTTCAGACTCAGCCTAAAGAATATTTGTGTGAAGTTTGGTGAGAAAAATTGTGGATTTGTATAAAGAACATACAGACAGATAAACAGACACACACACACAAACATTTTGCCTTTTATATATATGTGTATATACATATATATATTATCGATTTTCTGCATTATTGTAAGAACTGCAACTTTGAAACTTCTGAATATCATTTTTTATATCTTTGTCTTTGAATAAAATTTGATTAAAATCTGACCACTCCTTCTGAACAAAAATTTATTTAGAAACTGAAAAATCAAAATCTGAAACCAAAGTGGTTTGTGCATTTCTCAAAGAAGTAAAAGCCAGGATTTGTTTAAAGCAAAAAGACTCAATTGCAAAAGTGTCATTACAGCCTCAATAAAAACAAGTCTATGGTCTCTGTCTCTTTGATTTCTTGATTGCATGCAATGTCTGAGATTGAACAATTAACCATGTTTACTGCTGTAATTCTTAAACAACTGGAACTTTTGCTATAGTTTGCATTTAATTTGCAAGTATAGCTGTAAGAATTGAGGAAAATATTTAAAGACAGGAAAAGGCTTTTCTGTTTTATGAAAAAACAAAAACAAAAAAGAAACCAAACCATTATATATTTAGAAAAATAGCTTATTTTGTATATTTTATTTATATATATATTACAGCTCTGAGATTTCTTTTCTATTCTTAAATCATTTACCATGTGTTTGCTTGACTTTTGTTGTTCATCTTTGCTGGAAATTTTTTTTCTTAAATTGTGGAATGAAAATTTATTTTTAATGGAGGCAGACCAAAATAAGAATAAAAATTATTTTTCTTTTTTTTAATAACTTTTGAGTAATGTGAAGTTGAGACTAAAGAATAGTGTTGAGTGAATGAAACTGGCATTGAAAGAATGTAAGTGTATTTTAGACACATTAGTGTAGTGAAGAGAAAATAGACATAAGAAAAAAAACGTATATTTGAAAGTAGAGAATTTAGTGAGTGGTCAAATAATGTGAAAGAGAAATGGTAGGAGAAAGTGTAGAAGAAGAGAATAAGGAAATGGATAGAAGGGGGGATGGAGAAAGAATAAGAAAACAAGGAAATTATGAAAAATTGGGAGAAAAATATTTTTCTTAAAATTTGAATATTTAATTTTTTTTTTTTTTTTATAATTTCAAAGCACCTGATTGAAAGAAATCCAGCATTTAATAGGGGTTGGGGAATAACTACTCTTTTGAATCTGATTATTGTCAGTAATGACAATAATCGGATTATTATATAATAATTATATTATATAATAAATATAAACATGAATATATTATATAATAATTATATTATATATTATTATATCTGATTATTGTCAGTAATGACAATAATCGGATCAAAAAATTACACCAGTATGACTACTGGTGTAATTTTTGAACTCGTAAAATAATCATGGGAAAGTGCTTATTATATTATATGTTATGATCCATGGATAAAAATAATCATGCTGCAGAGATAATTATTTGGAAAAAGTGCCTTACTAAAGTCCTGTAGAGCCCGTGAAGAGCGTGAGGGCTCACAGCTCGTAGCATACCAGGCATTGCCAATATAGATCTCATAGCAGGTTGGATTTTATAGGATGAAGTTGCTAACCTCATGCACAACTCATTTTGAGTTTGTAATGGTCCTTCTAGACTGATTGCTAGCCAAGGTTAAAGAGCTTGATTCTGTTAGGGTGCTCTCCACCTTTGTCTTATAATGGACTGTTCCTATCACTATATAAAGTGGTAGTGGAAAGACCTCAGAGTTAGAGGTTGCATTGTGTTGAGCGTTGCGATTAGAATTGCATTAGCGTTGACTGTTCAGCTCGATACCAAGTCAGTTGAGTATTTCCGGTAGTGAACCGGAAGTGTGCTATACACACACTCTACGTATTACTACGATTTGTGTTACTAAACCATTGTTCCTGTACTCTACTAACAACTCTGTTGTACATACTATTTTCCAGTAATATATTTCATTTACTTTATTTCCGTTGTTTGTGATTATTTACTCAACTATTTCTGTTACACACAACATAACAGATTCACTCTACTATTTAACCCATAGCAGGATTGCTATCGTTTTCAAAAGTATTTATGCATAAGTGAATCTAACAAACTCAACTGGAATTTGAACTCTCCTCTCTGAATTCTCATTCTGGACCATGATCCATTATACCAGCTGCACATATAAGTGTCATGCTGACAGTAAAAACTGAAGGAAGTTTTCATTGTTCAGCCACTTGTATTAAAGTTAAGCAACGTTGAGCCTGGTCAGTACTTAGATGGATGACTGCTTGGGAATACCAGGTGCTGTAAGCATTTAGTGACGGATGTGCGTGCTTACGACCATATCACGTTGAATACACCGGTTCTCACTTGATCACTGAAGTTAAGCAACGTTGAGCCTGGTCAGTGCTTAGACGGTTGACTGCTTGGGAATACCAGGTGCTGTAAGCGTTTAGTGACGGATTTAGTGATGTTGTGGTGCAGTGGATATCGGCTTGGAAAGAGAAATCGGTGAGCTGAGTTTGAATTCCAGTTGAATACCCTGCATTCACTTCAGCACTGATACCCTTGGGAAAGGTATTAATCCGTCCCTTCCCTCCAGTTATGGGTTAAATAACAGGGTAGGACTTGGAGACCCTGCCCTTAAAAAAACAGATCCCAATGTATCTTAATACTCGAAAAGAAAAAAGTATTACTAGACACAAAAACTTATATAAAAACAACAATAAATTGTTGAAAGTAAACTTATTTATAAATGGAGCTTTGTCTGTATGTGTGTGTGTGTGTGTGTCCATACCTATAGACTCTGAAACGGCTGAACCAATTTTCTTGAAAATTTACACAGTTGTACTATAAGCGTCTGCGAGTGTTCTTAGCTAGGTTTTGTGTCGAGGTACCCCCGATAAATATCGACAATTGAAAAAATCGGGTTATGGAAGGATTGGTCTGATTTTAATCAAATTTGATACACTCATAGACAAAACCATAAGAAACAATATTCAGAAGTTTCAAGGTTGCAGTTCTTACAATAGTGCAGAAAATCGATTATTTATATATATATATATATATATATATATATATATATATATATATATATATGAAAGACAACATGTTTGTGTGTGTGTCTGTTTATCTGTCTGTATGTCCTTCATACAATTCCACAATTTTTATCTGATTTTCACCAAACTTCACACAAATATTCTTTAGGCTGAATCTGAGCTCCAGGAGCATGGATTAGTTTTAAAGCTTTCATTACACCCGAGCAACGCCGGGCTATACTTCTAGTTAAAAATAAAGAAAAAAGACAATTTTCATTTTTTATTTTGGTTTGCCTTTATAAAAAAAAATTCTTTCATCTTAAAATTAAACAAAGAAAAAAAATTCCCAGCAAAGATGAATAACCAAAGTCCAGCAAACACATGCTAAATGATTTAAGAAAAGAAAAAAAAATTCCTTAGAGATAATAAAAACAAAAAACTAAGAGTAAGCTATTTTTTTTAACATATAATGGTTTATCTTTTTTTCAGTCTTTAAATATTTCCCTCAATCCTTGCAGCTATCCAAATTTTAATAATAGTTCTAGTTGTTTATTGCAAAAGTAAACATGGTTAATTCTTCAATCTCAGAGATTTTCATGCAATCAAGGAATTAATAAGGTAGAATCTAGATCGTATTTCGTTGACTTTTTTATTTTCCGTTTCCACAAATCTACTTCTAATTAAGTCTTCTGTCTGAAAGCTTCTAATATTTCCATCGCCAGTTTTCCTAAATTCACACAGTATTACCCAACCTTCAAGATTAAGATCACATATACTTTTATTGAAGGGACATGTATAATCAAATTTTAAGAACCACATTTTCTAACAAAAAAATTGAATTTGAAATTTTTTGTTTTTCATATTTTATTATTGAATATTAGCCAAACACTGCATTGCATAACTTTGAAATGCCTTTATTATCATAGCATCTTATAAGTAATGTTCAGTTTTAAAGTAAACAAAATATTCTTAAATTAAGTTTGATCAGAACTTCTGTTGATGAATAACTTATTATTAATAACTTCCTTATGATTGACGGGCTTTAAAATTTAAAAAACATTTTGGTTTGGAAGAAAAGAATGTTAAGTAGTTTATCTTTTTGTGTGTTTCAAGAATAAGATTCTACCAAACTTTGGAATCAGCATTAATCAAAGAGTGAAAGATCTCGGAGAAAAATAAAGGTGTGTTATTATTCTTCCAGATGTGGTCTTTTCTACATGGGGTCATACATTATCTTGATGGAATGCCACACCTTTGTGACTAGCAAACTGGGTTTGTTTTCCTTCAAAATAATGTATAAAGCTATTAATTACTGACAGTAGATATGTGCTGTAATTGTAACGTTGACTTAGTGGCAGAAAGTGGATCACAGTCCCACTAAACACAGTATTTACCCAAGCTTTTTCACAAAGGCGGGATATGACACAAGGGTGATCTTTACATTGGGAATTCTGAGCATGTATGCTCAGACAAATATTCCCTCTTGTCTGCTTTTCTCCAGACAAGACTTTGCTCTTTAGAATGGCCTTGTCTGTGTTCCTCTCTGTCCAAAGGTGTAGAGTCTGACAAAAAGTTTTGGCACAATCTACTAAACATTTAGCAAAAGTTTTCATGGATATATTTATTTTGGCTTTGCTTAAAATCTGTTTACCTGCACTAATGCATTGTCTATATTGTTTCTTTTTTTTTTTAAATATCCACTTTTTTTTCTGTGCATTGTGGTGCAATGGATATCTACTTGGAACGACAAATCGGAGAGCTGAGTTCGAATTTTAATTCCTTGCATTCACTTACGAACAAATACCCTTTGGCAAGGTATTAATCTGTCTCTTCCCTCCAGTTATTGGTTAAGTAATACCACAGAAAGCAAACTACTGCGGGATAATCTTCTGCCTAGTCAGTCATGTCTCTTTTGAGACATGATCACCCAAAGTGTGTATCACGTATGGCACTAATCTGTTCAAAAGCTGAAATATATTTGCAAGAGTGTAAACATCTATTCTTGTTATATGGTTTGATGTGTCAAATCATGGGAAACTATTTTTCAAGTTGTAGATCATGGAAGTTGTAGAAGTTGTAGATCATGGAAAAAAAGACAGGGGAAAGCAGCGAATAACATATTTGAAGGACCTGATCAGGTGGATGATGGAACAAGGGTTGTGTGGTGTGACAGGTGAAAGCATGCTAAGAGCCACCAGGGATAGGGAGATGTGGAAAGCCATGATCGCCTATGTCCTGAAAGGACATGGCACATAAAAGAAGATCATGGTAAATCATTGAATAGCATGAATTTTGTGTTAATTCTTCAGTTGTAACAGTGATATTGCTATTGAATCCAGACAAAAACATATCCTGGTTATATTCAACAGGATAGCATGTCTGTGGCACATCTTTTAAGCTGAACCACCTCCTACCTTCTTCTGACACTTTCAAACCATAATCAGACATTTTTCTTTTTCTTTTAAAGAGTCTTATCTTTTAAACTGCTTGAATATTTCAGCAAGTTTCCTCAGTATTATTGCTATTTTATGAATTCCTACAGAATTTCAGGGATGTGCATTGTGGTGCAGTGGATATCGACTCAGAACGACAAATTGGGGTGCCAGGTTCAAATTCCAGTTGAATTCCTTGCATTCACTTACGCACAAATACCCTTGAGAAAGGTATTAATCCATTTCTTCCCTCTACTTATGGGTTAAGTAATCGGACACATTTGGTTCTATAGCCTTGGCTGGCAACCAGTCTACTGCAGAAAGCAATGGCAACCTACTGCAGGATAATCATCTGCCCAGTCAGTCATGTCTCTTTCAAGACATGATCACCCAAAGCGTGTATTGCGTACAGCACTTAACTAACTGACTGACTGAATATAATAGTTGAAAACATGATTAAGGCTTCTACTGGGCCTAAAGTGGGGGATCAGTTTTATATTGTTATGAAGTAATAAACTTATCCCCCTGCTAATTACTACTTAATAATATAATACACCTTTTTCCTCTCTAGCTATGAATCAAATAACAGGACAGATTGGGTTCTATAGCTTTGGTCGGAAACCAGTCTACCACAGAAAGCAATGTCAACCTACTGTGGAATAATCTTCTGCCCAGCCAGTCATGTCTCTTTCCAGACATGATCACCCAAAGCGTGTATCACGTATGGCACTTACTTGACTGACAGTATTGCAGATCTTGTACACCCTTGCACAAATTAATTGAAACAACTGCTTTAGTTTCCTTTCTTTCACCATATGGTCAGTTTTAGACCCACTGGAGTCTCAGGGTGTAATCAATTTCTGTTTATTTTTTAACAGATTAGACTATTTGCAGTGGTGCACAGTAATATGAATCTATTTTTAGGGTGTATGATGAAATTTGTTTGGCCTTGGAAAATATTGGGCCATCTGTGATTGCATCAGATTTTTATAATGACCAAACACTATTGTCTCGACTGTCGATTAGTTATCCTATGGCCATTGCCTGTGATGGACGTTGATCCAAGAAAGCGTAAGAAAATTGTAATGCTGCACGAACACACACTGGCAAGCCTTACAGAGAGATTGCGGATATTGTTGGTGTCAGCCTTTCAACTCTCAGTTGTATCATCAAGGTGAAAATTTTTAATTCCATTTTTATCCAACTCTCTGTCTACCTTACCGAATAATTTCAATCTTTGTCAAGATTTCTGAAATGAATGTTTCTACTATTTACATTGTTCGAACTGTTGTCCTCATCTCTGTTGTCATATTCATATCGTTTTGGCTGTTGCATGCTTCGGCCTTTTTCAGATGATTGGAATTTCAAAAGCATGAAGGAAAATATGGTTGGAAGAGAAAAACAATACCAAGAAATGACGTATATGTGATCAAGGAAAGTGTGAAAGATCCAAGGAAGACACTGTTCATTTTGTTTCAATTAATTTGCACAAGTTTGTTTGGTAGACACATAATGTGTATTGAACAGGTGAAGAGGCTCATCCCTTGTTCCCTGTTTAGGATGTGGTTTCTGGCTTTCTCTTTTCCAATCTTTTCCCTTTTACATAGCCCCCTGCACATCAGTGGTGTTACCGCCTTGCTCGGGGTGATATGAAAAAAAAATGTCTGATGAGAATTTTTCTTAGCTGAGGTCTTCAGTATTTTCAGATATAATCTTAGCTGTATGATTCTGTTATCTCTGAAAGAGCACAACATCTGTTCAATTTATTAAGCTGGATTTCTTTTAAAGTCATGTTAAAATATTCTGACTGCTGACAGTGATACTGAAAGTAACTCGGAAGTAGACAGCGCCAATGCAATCATACCAAAAGCTTTGACTGGGGATCTGTTTTTAGTTACCAGTTCACTTCTTCAAATCCATTGTTTGCATTGCTTTATAATCTTGCAAAATATTCATATTTTTTTTCATCAACAGTTATTAATATGCATTGCAGGAATGCAACAAAGTGTATCTCTTGCTTTAAATCGAATTGTTGATGGTGAACCATTGAGTTGTTTTAAATTTGGTGTTAATTTTTCAGTCGCAACAGTGATATTTCTCTGTGATTTCCTGAAATGAGGAGTTTTTTATTATTTACGTGCTATTAAAGTAAAAATGCTAGTCAGAGGAAAACACTGGTGAATCAAATGTTGGAAAGAATCCATCTATTTGCTAGGCTATGAGGACCTTTTTAGTAGGCCTAGCATAGAAATAAATACCACATGTTCGTTGTGGTGCAGTGGATATCGGCTCGGAATGAGAAATCAGGGAACCGAGTTCGAATTCCATTGGAATCCATTGCATTCACTTATGCACAAATACCCCTGGGAAAGGTATTGATCTGTCTCTTCTCTCCAGTTATGGGTTAAATAGCAGGACAGATTGGGTTCTATAGCCTTGGCTGGCAACCAATCTACCGCAGAAAGCAATGGCAACCTTCTGTGGGATAATCTTCTGCCCAATCAGTCATGTCTCTTTCGAGACATGATCGCCCAAGCATGTTTTATGTATGGCACTGAACTGACTGAATGGAAATGGAGGCAAGGCTTCAACAGCAGCAGCATCATTAAGAGAATCCTATGCAAGTGCAGTCAACTATGACAAGCAGTAGTCTCACCAACAGGCAGGCTAAGTTTAAGTCTTGGTTATCCACTCAGGAATGTCCCTAGTGGATCAAAGCAAATTTAGTGATACAGCAATTGTGAGTTCAATCTCTAGACCTGACGTTATCTACTTGGGACTCAGTAAAAATGGGGTAAGCAATAAATTAGCAATATTAGATTGTAACCAAATGATATCTTTGTTGCCATGGTTAGTAGAACAAGAACAATCTACCACTGTTGATTAGATATAAAATTTAGTTCAAAATTCCCTGAAGGTTACCCAGATTGATAAACACCTGATGAAGGCTGGTGGTCACATCAGCTGAAACAACATAACATCAACAACATTTACTACCTCCACATATAAAAAACCATCAGCAAAATCACTTGTGCTCTCAACTATAAGAGTGAATGCCCTAACTACTACAAAATAGCACATACTCAATTTAAATAACCGAGCACATACTAACTCCTCCACAAAGAAGTTTTTAGTTTGAACAAAAAAGATATTGAGCAGACTCTCATTAATAATGACCTCCCAAACCACATTGTAGATGAACAGATCAGACGATATTTCAAAAACCTCAACGCACATAAAACAGAATATGGCGCTTCCACCAAAGATTTTAAACATATCAAACTCTTTTATTGCAATCAGATGCATGATATTTACAAGCGAGATGAAAAGATGTGTTTCTTCGAATAATAACGAGGAAAACCTTAACTGATATCAGTCAGTTAAGTGTCATACATGATACATGCTTGGGCGATCATGTCTCTTTCGAGACATGACTAACTGGGCAGAAGATTATCCCGCAGTAGGTTGCCATTGCTTTCTGCAGTAGACTGGTTGCCGACCAAGACTATAGAACCCAATCTGTCCTGTTATTTAACCCATAACTGGAAGGAAGAGACGGATTAATACCTTTCCCAAGGGTATTTGCGCGTAAGTGAATACAATGAATTCGGATGGAATTTGAACTCGGCTCCTCGATTTCTTGTTTCGAGCCGATATCCAATGCACCACAGCACACATCCTACTGATATAGGTAATTATAAAAGCCAAGTTTGACTTCCAGTTAAATTTGTTACATGCTTTTATGTGCAAATGCCCTTGGAAGAGGTATTAATCTGTTGCTTCTCCCAGACAAGATGCCAAAAGGCAGAGCCTCATCTGAAAAAAGTAGACATGAGGTAATTTTTGCCCTCCAGCTATGGGTTAAATAGCAGAATTGATTGGGTTCTGTAACTTTGGTTGGCAACCAGTCTATTGCAGAAAGTAATGGCAACCTACTGTGAGAAAATTTTTTGCCCAGTCGGTTATGTCTCCTTTGAGACATGATCACCCTAATGTGTCTCACGTATGGCACTTAACTGACTGAATAATAAAAACATTAAAAATAAATATACCTTCAAATACGTCGGCTTTGAATATTCAAGAAATCTTATCAAAGAATAACACACACTCTATAAGGCAATATTCAACTTTAAATGATCATTGACACACTTTAAATGATCATTGACACACTTTAAATGATCATTGACACACTTTAAATGATCATTGACACACTTCATTGCATAGTTGTTCTAAAGCATATTGGATCTAACAAAAGTTCCTCCGACCAAGAGTGATGCAGATTTGAGTCCTGCTGGAGAGCATATATATATATATATATATATCTATATTTTTTTTTTTTTTTTTTTTTAATAAGATTTGTAAAATATTCAGGCTACTAAATGAAAATGAATAAATTTTCTGTTTAATAAGTAAATAAAACGTCTACTCAAATATGGATTTTGACTAAAACTTTGCCTTGTTGGCATGGTTTCAAAATATGCCAACTACGTCTCTGCAAGAGATAGTCCACCAATAGGGCCACCTGTTTGTTGTGTGTGGTAACCTGTGATGCCTGAGAACAGGATTTTGGTGGTTGAGGATTTTAGGAGTTGAGCTATGCATATACTTCTAAATTCCAACACGCCACTTTGGCCCCTACTTGAGCTAGATGATCAGTTGGAGAGGCCCAATCCAATGAACCAGCTGGTCACGTCAAGTCCTAAGTCAGACTAACAAAAACAAAATTTGGTCACATTTAGCATATCAAACATTAAACTGACTTAGTAAGTAGTGGCTGTAGGGTCAATCGAACTGGGAACAAGGAATCTGATGTGACTTGCAACCTCTGAGGAAAATCTATACTTGGATGGTTGATACTGGATATAATATGAGGCTCATGAATAGTAATAATAAAGAATGAGTACAAAATCACCAAGTGACTACACATTGATATAGGCATAGAAAGTGACTTAAAAAATCAATCAAAGGAAAGTTTTTTGAAATTCATTTTAATAAAACCAATAGAAGACAAACTAATGACAAAGTTGTCACCTTTTGTTATAGAGAAAATCTTAGCATCACGAATAATTCCAAAAACAATGAAAAAAATTAGAAATAATGTTACAGATAGAAGTCAAAGGCAAACCTGATGCTGAATCTCTCCTAAAGGTGACCAAATTTCATGATATAAAGGTAAGGTTCTACTCACACTAATTTTTAAATTCTTCTAACAGTGTGGTGTGAAGCACTGAACTTTTACTGTATACACTGAAGGAAATTAAGAACAAATACTCTATCGAAAAAACAAAATATCATAGACATAAAAAAACATGAAAAAGAAGTAATACAATTTTAGATACCAACACTTGTATCATCACTCTTGATGCACCAGAACCACCACACGAAACAAAAAATTGACGATATATTAATCAATGTAAACCATTTTCCAATGCTCTACCTTAAAATGTTGGAATGATCTGGCATTCGTATAAATTAATGCAGAAAAACTTGTCTGTTATTCGAGCCTCTTAATATATTTTGTCTTTTCTCTGATATTGACATTTAAAGTTCAGCTAGGAATGCCAAAATGGTTTTAGAAATCTCAACATCACACTTTGGTAGGAAATATTTTGTCTGTCAATGTCTTCACTTTTTTTTTTTTTTTTTTTTTTTTTTTTGCAGCTCAAGTGACATAAATTCAGCAATATGAACCGTTTTTAAAATGTATTAATCAGAAAACAGTATCAGAATACAGATGTTAACATGGTCAGATCAGGGAAGGTGAGGCAACGTTCTAAAACCACTGCACATCTCCAATCTGTATAACCAACACAACTTTTAGAAAAATACAAAATGTCTCCTTTCGCTAAGATTTATTTTTAACTGTGGTTGTAAAAATTTGCCATTTAGTTTTTACACCATTTGTGGATATATATTTAGTTGACAAAAATAATTTTAATCTGTACTGAGCATAACCGAATCAGGTGACATTTATTAAAGTTTGACCTTGTAAAATGTTACTTTTTGTCTTTGTGCACTCAAAAAAAGCATAGGGTAGTGATTTGTGTATTAAAGACTTTAATATATTCCAAATTCTTTGCAGACTGCTTCGTGCTCATTGGACATTTTCTAAATGAATTAGATGTCATATGTGATATCCATAAGAGTCTAGATATGATGAGAATATTTAAAAACATGACTAGAGTACTTAGGTTAATGTATCGGTTTTCTTGCATTATTGGGCAAAAGTACTCATAGCACAACCAATCTTGTGTTTGATTTTCCAATACAAAATTTGTTTTAACTGATCAATACACGGAAATATATGAAGTGCTTAGAATTTGTGAATTCTATATCTTTTTGGTTAAAGGTATCACTAAGTAGTACTCACATTCTATTTTTATTAGGTTAAATTATAAATAGTTTGGGTTTATCAACTTTATTCTTTAAATAATAAAATACAACTATACTTTATTCAATTAGGTTTTTACTATCATTTGCAATGACATGCTGCCACTTATTAGGTAGTTATTTTGGTATCTTTTGAGTAAAATTTTGGGGGTTTTGATTTGAAAATATTTTTAGACAGACTATTGAATCTGGTTTTCATTAACCCTCTAGGGCCATTCGTATCATATTTGATACAGTATGAAAACAAGCCTTGAAAGAAATATTTTCCTGAAAAATTCTTTAAGAGAAATATTTTATAAATTTCAAATGAAAGCAGTACTGACTGCTCAGTCAATGAATACCAAATGTTTCCTTATAGGGAAATACCAAATGTTTCCTTATAGGGAAATACTGTATCAAATATGATACGAATGGCCCTGGAGGGTTAAGTAGTAATTAGTGGGGGATCTGTTTATTACTTCATAACAATATAGAACTGATCCCCCACTTTATGACAAGTAGAAGCCTTAATCATATTATATTATTAACCCTCTAGGGCCATTCGTATCATATTTGATACAGTATGAAAACAAGCCTTGAAAGAAATATTTTCCTGAAAAATTTTTTAAGAGAAATATTTTATAAATTTCAAATGAAAGCAGTACTGACTGCTCAGTCAATGAATACCAAATGTTTCCTTATAGGGAAATACTGTATCAAATATGATACGAATGGCCCTAGAGGGTTAAAGAAAAATTTCCCTGTCAGTGATTGATAAAAAGGTTGGTATAAGGACAAATCAACTGAGTTACAAAATGTTTTTCTTGTGTTTTGACTGCATGCAGCTTTGCATTGTCATCTCAGTCTTGACAGCATGTTCCGCTGGGCTTAGGGTGGAAAGTTGATATTTTTTTTTTTTTTTTCATAACAGTGTGGCCTCAAACAAGGCATTTTACTGCCACCGTTGTGCAGGGGGTTACATAGGAGGAAAGTTTTTTTTAATCGTATCACCCCGAGCAAGGCAGTAACGCCACTGATGTGCAGGGGGCTACGTAATAGTGAAAAGATTGGAAACGAGAAAGCCGGAAACCACATCCTAAACAGGGAACAAGGGATGAGCCTCTTAACCTGTTCAATAGACGTGGGTGGAGTGTGAACCGGGCGATAATTTTGTCTATCTACTCCAATTAAAAAAATAGCATGATCACTAGACAGGGGACACCCGGGATTATGAGAAAGAGTGACAGGTTATAGGGGATGTCAGGAAGTGAGTAAGAAAAGTATGAGAATATTGATGAGAGTGGGGTGGACGGAGAAAAGAGCATGAGAGAGAGGATACAAGTTAGTGAGACAGGAGATGACTGTTGACTTTACATTTGAATTCTTGAAGATTGTAGTTGTCGGGAAAGAAAGTAAGTGGAAGAGAATTCCACAGGCAGAAAGTGCGAGAAAAGAAGCTGCTGGAGTAGAATTTGCATTTACAATTTATCAGTTTCACATTAAAAGGATGGGACCGAGTTGCTAATCTTGTGGCTCTAGTAAATTTATATATAGGGGGCACCAGTGAGCTAAGTTCATCAGAGCAGAAGCTGTGAAAGAATTTGTAGAGGAGACACAGGGAAACCACACTGCGTCGGTGAGAAAGCGACTGTATCTGAGCTGCCAAGTCGGGATTGATCACATTACAGATTCTTTGTTGAATTTTGTCAAGGTGGATATGCCCCGGAAAGGAATATATATATTATTTGAAGTAGCTAAATGGTTTTGGCAAATGTAACCAGGTAGAACAATCTAGCATGTAGTCGTAATGGACTGGTACTCGTCGTATGCTTAGGCTTAGGCTTATGCAATAGGCGTAGTCCTAGGTGTCCCCACCTCAGTCTGTATTTATGGCTGACACCAGCCAATCACATTACTGTGAGGGGGAACCAAGGTGTATGCATATTCATTACATCAAAAGGTAAGTTATATACGACTGGCAGCTGAAAAGTCAAAGCAACACAAAGACTACACAAAGTGTGGTAAACTTAATTTTATTATTTAAACTGCTACTGGATCTATCTTGCTCCCAGCATTCCCTGGTGGGACCGAAAGTGTTTACAATCATCATAATGATAATCATCATTATTGAAGTTATAACATGTACGAGAGAAAAATTTTTCCTTTAATCCACTGTGTATGCTGTCACTGTCATCCAGAAAATACTAGTGTACACCATTATTATTATTTATGACCACATCTATCTATCTATCTAAATCTAAACTTATTTATGAATGGAACTTTGTGTGCGTCTGTGTGTCTGTTACCTATAGACTCCGAAATGGCTGAACCGATTTTCTCGAAATTTTACACAGTTGTACTATAAGCGTCTGCGAGTGTTCTTAGCTGGGTTTTGTGTTGAGGTACCCCCCACCTCCGATAAATATCGATAATCGAAAAAATCGGGTTATAGAAGGAGTGGTCCGATTTTAATCAAATTTGATACACTCATAGACAAAGACATAAGAAACAATATTCAGAAGTTTCAAGGTTGCAGTTCTTACAATAGTACAGAAAATTGATTATATATATAAAAGGCAAGATGTTTGTGTGCGTTTGTCTGTTTATCTGCTTGTATGTCTGTATTTTTTCAGCCCTTTTATTTTTGTTTTTGCTTCAGGTTTGGCTCTAAGTAGGTATAATTGTAGTTCTTAGTCTCAGCCATGATACCATTTAGTTTACGATGAAAAAAAACTTATTTGATATCGATACCAGGAAATCAAAATTTGACTTACATCCATTCATTTTTCTTTCCGTCTACGGTTTCGCTTTAACTTGAAACAACTATTGCTTTTTAGTCTTTCATGCCAATGTCCAAAGATTCTGAGCTCCAGGACCATGGATTAGTTTTAAAGCTTTCATTACAACCGAGCAATGCCGGGCTATACTGCTAGTGGTTAATAGTTTGGATGATACATTCATCATTGCAATTGGCTCCCCAAAATGGAAATTACTTATGACTCGACCTAATAAATTTGAGTTTCTCTTCTGATGTTGTTCCTTCTCATTGGCTTAGCCAAAGGAATTTCCTTTTGGTCTCTTGAGGAAATTGTTTTTCTTGTGTTAGAAGATAAGGAGGATTATCTCAAAGATCATTTGAAATTTGGGTGGTAAATTAGTTATTTAACAAAGGTGGACAATTAAAGCCTGACATTTCTTAAAATCTAACAGTATCATAAAGAGAATGTAGATATTTTTGAGATGGTCAATGTCTTTGATAAAACCTGTTCAGCTAGTGTTTTCCAAACTTTTTAAGAAACGGCACACTCAGCAAAATTTTTTAAGGGAAATGGATTTAAATGCTATGAAATAAATCGGTAAATTAAAAAAAAATATCCACAAATATGAATTTTATTTCAATGTCTCTTAACTATTCATGCAAAACTTGTGCCTCATGTTTTTTTTATTCTTTTTTTATTCTTTTTTTTAATTTCTTCAATGTTTGGCTGAATGCGTGATAAGCAGACCATTTTCTCTTTTTCGGTTGAGTGTCAGTTGGTTAAGTGCCATACGAAATACATGCTTAGACGATCATTTCTCACAAGAGATATGACTGAGTGGGCAGAAAATTTTCTCGCAGTAGATTGCCATTACTTTCTGTGGTAGACTGGTTGCCAACCCAATCTGTCCTGCTATTTATCCCATAGATGGAGGGAGAATTGACGGATTCATACCTTTTCCTTGGGTATTTGCGCATATGTGAATGCAACAAATTCAACTGGAATTTAAGCTCTGTTCTCCAATTTCTTGTTCTGAGCTGATATCCATGACATCACAATGCGTTGTGTAGACTTTCTTATTTCTTATATTTGATATTATTTAGCAGCACACTTAAGAGGATGGCACGACACACTAGTATGCCATGGAATGGCAATTGAGGTTCATGAGGTTGAGCTATCAATGTGTTTCTTGGTTATATAAAAAGAAAAAAAAATGAAAAAAGACCCAATACAATCCACTTTTTTTATTCAAATTAACTCTCTTGTATAAACTACAAGAAAACCGAATGTATGGCTATCAGCAAACAAAGGAGCCCAAAATCATATTACAGGTTGGGGATACTAAAATCAAGCAAATACAAAGATTTAAGTACTTGGGAAGTGTTCTAACAGAAAGCAGAAAGTGCGACATTGAGATCCGATGGCAAATTGACATGGTGAGTGACACATTCCAGAAGGTGAGCAGAGTATTAAGATAGGAAAATTTGGCTAGAAACAAAGAAGAGAGTACTGGATTGCTATGTGATGTCAGTTCTTCAATATGGCAATGAATGCTCGACAATGTCATCAAAGATGAAGGAAAAACTTGAAGCAACTGAAATATGGTTCTACAGAAGGATGCTGCAGATATCATGGATCAAGCATGTGAGCAATGATGAGGTTTTGGAAAGGATGGAAATGAAAGGAAATTAATACTGAACATCAGCAAAAGACAGCTGAAGATCCTGGGACATGATGAGGAAGGAAGGCTTGGAGAATCTGATACTCACAGGTAGATAGAGGGAAAGAGACAGAAGGAAGCAGTGAATAACATTTGATGGGCCTGAGCAGGTGAATGGCAGTGTGGTTTTGGTGAGGTACCAGGAGAAAGTGTGCTAAGAGCCACCAGGGATAGGAAGATGTGGAAGGCCATGATCACCTACGTCCTGAAGGGACATGACACATAGAAGAAGATATTACAAAGTGTTATTGTATATTATATTTTATTGAACAGGTGAAGAGGCTCATCCCTTGTTCCCTGGTTAGGATGTGGTTTCCGGCTTTCTCTTTTCCAATCTTTTTACTCTTACGTAGCCCCTTGTGCATCAGTGGCGTTATCGCCTTGCTTGGGGTGATTTAATAAAAAAATAAAAATTACAAATTTCCATTGCAAAATGCCTTAATAATAAGAAATCATCTCTTGTATTTTGGGGAAAATAAGTACATTTGGCATTTTAAAAGTTCTTTTGCTCTTTTATTTCTGTGTATAATTGTAGAATGCTTACTGTCATGCTATGGTTTCACAAAAGATGTAAAGGCCAAGCACAGAGTCCAATAGTACAAGATTAGATCTGGTGACATTTTTATTTATTTATTTCTGTTACACTGAAGTTATTTCTGACCGTGTACACATAAATGCCTATATATTTTTGTATTATTATTTTTATTTTTTATTTAAAAAAAAAAGACAAAATATTTAATCGTCTGTTATTTTGAATTTAAAAAAAAAGAAGACATTTTTCTAGAATATACCTGATTTTTCCCCCCCATTTATCTCTGGTTCTTATTTACAGTGGTTTCAAATTTCTATTTGTTAGTTGGCTTTTTACTCCTCCGCCCCCCATCCCCCCCCCCCCCCGAGGGAAAAAAAAAACAAAAGAAAAGAAGCTCTACTCTCCATGAGTAAGAAATACATTTTTAAGCTTCTTACAACCCACAATTTTATTTTCTGTTCCCCCTTTACTTAGCTCTTTGCGAATATCCTGACCCTTCCCTTTCCTTCTTGTTAGTATCTTTTTACATAGTTGTTTGGCCCACGGTCCCAACATTAAGAAGGAAAAAAAAAAAAGCGAAACAAAAAACAAGCAAGATATTTAGTCGAGGTTGAAATAGCTACGAGCAATGGGTCTTCCTAGTCTGTCTTGATGTGTGCATCTTTTGTGTATAAAACGACAGACAAGCAAGAAGTGGTACTTTGTCGTGGGGTATACTGCAGTCTGGAGGGATGGGTTACGCAATAATACCTCAGCCCAACATACGTCCATCTTTTTATTTCGGGGTTTGCACCAGAAATTTGCCTACATCAGCAGCAGCGACGGCGGCCCTTTTCGCTGCTTGTGCTTCTCTTGAAATCTTTGAAAATGGATCTATCTACGTTTAACGACTGTTCCTCTGTGATATGTTTATTTTTTTCAACAAACTTCGCGTAATTTGGATAAAGATGTATTGTACATTAACGTTATCATGACAATGTAGCAAAAACGGTCAGCTGGGCATACCATGCTTCGTACCATTGAGGTAAATTGCTTTTTCAACTTTTCCTTGTTTCTGTGTGCCGAATAATTCCGAATAATTGTCTAAGAATATTTTTTTGGTTCGTTATTTTATTTATTTATTTTTTTTAATATCGTTTTATATTCTGGAATGTAGAAGGTTAATTTCTAGCTTACAAAAAAACAACTTTTTTTTTCCTCCAACTTGAACAAAAGAACAATAAGAATTATTGTTTTTTACTGCTGAAAAAAACATATGAAAAGGCGGCTTTATTTTTTAAAAATCTTTATTTACTTTTTATTAAAAATGCTAACATATGCCTAAAAAAAACTGACTTGAAAAGAAAGACTGTCTTGCTCAGGAACTCTATTGTTTTCTTTTATTTTTATGTATTTTTAAAAATCTCCAAGAATTATGTTAAAATTTAAATTTTAAGTGAAGAGATTGATTTGCAATAAAAATCTGTTAAAAAAAAGCCTAAGTCAGTATTTTTTATAAAATATATTTTTAAAATTTTATTTAAAGATTAAAAAATGTGTGTGATGGGCTGGAACAAATTTAATCCAAAATTTCAAAATCTAACATTAACAAGTGTTACTGATATTTTATTATTTGTTTGTTGTGTGATGTACCATATTTTTTTTCTTTGTGAATTCACAACCAAAATCTCTGGTTATATATTTTTAATTTTTTGCATTTTTCTTCGTTAAAGTTTTTATTTTTTATTTTTTATAACATCTAAATTTCTTTAGTTTCGGGATTAATTTTATGCATTCGCATTTCTTTTTTTGTTTTTTCGAAATTAAAATTTACAACCAATTTTAATTTTCGAGTGGAATGTGGAAGTGCCTTTGAAAAGCAGTTAATTTTCTAGGAAGTTTTTCCGTTTTTGAAGATGAAATACCGACAATATAAACAAAGTTTTAAGAAAGACTAAAAAAAAAAATTATTTCAAGATCTTTTGTTTGACAGGTTTCGTTTTTAAAAGCTAAATTTTAACTTTGAATTGTAATGGAAACTTTTTAAAGTTTAAAAAATAAAAGTAAAACTGGTGTTTGAAATTTTACTTTCAGTTAAAAAATTTTGAATCTTGTATTTTTTTTTTTAAATTGGAAAATTTAAAAAAAAGATGACTGCACTTCAACGTGGTGTACTGTGTTTGTTTGAATAATTACAACCGAATAGTGAATTTGATCCTCACCCGGTGCCATATTAAAGTTATACTTAGAAAATTACGGTAAATTACCATTTAGGAAATTGGGAAATCTTTTGTTTCATAATTTATTGTTGTCAGTAAAAAGTAGAAATGAGAAGGGGATTAATTTTAATTTTTAGAAAGTAAAAGGAAAAAATTTAAAACTTTTTTTTTTTTTTTTTTTTTTTTGTATAAATTAATTAATCCATTTTCTTTTCTCTATAATAAAAAAAAATAGTCACCAGTTTGGGAGGTTAGGGATTTTATGCAGTATTTTTAATTAAAAATCTAATGTAAATTGCAAAACTTTTTTTTCCTTATTTTGACATTAGGCAAAAAATAAAAAAAACAAAATGAAGTGTTGGTCGCGGGGAATTGGAACAGGTGGTTTGTGAATGTGAAGAAAAGGAGGATGTGCGTTGTGGTACAGTGGAACGAGAAACCGGGGAGCCGTGTTCGAATTCCAGTTGAATCCATTGTATTCACTTACACACAAATACCCTTGGGAAAGGTATTAATCCGTCTCTTCCTTCCAGTTATGGGTTAAATAGCAGGACAGATTGGGTTCTATAGCCTTGATCGGCAACCAGTCTACCGCAGAAATCAATGACAACCTACTGCGGAATAATCTTCTGTTCTGCCCAGTCAGTCATGTCTCTTTCGAGACATGATCGCCCAAGCGTGTTTCACGTATGGTACTTAACTGACTGACTGAAGAAAAGGAAAAGCTTTTTCGTGAGCTGACTAAAATAAAAATAAATGAAATAGAAATTATACGTTGCTGCCCCTCAGATTTTTTTTACCTTGTTTGTTTTTTTGTTTTTCATTATCTGACTAAGTGAAGTATTATTTTTGTTTCGTTTTTTAAAGTTTACAAAGTTTATGCAAGTTTCATTACAGTTACAGTTTTAAGCACAATAAAAATTAAACATATGCAAATAAGTTATTTATAACTAGAGTTGAGAATTATTGCTATCATTACCGACAGAAAAAAATGATTATGTCAAGCAGGAGGAGAAAGAGGAAAAGATGAGTCTCATATTCAGCTTGGCCAAATTCTTGCGAGTTCCTAACCGGAAGCACATTGTTTTGCATTTTTTTTTCTTTGATGACTAGAAGACTCTTTGGGTCAGTTGTTGCGTGCGGATGAAAATGATTTGCTTTGTCATTTGTCCTCAATTGTTTCTTTTTGTTGTGGTTCTTTGCTGGTTGGTCAGTTAACTTAAACTGTAAGTAAAATAAGAAAAAAACCCCAAAAAACTCTACCTCCAAAGACAATTCTAGAGATCACTTTTTGAAGGTTCAAAATTTGAACCTTCAATTTTGAAATTCAAATTCCAGTTGAATTCCTTGCATTCACTTGGGAAAGTTATTAATCCGTCTCTTCCCTCCAGCTATGGGTAAAAAATAACAGGACAGATTGGGTTCTATAGCCTTGGTTGGTAACCAGTCTTTCGCAGAAAGTAATGGCAACCTACTGCGGGAAAATCTTCTGCTCAGTCATGTATCTTTCGAGACATGATCACCCAAGCGCGTACCAAGTATGGCACTTAACTGACTGGATGATAATCTGTAGTTTGAAAGCTAAATTGAAGTTGTCTGTTTTAGAGCGATAGTGTTAAGGGCGATAGTGTTAATAGAAAGTTATCTGATATCTTTTTGTTGTTTTGTTTATATTTTTGAGATGAGGTATTGTAATTTATTTACACTAGAGTTTGGAGTGAACTGTTGTCCTCATCTTTGTTGTTATATTCACTATGTTTCAGCCATTGTATATTCTGATCTTGTGATTAAGATTTCAAACTGAACCATTTATTTTGTTCACAGGGGTAGATTGTTTTAGTTCTGCAAGGCACACCTCTTCCTGATGCCTCAGTATTAGTTATCTCCTTTTAACTTTTGAAGTTTTTGTTCAGGTATTGAACTCAAAACTTTTTGGAGAAGGAAATTACTGGAAAGTAATTGACACTCACCTGAAGCAAGCTGAATATAAAATGCTCGTCATACCAATAACATTTCCACCGAGCTTCTCTATAGCATATGACTTCATTGAAGTTCTTTTGATCCTTTCGAATTTATATTTAAATTGGGGTCATCAGGAGAGGATGTGCACTGTTTTGGGTATCAAGTCACTGGATTCAACCAACACTTTTATCCACTTAAAGACATCAGTGTATGAATTTTTGAGACTTATAAATGTCATGTCTTTGTAATATTTTTTTTTTTTGCCAGAGCTCATATTACGATTTCATTATTTTTGTATCGTACTTTGCATTACTGATTCCCAGATTGTATTCATTTCTATGCTTGGCTAATTTAAGAGATTTTTATGGCATAGCATATGTACTGATTCCTTAAGTTTTCATATTTTCCATAGTTCTCTGTTTATTATTTCAACTTCATTCCACAGAAGGTGGTGATTTCCTTTTTCCTTCCATACGTGGTCAGCTACACCTGGATTTTCTATTTCCTCTTCTGTTATGGCCTCATGGTGTTGTTGCAGTCTTACCTTAAAGGGCTGGCTCATTTCTCCTTTATATTTTTTACTGCAACTGCATGGGTTGGAAAACACACAGTGCAAGAGAAAACAACAAATTGTAATATGAGCTCTGGTAAAAAAAACAAAAAAAACAAAAATTATTTCTAAGACATGGGGTTTATAAGTCCCAAACATTCATACACTGATGTTCTCAAGGACACATAGCCCAGTGGCTAAAAGTGTTTGTTGAATCCAGTGAATTAACTCAAAGAATTGGGAATTCAATACCTGGTTACAGCAGAGATCAACAAAAACTTCGAGTTAAGAGATAATCTACTCTAGTGAACAACATTAGATTGTTCCAGTTCCAAGAGCCATGCATCTTCAGATGTTTTTGTGTATTTTATGAATAAAAAAATTAATTTAATGTTTATTTTTTCATAAAATGGTAAATAGTGAATATTGTATTATAGTTGGTTCACATATTTTTTATAATCTCGTAAATATAAAGTTATTCTTGTAAATAAGCAACCTTATAAACAGTGTATATTATTTTTGTCAATTCTTGAGTATAAAGAAAATGTATAAATCCACTTCGTTTTGGTTTTCTTAAAATTTTAACCATTGCTTTTTAAAATGATAAACATTTCTGAGGGAGTCAAAAGTGTATACAGTAATATTAGTATCAAAGGAACAATTGTTCTTTAAAAATAACATTTTCTTCTGGCTACAAAAGTTAAGCATTACCTACTGCAAAATTAAAACTTGCTGTTATTAAATTAATTTTAAAATTCTGTATTTGATATATCTACTTGATACTAATATTTGATTTGTTTTTCTATCAATTTTGTGATCTTGAAATCTTTTTTTTTGGTGTGTCAATGGATTGTCATTGTAAACAAAATAATAAATATTTATATTGTTTAGATTTTGTCTCTATTGCCATACTAGCAGTATAGCCTGACGTTGCTCAGATGTAATGAATGTTTTAAAACTAATCCATGGTCCTGGAGAATGAAAGACTAAAAAGCAATAGTTGTTTCAAAACTGTAGACTGAAAGAAAAATGAATGGATGTAAGTCAAATTTTGATTTCCTGGTATCGATATCAAATAAGTTTTTTCATCATAAACTGAGTTTTGAAGGCTAAATAAGTCCTCTGAGTAAATGGTATCATAACTGAGACTAAGAACTACAATTATACCTACTTAGAGCCAAACCCGTAGCAAAAACTGAAATAAAAGGGCTGAAAAAAATAGACATACAGGCAGACAAACACACACACACACAAACATCTTGCCTTTTATATATTATCTGCACTATTGTAAGAACTGCAACCTTGAAACTTCTGAATATCGTTTCTTATGTCTTTGTCTATGAGTGTATCAAATTTGATTAAAATCAGACCACTCCTTCTATAACTCGATTTTTTTTCGATTATCGATTTTTGATATTTATTGGTGGGGTACCTCAACACAAAACCTAGCTAAGAACACTCGCAGACGCTTATAGTACAACTGTGTAAATTTTCAAGAAAATCGGTTTAGCCGTTTCAGAGTCTATAGGTAATGGACACGCACAGACAAAGTTCCATTTATAGATAAGTTCAGATTAAATTTAAATTAGATTCACAATGTTTTGTCAGTTGTATGACTGTGTCGTCTTCAGATGATATTTGTTAGAATACAGTTCAAACAATGTAAATAGTGTAGTTACTATACCTCATCATAAATATAAACAAACTGTAGATCTTGTGCATTTAATGTCACAGAGAAATGCAAAGAATGGATTCTTTTTATTGTTGGATTGTTGCTGTTTCCTATACATCTTTTTTAATTAATTCTCTAGTTTTCATCATTGTTCGGGGGCGGAAAAAATCCCCCAAAATGCGCAACTAGATTTGTTTTACTGGAAACTATCGCCCGGTTCACACTCCACCCATGTCTATTGAACAGGTGAAGAGGCTCATCCCTTGTTCTCTGGTCAGGATGTGGTTTCCGGCTTTCTTTTTTCCGGCTTTCTTTTTTCCAATCTTTTTACTCTTACGTAGCCCCCTGTACATCAGTGGCGTTACCGCCTTGCTTGGGGTGATATGATTAAAAAAAAAAATACCAAGAGACTTTTACTTTAATTGGAAACATTTTTCATAGAGTTTATTTAAAGAAACCATAGAATGATACAAGCAGTTAAATTCATAACATTTATGTACAAATCCTGACTATTTTCTTTTTTCTGTCTGTCCTGTTAGTTTTTAGCAGCCCTTCCATCAAAGAACCTACTTCATAAAACAATAAACAAAAATAATTCAAAATCCTTTGTTACTCTGATCTTTTTTTTAAATTTTTGCCTCCTGTGCCCCACATCCTTTCATCTACAGTTTAATTTACTCCTGTTCTAACCTACAAAGGCAGAATTTCTAAGTTTGACTTGATGAAGCCAAGCCCTCGCACCCCCCCCCCACACCCCCCCCCCCCCCCCACACACACCCCCCCCCCACACACTGAAAGGCAAGAATTATGATTTGAGTAATTTGGATGTACAAAAGAGTATTTGCAAGGATATGTAATAGATTTTTTTCCTCTGAACCATAATCTTCGATTCCAGAATATTTCAGTATTGATTATTGTTCTTATTGTCATTAATCTCTTATTGGGCCTAATTGATAAATTGATCATAAATATAAATTGGTGAAATTAGTGTGCCTATATATTGATCGATATTGAGTTTTGTAGATGTACTCACTGGTACATTCCATCTACTCATCAGTGGGTATCAGCAACTAACTGATTATACTTCTTGATTTCTTTTTTCTTTATTTGCATTTTTTTGTTAGTGCAAGTTTTTAAAATTCTTTTCATGGTGCATGTATGTGTTTGTGTGCCCATGTGTGGAATGTTGTGGTTATTTGTCTTTTTCATTGTTGTGTGTGTGTGTGTGTGTGTATATATATATATATATATATATATATATATTATAAATTATATTTTAGAACATGTACATAATCTTTCTATATATATCCATGACAAAGGTACGTTTGTTTCAACATTGAAATGTCAATGTCTCATCAGGCGGTGTGTAAAGTAATGGAAAGCCTATTTCCTTATATTTGTTCAGTTTTGTTAGAGGTGTTGGTGAGGGATAGTGATAGGGGAATAAGTCTCTGACCGTTGGAATTTTTGGAGAGGGTGTTTTTTAAGTGGTTGATTAATGAGATTCTTTGATTTCTAGACAGATTTAATCTCGTCTAGTGACCAGACTATATCCTTTGGATCTCGCCCGGTTCACACTCCACCCACATCTATTGAACAGGTGAAGAGGCTCATCCCTTGTGGTTTCCCGGTTTTCTCTTTTTTAATCTTCTCACTTTGGTTTTTTTTTTTTTTTTTTTTTTTCTTTCAATTGGAGTTGATAGACTAAACTATCGCCTGGTTCACACTCCACCCACGTCTATTGAACAGGTGAAGAGGCTCATCCCTTGTTCCCTGTTTAGGATGTGGTTTCCGGTTTTCTCTTTTCTTATCTTCTCACTCTTATGTAGCCCCCCTGCACATCAGTGGTGTTACTGCCTTGCTTGGGGTGATATGATTAAAAAAATATATATATATATATATATACACACACACGCATATGTGTTTGTGTGTATGTTAGGGGCCTCCATTTTTTAATTAGTTTTAAAATTAATTTTAACAATGTAAAAAAAATAAAAAAACTTTCTGGAAGCTTTCATTTTAGCTTTGATTGAAAACCAAAGGATGAAATTTACTATTTCCCATAAGCAAAATACTCTGTAGTGTATTTCA
>JBBBDQ010000444.1:270000-320000 GCA_037127315.1 Ascarosepion bandense
TATGTATTTTTTCTCACATGACACAGGAGAGTCTAGTCAAGAATTTTTATGATTTTGTCACTTTGAATGTGCCATTTCCCAGCTCCCTTGATATGAGTTCTCTGGATGGAAAAGATATTGAAAATTTCTGATATTTTTATTTTTAACTAAATGTTCAGCTGATCAGTCAGTTAAGTACTGTACGTGATGCACTCTTTGGGCGATCATGTCTCGAAAGAGACATGACTGACTGGGCAGAAGATTATCCCGCAGTAGGTTGCCATTGCTTTCGGCGGTAGACAGGTTGCCGACCAAGGCTATAGAACTCAATCTGTCCTATTATTTAACCCATAACTGGAGGGAAGAGACGGATTAATACCTTTCCCAAGGGTATTTGCGCATAAGTGAATGCAACTAATTCAACTGCAATTCGAACTCGGCTCCCTGATTTGTCGTTCTGAATCGATATCCACTGCACCACAAATGAGTTATATCATTTGCAAACTTCCTGAATGATCACTTAGTGTGTTTCTGGACATTAAATCATGGGAACAGTCTTAGCTATGTTCTGGTTTGGTTTAGTTTGTTTTACAGTTTATCAGCCTCAGTAGATTATTTAATGCGGACAAGATTTTTAGGATAAGTTTGTATGAATAGAATATGTGTTTGTAAGAAATCTGTTTGTAGATCAGATTTCATTGATGTATTTTTAAAAAAAATTTTTTTTTTGTTTTTTCCAAAAAACAAATTTATTGCTGGTAATTTTTTTATTTTTATGTGTTGCTGGTACTTTTATTATAAAAGAATTATACTTTCACAATGTCTTGACCCCAGTTTGGGGGTTAACTATTTACCCATACCTGGGACCCTAACAGGGTGGACTAGGTAAGAACAGCTATTAAGAGGTGGTTTTATGCTCCTTAAAACCCCCTAATCAGAGGCCTTGTTGCTGGTTGCAGTTTCATACCCAGGATGCTAAATTCCAGTTTTTCATGTATGACTGATTATAATGACATGTGTGGTGATACCGACCGAGCAAAAGCAATGGACCGGATGTTTGCACCCTCACAACCAAAAAGCAAATGACCAAAAGTCATCAGGGTGCATCCGGGTTCGCACAGATGTTCCGGCTGAAAACTGAAAATTAAATTTCCAGTTCGCAAGCCTACGTGAATTTTATTTATTGGCCAATGGGAAGCCCAGAATCAAATTTGGATATGAATTCTCAAATGATCTGCTGCGATCCAAAAAGAAGATATAAAAAGACTATACAGAAAGCATCGCCAGACAGACCCAGACTTGAGAGAGAGGAGCATAATTAGTAGCTCCCTTGACCCAAGTCAAGCGGCTTACTATGTTTGCCTCCCTTACCTCTCTTATCTTATCTTTCCCTGTCTCAAAACTACTTACTGACCTAAGGAGCGAATACATCAAAGACATTCCTTACATACATTACTACCACATACCTAAGTATTAATTCTCTTTTCAGCATTTTATTGCCATGAACATTTTAATGTCTGTTGGACCCATATGTAAAGGATTACTTTAATTGTAAAAACCTTAATTGATATGTGGACATATAAAATGTTATTTTTCAACTCAATTTGCTTTTCTTGATTTGTAATCATTTTATGACTTGTACTGGGCTATCTACAACGAGGCCAAATTCCGTTAATCTGCAACAATATACAACTACCTTTCACTAGAACAACTCCCCACTATAAACTGGAAAAGAATGGATAACTTACTATACATGTAAACCTGTCCCTTACCTCATTAACATGCAACTACAATCTAATTTCAAGCAAATTTAAATGCTGTTAGGAAAACTATAGCACCCTGTCAGTATGCAACTTTTTTTCTGTCTTGTACTATATATGGTAGACTTTTTTTTTTTTTTAATTGGATTAGATAGACTAAACTATCGCCCAGTTCATACACCACCCACGTCTATTGAACAGGTGAAGAAGTTCATCCCTTGTTCCCTGTTTAGGATGTGGTTTCCAGCTTTCTCTTTTCCAATCTTTTCACTCTTATGTAGCCCCCTGCACATCAGTGGTGTTACCGCTTTGCTTGGAGTGATATGATTAAAAAAAAAAGCTACTCCTGCCATGCCTCAGACGTCACCAAATATATTTATAGTCAGTTTGAGCCAATGTGAGGTGAACATAATAACAACTGTCAAGTTTTGTTTATTGATAAGTGCAGAATCAGTGGTAATGTCGTCTTTGTTCGAAATAGCCAAAAATTAGGAAAACCATAGTTAGAAAGCATATCAGTGGAACAGAAGAATAGGTCGGGAAAACTAAGAAGAAAAGGTTTATTAAATACTCATACATAGAACAGATTAACTTGAGTAAATCAAATTCTACTCAAATCCTCCTCTAATGTGGCTATTTGCCATATTTATATGTAGGTGCGATTGTCACAGGAGTAGAGAAGAACTGCAAGTATAGTTCTATTCTACAATAGAATCACTCTGGGCTAAAACAGGCAGTGTTCACCACTAACCTAGAACAGAAAGCACAGTTATCAAGGAAAAATAAAAATCAGGGAATTTTCTAATGCAACTTGATATGAGTTGAATGACATTGTTTTTTATATGCATTTTAAAAAAAATTTCTATTGAAAATAAATGCTAAAGTTAATTCATGATATATTTATTTCCTTGGATTTAGTAAAATTTAAAGATAAGTTATTCGGCTTGCATGAAGAATAATTATATTGAATCCATTACAATTTTTTGCTGCTTGGAAACCTGGTTCACTGTGTCATGAAAGGGCAGCTGAACAAATTACAATTGTAGAGAAGCATTTAAAGTTGAAAGCAGTCATTAGAAAAGAGCACCTGGAAAGTGGCATTGATGGTAGGCATTGTGGAATTCGAAAAGGTAGCAAACTTGACCACATACAGGGTGTCCATAAAGTTTGTGTGCACTTTAAAAATTTATAACTTGATTTGTCTTTGCTATAGAAATAATTTGTGTAAAGGGTTATAAAGTAAATCTATATTTCTTAAGGTTTTATTGAAATTTTATTTAAGTTTCCACATGTCCTCCATCATTAGCAATACAAAGAGTAATATGATTTTGCAGTTCATGGAAAACATTTGCCAACTGATTCACAGTAATGCCCGAAATCACATTAGTTATTTTAGTTTTCAAATCTTCTAATGAACTAGGTTTGGTTGCATACACACTTGTTTTCACATGTCCCCATAAAAAAAAAAGTCTAATGGAGTCAAACCTGGTGAATGTGGAGGCCAATAAAATGGTCTAGCCCTTCCGATCTTTCTGTTAGGAAATTTCTGATTAGAAACTAACACGTAGAGCAATATGACAAGGAGCTCCATCTTGTTGAAACCTTATATTATCTTTCATGCTTAATTGTTCAAGCTCTTTTTTTACAGATTATTTCTATCACAAATACAAATAAAGTTATACATTTTTTAAAGTGCACACAGACTTTATGGACACCCTGTATTATATTTGAAGTAGAGATGTTATGTTGTATAGGGTGTGAAAGTTCATATTCTACTATGTGTTTCTTCGTCCATTCATCCAGTAGTGGACTGGCCAGGGTGTCAGCTTGCCCAATGACAAATGGACCTCTGATAGAGTGGGTCCCCTATCTAAATCTAAACTTATTTATAAGTGGAACTTTGTGTGTGTGTTGATGTGAGGGTTGAATGCCTTCACTTTTGATGTGATTGTATTTCAAAATGTTGCTTAAACCACTTAAGTGGCACTACATTAGTCAATAAAGCTTGTAATCTAATACTCTGAACTGTGCAAAAGAAACCTCCATATTACACAGTAAAATTTCAAAATGAGCTAACATTATGTAGTGTAATATTTCCATAATAATCCATAACTTGTAAAAATATATATTTATATCTATAATCTGCTGGGAATTTTGGGGCAGGTTCTTCTTGTATCTGGAGATGAGGCAGCTGTATATTGTTTTGTTGGTTGTAATGCATTTTTGGCAGCTTCACTTTCAACCTTTCTGGTCTGTTTGTTGGGCATTGTTCCGTTAAGTATTTTACAACCAGTTTATAAATGTTTTCCCTAATTTGTTCTTGTGTTTACTGGGCTTCATTATAATCCTCAAGGAGAAGATTTCATTGAAGTTATTGAAGCGTTTCTAATGATTTTTTTTTTACTTCTTTTAGCAGCTTGCTATAACTTAGTGACTCTTTTTTTTTATATAAATATAAGACATACACTTATTTTCAACAAGTTATGGAAAAAATACTAGTGTGTTGTATTTGAATTATTTTTAAATATACTTAAATCTCGTTCTTCAAAACATTACTTTTTCAATTCTTTTTCTTGATCACACCAACAATCTTAAAAATACTTAATTGTAAATTTTTTTTTTAATCATATCACCCCGAGCAAGGCAGTAACGCCACTGATGTGCAGGGGGCAACATAAGAGTGAAAAGATTGGAAAAGAGAAAGCCGGAAACCACATCCTAAACAGGGAACAAGGGATGAGCCTCTTCACCTGTTCAATAGACGTGGGTGGGGTGTGAACTGGGTGATAGCTTAGTCTATCTACTCCAAGTGAAAAGATTGGAAAAGAGAAAGCCGGAAACCACATCCTAAACAGGGAACAAGGGATGAGCCTCTTCACCTGTTCAATAGACGTGGGTGGGGTGTGAACTGGGTGATAGCTTAGTCTATCTACTCCAAGTGAAAAGATTGGAAAAGAGAAAGCCGGAAACCACATCCTAAACAGGGAACAAGGGATGAGCCTCTTCACCTGTTCAATAGACGTGGGTGGGGTGTGAACTGGGTGATAGTTTAGTCTATCTACTCCAAGTGAAAAGATTGGAAAAGAGAAAGCCGGAAACCACATCCTAAACAGGGAACGAGGGATGAGCCTCTTCACCTGTTCAATAGATGTGGGTGGGGTGTGAACTGGGTGATAGTTTAGTCTATCTATTCCAAGTGAAAAGATTGGAAAAGAGAAAGCCGGAAACCACATCCTAAACAGGGAACAAGGGATGAGCCTCTTCACCTGTTCAATAGACGTGGGTGGGGTGTGAACTGGGTGATAGTTTAGTCTATCTACTCCAAGTGAAAAGATTGGAAAAGAGAAAGCCGGAAACCACATCCTAAACAGGGAACAAGGGATGAGCCTCTTCACCTGTTCAATAGACGTGGGTGGGGTGTGAACTGGGTGATAGTTTAGTCTATCTACTCCAAGTGAAAAGATTGGAAAAGAGAAAGCCGGAAACCACATCCTAAACAGGGAACAAGGGATGAGCCTCTTCACCTGTTCAATAGACGTGGGTGGGGTGTGAACTGGGTGATAGTTTAGTCTATCTACTCCAAGTGAAAAGATTGGAAAAGAGAAAGCCGGAAACCACATCCTAAACAGGGAACAAGGGATGAGCCTCTTCACCTGTTCAATAGACGTGGGTGGGGTGTGAACTGGGTGATAGTTTAGTCTATCTACTCCAAGTGAAAAGATTGGAAAAGAGAAAGCCGGAAACCACATCCTAAACAGGGAACAAGGGATGAGCCTCTTCACCTGTTCAATAGACGTGGGTGGGGTGTGAACTGGGTGATAGTTTAGTCTATCTACTCCAAGTGAAAAGATTGGAAAAGAGAAAGCCGGAAACCACATCCTAAACAGGGAACAAGGGATGAGCCTCTTCACCTGTTCAATAGACGTGGGTGGGGTGTGAACTGGGTGATAGTTTAGTCTATCTACTCCAATTGAAAAAAAAAGGAAAAGGAGTGAAAAGATTAGAAAAGGAACATGGTGATAACAATAAAGAAGCCTAAACAACTTTTGAAGTGACATTTTTCTCATCAAGATGTCCCAGGGGCGATGAACGGGATTTTGAAAATTTAACTTAGCCTAATAAATATTAATACTGAAGAATCAGTGGATGTTGAGTTCAGTTTTGTGTGGTTTTGAAGAACATTATTCATTTCCAGTCGTCACCTACTCTGCATTCCTGGAATTGGCATGAAGATCATTTCTATTATGGAAAAGTTTTATATTCCTTAACTCCTACAAAATGGAAAAACATTAGAATGCTGGAAAAACTCAATAAAAAATTAATTTTTCTTTTCTCAGCCGGATTTAATAAAAGAGATAAATATTTCCGAGATGAAGTATTGTAATTATTTTAAATTATTCACTGTTGTTTTCTTTCTTTTTTTTTTTTTTTTTTAACCATATTCATAACATTTCAGTTGCTGTACACCTCTGAACTTCTTCAGGTGATTGTAATTTTAAATCTGAATTCTTTATTTCAATCACTAGGATAGATTGTTCTTGTTATTTGAGTCATGCTACTTCTGAATTTCTTAGTTATCTCCCTTTAACTCAACCTTCTAAGTTTTTTTTTTTTCACCACTGCCGCAGCCAGGTATTGAACTCACAACTCCTTTGGGTCAGGTTTAATTGGAGTAGATAGACTATACTATCGCCCGGTTCACACTCCACTCACGTCTATTGAACAGGTGCAGAGGCTCATCCCTTGTTCCCTGTTTAGAATGTGGTTTCCAGCTTTCTCTTTTCCAATCTTTTTACTCTTAAGTAGCCTCCTGCACATCAGTGGCATTATCACCTTGCTTGGGGTGATATGATTAAAAAAAAAGTTACTGGATCTAACCAATGCTTTTATCCACTTGGCCATTTTGAACTTCCAATAACCCAAAGAAGGTTGGAGTGTATAACAGCTGAAATACCATGAATATATCAATAGAGATGAGGACAGCAGTCCAAACAATATATTCCTTTTTGGATGGGTTGAGAACTTTTCATCACTTCGTAGCACGGTGAACTTTAGCATTGCGCTGATGTAGTGAATAAGTCTTTAACAATCACTGTTCTTGTTAAATGTGCTTGTAAAATCTATCGCAACAAAAAATTTAGTAGTTAGCCTGTACTTTTACAAGTTAATAACTGTATTTTTTAATTTGGAAATTTCGGATATTTTTAAAAAATTTATGCACTGATGCAATATCTTCAAATGAATGTTAACACCGTTTATCTATTAGCCGAGTTCTCTTTAAAACTAAGTCTGCATATGTTATGTCGCCAAGTATAAATGAATAACTCAATAACAGAATCAGAATATAAGTTGTATTCCGCGGAAAGACGGTTAGTATGTACAGAAGTGATTAGTAATATTTACAATAGAAAGATACAAGAGTCCAATCCGTCGTAAGACGTGTGTATACGTGATTACTTCCGGTACGCCACCGGAAGTGTGACTAACTCTTCACTGACTCGCACTGACTCTTCAGTAACTCATTAGAGACTCTCAAGTGACTCTCTACGACTCTCTACTAGAGAATCCACCATTGCTATATATAGCAATGGGAACAGTCCATTTGTAGTCAAATAGGAGCAGCGCCCTAACAGCATATGAGGGGGTGCTGAAAAGTTCTTGAAACAAACCAGTTCTCAAAAATTGACCTAATGACTAAACATCCAATTTTTAATTTAAATTATGTCTTAGTGTGGCTGAGAAATTTTCATCACCCCTTCATATTTATTTTAAACTTGGAGAAATGTTACCAAAAGTGCATTCTGTCAATGTTGTTTTTTGTTACTTATATGCCTTGATTCTTCGGGACATGAGCAATCGTAGTTCTCTATGACTCTCCCCCTTTATTTTATTTTATTTTTTTTCCCCAATAGTGTTCATCCTGTACAAGGCCCAAGAGCCACTGGAGGTAGAGATTTACAGAGTAATGGATCCAGTTTATTGAACAATTAAGAGTATGAGACTTACCTTCACAAGGGTGTTTCCAACTAGCATCCAGTTGGAAGACAAAAATAAACAGGGTTGTAAATAAATACATGTCCCTTTTTCCTCTCACCATTGAGTGGATATTGTGCTGATATTTATTGAGCACAATATCCACACTGGAATCATCAGCCAATTAGAATCTACAGAATAGACTTGCCTGCATGGCAGAGTGTAATCTCACATGTAATGAAAGCTTTAAAACTAATCCATGGCCCTGGAGCTCAGACTCTTTGGACGTTGGCACAAAAGACTAAAAAGCAATAGTTGTTTTCAGTTAAAGTGAAACCGTAGACTGAAAGAAAAATGAATGGATGTAAGTCAAATTTTGATTTCCTGGTATTGATATCAAATAAGTTTTTTTCGTTGTAAACTGAATTTTGAAGGCTAAATAAATCCTCTGAGTAAATGGTATCATGGCAGAGACTAAGAACTACAATTATACCTACTTTGAGCCAAACCCAAAGCAAAAACTAAAATAAAAGGGCTGAAAAAATACAGACATACAGGCAGATAAACAGGCACACACACAAGCATCTTGCCTTTTATATATATATATATATATATATATATATATATTATCGATTTTCTGCACTATTGTAAGAACTGTAACCTTGAAACTTCTGAATATCGTTTCTTATGTCTTTGTCTATGAGTGTATCAAATTTGATTAAAATTGGACCACTTATTCTATAACCTGATTTTTTTCGATTATCGATTTTTATTGGGTGTACCTTGACACAAAACCTAGTTAAGAACACTTGCAGATGTTTATAGTACAACTATGTAAATTTTCAAGAAAATCAGTTAAGTCGTTTTGGAGTCTATAGATAACGGATACACACACACACACACACAGTTCCATTTATAAATAAGTTTAGATAAATTGAGATTTAGATTAGATGGCGGAAATGTAACCATTAACGCTGGGCTTGAACAGGTTAAGATAGTAGTAAAGTACTTACCGTTATGTTTCTCTCTGATCTGCCATTCTTTCACACAAACTCATTAGTTACCTGCCGTTTCTTTCTACCTTTTTTTTCTCTTAATACATCTTGTGAGTATTAAATTTTCCAAGTAAGCCATCTTTCCTCATAATGTCCCTGAAATTTCCACCAACAGTTTCTCAGTTAATTTTCTAGTTTCTGCTTTTTTTTTTTTTTGTTTTTTTTTGTTTGGTACTTCCTCATTGTTCATGTATTTTTCTAAATTTTTGTTGTTATATCAAAAGTTGAATGAGTAATTTTGACATTTGACTTGGCTTCTGTTTGTTTTTGTGATCTCCTGACCTCACATGGTGCACGAAGAGTGTGTACACAGCTGCAAAAACAAGGCTTTCTTCCATATCTGCTTTGATGTACAATGAAGACATCATCACTGGATCATGTTCTATTTTCTCTTTCATTGCTTAAGGCATTGAAGATAGAATTCTATTTATAGTTGGGTTGATACTGATATCTTAATTCTACTATAGGGCACATTTAATGAAATGGCTTTTTTTGTTTTTTTTATTATTTAAATGCAGTCATAATCAGTACAATGTATTAGATTATCTCATCGTAATGGGCAATGTATTTAGAATCATGAAGGCTCCAAATATATATCTTGTCTCGTTTTAGTTGCTACCTTTCTTGGTTATTTTGAGAGAAATTTGCATGTGTATAAAATGTTTTGCATTTATTGTTTTAGTTTTGGGCATTTGGAAGTGATTTAGTTAACAAACTTGTCTCACTCGCTTAATTATAGTTGAATAGTGATTTCAATCCTCACTGGGGGTCTCATACTTCTGGCTGTGTGCCACATCAAAGCTATGTTTAGAAAATCACCATTTACTGTTTTTGCTGGAATATAAGACCCTCATCTTCAAAATTACATTTAATATTATAGCCTTATGGATTTGAAGATCCTCTATGTGCCTTCAGAGTGTAGGCGATCATGACCTTCCTCATCTCCTGATCCTTTGTAGTTCATAACACCCCTTCTTTTGTTACCCCTCCAAAACTCTGTTTCACCATCCATCTGCTCAAGTCCATTATGTCATGCACTGCTTTCCCCTGTCTCCTTTTCCCTCTGTCTGTCCCCTGAGCATCAGGTTCTCTAAACTCTCCTTCTTCATTACATGTCCAAGAAACTTAGCTGTCTTTTTCTGGTGTTAAATATCAGTTTCCTATTTATTCCAGTTCTCTCCAAGACCTTGTCATTGCTCACATTTTTGGTCCATGATATTCTCAGTATCCTTCTGTAGAACCACATTTTGGTTGTTTTCAGTCTTTCTCTCATCTTTGATAATCTTGGTCAGCATTTGCTGCCATATTGAAGGACCGACATCACATAACAATCCAGTACTCTCTTCTTTGTTTCCAGCAAACTTTTTCTGTATTTTAATTGGAGGGGTGTAGTCAGTCAGTCAGTTAAGTGCCATACGTGATACATGCTTGGGCGATCACGTCTCGAAAGAGACATGACTGACTGGGCAGAAGATTATCCCGCAGTAGGTTGCCATTGCTTTCTGCGGTAGACTGGCTGCCGACCAAGGCTATAGAACCCAATCTGTCCTATTATTTAGCCCATAACTGGAGGGAAGAGATGGATTAATACCTTTCCCAAGGGTATTTGCACGTAAGTGAATGCAAGAAATTCAACTGGAATTTGAACTTGGCTCTCCGATTTCTTGTTCCAAGCTGATATCCACTGCGCCACAAACACAACACACATAGGGATGTAGTAACAGATGTGAAAAAAAAACAAAAAAAACTGTTTTTACCAAGATTTTCTAAAAATAATAATTGCATAAATAATTTCATTCATTTGTGAATAAGTCCTGAAAGTTTCATTACAATCAGACAATTAGTCAATTTTTGCAAGAATTTTCAAGTTAATGCGTCTTTCAACACCAAAAAATGACTTATGTAATATTACTTTTTCATTAGTAGTTACAATATATAACATGACATGAATTGCTGACAAAAAACAAAATTTTAACTGAAATTTCGAAAGGATTAAAATTTTTGTTAGAAAGGATTAACATTTTTTTTTTTTTTTTAAATAATGACTACAAAATTTGATTTCTGCTCTTAAATAATAAAACTTTTTCATATTAAGTCTGAGCTCTTTTAACATCCTGCTATACTGGGGTTTTTTCTTTTTTTTTTTTTTTATAATTTCCTGGAGGTGCCTAGAGCTTTCCCAAGGGCATTTGTGTGTAAGTGAATGCAACAAATTCAACTGGAATTTGAACTTGTTGCTCTGATTTCTCATTCTGAGCTGATATTCATTGCACCACACTACACCTTCAAAGATATATATATATATATATATATATATGAACTTGTGTTATAGTTTGAAACTGTTCCTTTTTAAATGCTGTGTTGAAGGTAAAATTTACCAAAAGTAGCACAACTGCTTGTGTTGTGACTATCTAACTTTTAGCTTGACCTTTTCATGACCCATGTCTAAAGCTTTGTTCATCTCTCTCTCTCCCTAAAATAATTCATCCATCACTCATTTCCTTACTCAGTCACCATAATACTGTACTTGCTCTATGTACTCTCTTCCTATGTTAACCAAAAACAATTTCAGTTTGATGATGGAGGTAGAGAATTTAGAAATTAAAAACCAGCATGGTAAGGAGTGGGGAAAAGGAGGGTCCCATGAGATAGAAAGACTGCTGTTTAGACTATGTTAGGGACTAAGCATGATACCTTCTTTTAGGCACTTAATCTGACCCCTTCATTTTTTTTTTTTTTTTTTTTTAGACTAACTAGAAACAAGCATTGACTTGAATGAAGGAAGACAGACAAAATAAATATGGTTTGGGATTTCACTGTAGATTGTTGGTTGAATTTTTTTTTTCTTTTGCTTTAGAAAGTATTGGGTTATCCGGAAAAGTTTGTCTATTTAAGGAAAATTAAAACACAAAACAAAATTATGCCATTAAATATTTATTCAACTAAATATGAACCATTTTTTTGTTGCTCAACCTTTATTTTTCTCTATTTTTTCTCTATTTTTTCTCTATTTTTTCTCTATTTTTCTCTATTTTTTTCTCTATTTTTTCTCTATTTTTCTCTATTTTTCTCTATTTTTTCTCTATTTTTCCTTCAACTTATTTTTCATCTTCCCAGAATTTTGGCAACGAACTCACTAAGTTTTTTTTGTTTTTTTTATGTCAACCAAAAAATTACAATTTTTTTATTGAGATTATTTTGCAAGGACCTCAATAAATGAAGATTCAAAGGAACGATGTTTGTTGAATATGTTGTGGTGGGATAACACATCCCAGTCAAGCTACAATAATTTTTGCTGGGTTGCCAAAGAAAAGTGAGGTTTGACATTATCCTGATAGAAAACAACACCTTACCTCTTTTCCAGTTCTGGACATTTTCCTTGAATTGCTGCCTTTAATTCATCCATTGGTTATTTGGCAGAAAATTATAGTACAGAATTCCTTTTCAATCCCACCAGATGCACAGCATGACATTCTTAGGATGATGATCTGCTGGTGGGTTGGCTCATGTCATTTATCTCAGGATTTTTTTTCACTAAACATTGTCGTAAACAATCCATTTCTCATCATCCATCAGAATTTGCTTCAAAAAGAGTGCATTTTCATTGCATTTATGCAGTAAATCGTAGATAGAAATTTGATCAAAAAGCTTCTTTTTATTCAGGTCGTGTGGTACCCAAACATAGTAGCATATCAAGTACCCAAGCTTCAATAAGTACTCATGGATTGTGGATTTCAATAAATTTAGTGTTTCTGCCAATTTCTGCATTGTGTAATGCGGGTTATTCTCAATCAATGTCTTGATTTAGTCATCATCTGTAGTCTGCATTCTTTATCAATAAGGCTACAATCACCAACTCTAAATTTAGCAAATCATTTCTGTACAGTTATGTCAGCTAAAACACTTTCACTGCACATATCTTTTTTTGTTGCTTGTGAGGCAGTTTTGCTTTTTATAGTAATAAAAAAAAAAGCATCAAGTTTCTAAAATGTACCATATAGTCTTACATTTTTATAGGGATACAAAATTGACATGAATAAAGTAATTTTAAACTTTCTTTCTCACGAGATCATTTGAAGGGTGCTTTAATCAGAAATGGAAACATATATCTGTTGATAAATTAGACGTACTCTAACATGAATGACTAAAAATTGGCAAGAACTTTTCTAACAATGCATTATAAATAAAGACAGAAAGTAAACTCTCAGCTGCCATGTTTTGCCCTCTGAGGAATTTGATCAAGGCAAATTCAAAGATTTTATTTTGTTACAAGTATTTATAAAAAAAAAAAAACATTGTTGTTGGTTTTTCAAAATTTTTAGGTTTAAAGAAACATTCATGAATTTTTATCAAGTTAGTTGAAAAGTCTTGTTAAATTATGGAGGATGCTAAGTGATATAAACTGAAATCTAATGAACATGAATAGAAGATGTTGATTTTTTTTTATGCAAATTAATATTCAAATTATTTTAGTTCATGATTAATTTCTGTGTTTCATATCTAATCTAAACTTATTTATAAATGGAACTTTGTGTGTGTGTCTGTTACCTATAGACTTTGAAATGGCTGAACAGATTTTCTTGAAAATTTACACAGTTGTACTATAAGCATCTGCGAGTGTTCTTAGCTAGGTTTTGTGTCTGGGTACTCCCCCGATAAATATCGAAAATTGAAAAAATCGGGTTATAGAAGGAGTGGTCCGATTTTAATCAAATTTGATATACTAATAGACAAAGACATAAGAAATGATATTCAGAAGTTTCAAGGTTGCAGTTCTTACAATATCGCAGAAAATCGATTTATATATATATATATATATATATATAAAAAAGGCAAGCTGTTTGTGTGTGTGTCTGTTTATCTGCCTGTATGTCTGTATTTTTTCAGCCCTTTTATTTTAGTTTTTGCTTCGGGTTTGGCTCAAATTAGGTATAATTGTAGTTCTTAGTCTCAGCCATGATACCATTTACTCAGAGGATTTATTTAGCCTTCAAAATTTAGTTTACGACGAAAAAAAATTTATTTGATATCGATAGTAGGAAATCAAAATTTGACTCACATCCATTCATTTTTCTTTCAGTCTACAGTTTCGCTTTAACTGGAAACAACTATTGCTTTTTAGTCATTTGTGCCAACGTCCAGAGTCTGAGCTCCAGGACCATGGATTAGTTTTAAAGTTGTCAATACACCCGAGCAACGCCGGGCTATACTGCTAGTTTTAAATAACAGTAGGTTATAAATTTAATTGTTTTCTTTTAATTCTTAAGCATTTTTATAATCATGTTTGTTGGCTTGGGAAAGAGGTAATTCTTTCAGGAATGGAGATATTTGAAAAAAATCCAGGGTGCAGATTTGTTTTGATAAGATTCAATAGTGACACTCTCAAGAATTTTCCATCTAAAGTTACTTTCTTTTTTAATAAATATAGCAGTTTTCAGATCAAAGTTGTGGTTGAATTTATTTCTATGTATAACTCATGCATTTGATAAATACATTATGAAAACGGGATAAATAGTATCTTATGATTGTTGTCTAGAATTTTCAAGAATTCCTGTAAAGAATCATTTTGTATAACCTTTATTTTTCTCTTAAATATGTGAATGGCTATATATTTTACTCTTTGAGTAATATGTACAAGGTAACTATCTTTTTTAAGATTTGAAAATTCATTTCTATATTTAGATGGAATTACTCAAGATCTGTCTGGGCATTTGAAAGAAAATGTGAAGTCTCCATGCCTCCTAATTCTAATAAAGAAAAAAAAAATGCTTAACTGAAAGCCCAACTGAAAACAGGGAGTGCCTATTTCTAGTATCCAGTACCCTTAGATGATGTGAATCAGATTTTTTTTTGTTCTGTATAGGGTGTGTACAAAGGGGTAGTGCTTGAAATTTTTCAACCTGATCCACTTCCACAAATCTAACTAAATAACAAAGTTTTATTATGAAATTTATTCTTGGTTAGGCTTGGAATTTTTTTTAACACCCACTACTTTTATTTGTGTGTGTGTGTGTGTGTTCATGTGTGTTTGTGTTCATGTTCAACTCCACTAATGGTCTCATGGGTATCATCTTGGATTTTGATGAAATTTCAGTATGTTGTATCCATTTATGAGGAACTAAAACCCAAAAGTTCTAGCTTCCTTAGACACTTAGTTAAAGAATTATGACCTCTTGAAATTTACTGCCAGTTTTTGCTCATTTTAAAATCATACGATTTACCAAATTTGGCATTTCAAGAAGATTCCAAGTTGAGAATTGGTAGTCTAATCCATGGAGAAAGGGCTCCTGTTTTCATCCTATAGTGTTATAGTTATAGGCTGGTAAGAATGGAGAAAAATTACTATTTTGCATTTTTTGGTGTGTATTGTGCCCTCTATAGTATCGTTAGCAATAGACGACGAAATAAAGTTAGTTATAATCTGATAACTAACCTTGTGAAAAATGTCGAAACATTTTATTTTTACAAGAGTTACATGATTCCTAATTTTAAACATTTTTTAAAAGCTTGGTAGACAGTTGAATTCCGGATTTATAATTTACTCAATTATAGAACCATCTCTTATTTGTCACTCATAAAGCCCCCTCCCCAAAAAAACGAACTTATTTGATGATGACTTAGTAAACATTGTTGAAGACAATACTCCCAGAGAAAAAATCTTTTAAAAATTCAAGCCTATTTTGACTCTTATGAAATCTTTGATACACTGAATTTAATAAACATGAGCATCAACACTGCATAGTAACTGTCAGTTTCACATCTTGATACAATTTTCAGAATGGTCAGTGTTTAGCCACTTGTAAAATAATTTTAATAATTTTCTGTAAGCATACATGTATCATAAATATTACATTTAAACATTGGGTGTTTTTCCAAGTCTTATTTTTTACATACAGCAAGTTTTTGTACATTTTTTTTGTAAAAACTTTTCACTTTTTATTTTTTACACACACACACACACACACACACACACACACACACACACACACAGAGGATGCGATAGATAAATTGTCGTCTAAATTACATAAAAATGAAAATCACACTGATACCTTATTTTAATACATATATACCAAAATTACAGAAAAATATCTTGAAATACTAAAGAGTAAATTTATTCAATAAAATCACCATTGGCTTCAACCACAACCTTTGGACAAGTTTGGAATCTCCTGCAAATTTTTCTGTGTGATTGCCTTGTTTAAGTTGGCATATGCTGCCATAATCCTTGCCTTCAGTTCATCTTTAGTATAAGAAGGAGTTTTGTTGGTCTCTCGCTCAACTGCATCCTACACATAATAATAAAGGAGACTGCAGTCTGGGGTGGGGGAGGTCAGGTGGCCAGATGTAATGAGTGATGTGGCTGCAGAAATGTCTAATAGCCATGACTGGGTACTCCTGCTTGTGTGACATGGTGCAGTCCTTTTGCCAGACATAGTTTTTCAGCAGCCACCCTCTTAATTCAGGGCAGCACTACCTCAAGGTAATTTAATGTAGGATGCTGTTGAGTCTGCTCTCGACAAAAATTTCAGGATTTCTTATCGAAACAGAGTGAATTATTCCATATCTTTGCTCTGTTGTATCTTTGTAGTCGCCATTAGACTCCACCAAATTTTTCCGAATTCTCTGCACTTTTCTCAGATTGACACCCAAACACTTTGAAATGTTTATGTTAGAGTTTCTGGCATCAATGCCAAGCAGTACAGCCGTTTCCAAATTTCTGGTTGATTAAATTGCACCATGGTGCTCAGTTGGCCATACTATACTGTACCATTGACAAAATAAAAAAATAACACCCACTTGTGGGAAAATAAAAGCATAAGATGTCTACAATTTACACATCACACTGTTTTTATATGATGAAACTAGCAGTATAGCCCAGTGTTGCTCGGGTGTATTGAAAACTTTAAAACTAATCCATGGCTCAGACTCTTTGGACGTTGGCATGAATGACTAAAAAGCAATAGTTGTTTCCAGTTAAAGCGAAACCGTAAACTGAAAGAAAAATGAATGGATGTAAGTCAGATTTTGATTTTCTGGTATCGATATCAAATTTTCTGCACTATTGTAAGAACTGCAACCTTGAAAATTCCGAATATCGTTTCTTATGTATTTGTCTATAAGTGTATCAAATTTGATTAAAATCGGACCACTCCTTCTATAACCCGATTTTTTTCGATTTTCAATATTTATCGGATGTACCTCGACACAAAACCTAGCTAAGAACGCTTGCAGATGCTTATGGTACAACTGTGTAAAATTTCAAGAAAATCGGTTCAGCCGTTTCGGAGTCTATAGGTTTTCGGACACACACAGACAAAGTTCCATTTATAAATAAGTTTAGATTAGATAGATTTAGATATAGTTTTAAGGTGTGCTGTATTTATGAGTTAAAGTGCTCTGTCATGGACAGACCGACTGTAAATATAAAAATGAATGTTAAAGTGAACGCCCAGGGTAAAGATAAAATATGGCAATTAACATAGCATTTAGTCTCCAAAAGTTTAAATGCAATGTCATCCATCTCTTATCTTTTCTTTGATATACCCGTACCTTTCTTTATTCTCTTGCTCTAACCCTGACCCTGCACACCCAGTAGTGTGTGGGACGACAATCTTCTTCATGCTTCATGCAATATTGCATTTAGCATGAAACATTTTCACCTCTGGGTGTTCTCTCTCTTTCATATATATATATATATATATATATATATATATATATATAATTTTTTTTTTTTTTTTAATCATATCACCCCAAGCAAGGCGATAATGCCACTGATGTGCAGGGGGCTACGTAAGGGTGAAAAGATTGGAAAAAGAGAAAACCGGAAACCGCATCCTAAACAAGGGATGAGCCTCTTCACCTGTTCAATAGATGTGGGTGGAGTGTGAACCGGGCAATAGTTTAGTCTATCTACTCCAATTATATATAATTTAGTTTTTGGTCATAATTAAATTAGACAAGTACACAGTTATATTAAAAAGTGTTCAATACTATTATATCGTAGAGTTTATGAACATTTTTCATTTGTAAACAAGTTATTATGCGACCCAGGTTTCTACCTTTTGGTGTTTTCAGTTATTGTAAATCGTCTGAAGACACCATAAGGTAGAAACTTGGGTTGCGTAATAACTCATTTACAAATGAAAATATGTAATCCATTTGTCTGTCTGTAACCATCTCCCAGCTGTTGATCCCTCTTTTATATTAAGGGAGAAGTATTGAAAACAGCTTCCTCTTGCACCTGTTTATCTTGAGTCCTATTTGTTGGAATACTTGGTCGAAGAATATTGGTTTTTTTGTTCAAAGTCATTCTTATCCCAAATATGAATACCCACATCATCGGCATACCCCCCTCCCAATCATCAGTACATTAACCTTGGACAGGAAATTGTTATCTTTTATTGGTAGATTCACTTAAATGGTCAGTGCCAGTTTCTTCCTCTCCATGCTTATTAAATGCACGGGTCATCGTCTAAGAAAAGACTAAATAAACCAAAGCTCTCATTCCCTTCTCATTGTATGCCTGATGAAGTTTGAAATATTTCGGTACTGGGGTATTCACCAGATTTGTGTTAAAAGCCACTAAGACACAAAGGATTACTGAGAGTGAAAGAAAAAGAACAAAAGAGTAACTTTCAAGAAGACAAAATAAAATGATTGACATTGCTTTTATATTTCTTAAGATCATAATTAACAGGAAAGCAGGTCGTTGGAAGAGAGTTCCACAAATGTGAAGTACAAGAGAAGAAACTGTTAGCATAGATCTTATTTTACATCTAGCAGTTTCAACAATAAAATGAGACCTAGCTGCCAATCTGGTCAGTCAGTTAAGTGCCATACCTGATACACACTTAGGCGATCATGTCTCTTTTGATCCATGACTGATGAGGTAGATTTTCCCATGGTAGGTTACCATTTCTTTCTGCAGTAGACTGGTTGCCAACCAAGGCTATAGAACCCAAATCTGTCCTGCTATTTAACCCACAGCTGGAGGGAGAAGAGATGGATTCATACCATTCCCAACGGTATGTACATGTAAGTAAATGCAACAAATTCAATTGGAATTCAAACTTAGCTCTCTGATTTCTCATTCCAAGCTTAAGTAACATTGAGCCTGGTCAGTACTTAGATGGGTGACCGCTTGGGAATACCAGGTGCTGTAAGTGTATAGTGATGGATGTGCGTTGTGGTGAAGTGGATATTGGCTCTGAAAGAGAAATCGGTGAGCTGTGTTTGAATTCCAGTTGAATACCCTGCATTCACTTAAGCACTGGTACCCTTGGGAAAGGTAATCCGTCCCTTCCCTCCAGTTATTGGTTAAATAACAAGGGTAGGACTTAGGGACCTTTGCCCTTAAAAAAAAACAAATCCCAATGTATCTTGATACTCGAAAAGAAAAAAGTATTACTAGACACACAAACTTATATAAAAAACAACAACAATAAGTTGTTGAAACAAAAAGGTATTACCAGCAATAAATAAAGTTTAGTTGGCAATAAACGACCCGCCGAGATGTTGATTTGCCATAAAAATAAAACAACCAACCAACAATCATTCCAAGCTGACATCCATTGCACCATAACTGGTGCTGCACTTAAATTCATGAAGCCGAGGTACTAAAGAGGAAGGTTTATCAGAACAATTATCATGAAAATATTTATAGTGAAGGCACAGGAAAGTTAAGTTACCGACAGTGGGAAAGTAATTGAAACTGATATGTCAGGTTAAGACTGATAATATTACAGATTGTTTTTATGGATTTTGTCAAGAACCTCTCGATACATAGCACTAGGACAAATGTGACAGCAATATTTAATGCATAATTATTATTTTTCTAATTTTTTTAATTAATCATCTCTAGCAAGGCAATAGATCCTGGGCATGACGGTAAACTTCATCCGGCAGCAAGGCCTCTGATTGGGAGGTTGTGAAAAGCATGGAACCACCTTTTAATTGCTATTGTTCCCAGTTTTACCCTGACCCGGAGTGGTAGCACCTGTTACGGTCCCAGCTATAGGCAAATAGTTAACTCCTAAACTGTGGTCAAAACACTAGGAAAGTATAAAAATACACTTTTATAGAAATACTAGCAGTATAGCACAGCGTTGCTCAGGGTGTAATGAAAGCTTTAAAACTAATCCATGGTCCTGGAGCTCAGACTCTTTGGACTTTGGCACTAAAAAAGCAATAAAGCGTATCAAATTTGATTAAAATCGGACCACTCCTTCTATAACCCGATTTTTTCGATTATTGATTTTTGATATTTATCGAGGGTACCTCGACACAAAACCTAGCTAAGAACACTCACAGACACTTATAGTACAACTGTAAATTTTCAAGAAAATCGGTTTAGCTGTTTCAGAGTCTATAGGTAACGGACACACACACACACACACACACACACACACACACACACAGACAAAGTTCCATTTATAAATAAGTTTAGATTTAGATTAGATCTACATATTGATAGACTTTTATAGAAAAATATACATTTTTAAAGGAAAATTCTGACCATAACACGTTTTTGAAAGAAAAATAATTATTCTCAGCAAAACATTTTTGAATACAAAACTAGAAGACATTTTCAGTTTTCTAAAATAAAAAAGTATAAAAACAAAAAATTTTCATTAAATCCTGACTAAATCAACCTTTTCACTATAACCGAATATTAAAAAAAATACCTTAAAACCCCACTTTTTTGGCATGAAATAACCCACAGAGGTTGATATGCCATTAAACAAAACTCAAAATTAAGCAAGGCAATAACGTCACTAAGATGCAAAGGGTTACTAGAACTGGAAGTGAAGGAACTGGAAACCTAATTCTAAACAAGAAACAAGTTAAAAAAAAAAAAGGGAGGAGTAGGAACCTGGCAATAGGCAAACCTATCAACTATTTTTTTTTTTTTTAATATAATTTGTCTTGGTGAGGTCTAAGAACTTGTATAAAAATTGACATTAAACTAGGTTGTAGCTTTTGTTTGAACATTCCAAATGAATTGTCTCTGTATATGGCAAATCCAAACAAATAACCTTTTCACCTAATGCAGATCTCCTTCAACCTTTGAACTTACTGGGTTATTGACTGTAACCTTTTTTTAATGAATGGCTCATTTGCAAAAAAAAAAAGAAAAAACAGCCTCTCAGTCTAAATGTTGAATTCTCAATGGTATCTGGTTTTCCTGTTTTTACATAGTTTTGTAGTTAGCATGTCAACATTTTTTATAGTATCCCACTGTGTAAACAGGCATAAGAATCTTGTAAAATAGCTAAATTCTATTGGTTGGTTAAATCATGTGATTTGAAGGTGTGGGAACCCCAGCAACTCTGTCAGGCCTCTGAGGATGAAGTGTGTTTTTTCTGTTTATCCTTAAGCAAAAAGTTAGCAACATATGGAGATGGTGTTTGAGTAAAGTGTAAAACAACTTTAATAGTCACTGCTGATAATTTATTTCCTTTCCTCTCCTCACTTGCACAATAAACCTTAATTTTTAGAAGATTGTCAGTCAGTATTTGAAACACTTTTTCTGTTTTGGTTCTTAAGCTTTGAACACTCAGAAAATACTTAACAATTTCATATCAAATTTGCTGTTTATTTTCAGGTAAAACAAAAAAATATACAGTGTAGCCCTGATACAAGAGAGTTGTCGGGATAAAAGTTCTCTTATATTTGGGTTTAGTCTATTTTATATACATTACCACAAGGCTCTAATGTGGGACCATTTATAATCTCTCTTATATCCGTTTTTTTTATCAGGATCTCTTATATCCGGGTGATACTGGTTTCTTGATAGCGTTCTTGGATGGGTGGAGGGAAGTGACATTATTTTACAATGTCTTGTGTCTTCTAACCCTTCAGGGTCATAGATGTACCCCTTGTGCTTAAACCATAGAAACAGTGGGCATGATAACCTGACAGAGCCCATCCCTTTTTTGGTTGGTTTTAAACTCAGTTTATTCTTCTAAGTTAATTTTTTTTTTTCTTCACCACTCCTCTCCAGTCTTTTGAACAGGAGTAGAGTTTAACTCTTGTTTCATGCTGTTATAATGAAACATCCTATCACCCCTGACAGTTGATTCTTCCAAGAGATTAAGAAGTATGGAAGTAAAGAAGTAAGAGACTTTTTTTTTTTTTTTTTTTTTTTTTAATCGTATCACCCCGAGCAAGGTGGTAACACCACTGATGTGCAGGGGGCTACGTAATAGTGAAAATATTGGAAAAGAGAAAGCCGGAAACCACATCCTAAACAGGGAGCAAGGGATGAGCCTCTTAACCTGTTCAATAGATGTGGGTGGAGTGTGAACCGGGCGATAGATATTTGACTTCCATTCTGTCTTGACTTACCATTTTATAAACTCTCTCTTACATATACTTTTTCGTACAATAAACTTTTTTTCACTGTTTGCTTGTTGTGTAAATCTTTCCATTCGGAATTTTCCTTGTTGTTTATATCATTTCCACAACGTAACACATATTTAGGCTTGGATTTTTGGTTTCTTCTAAAGTCTTCTCGTTCTCTTTTACTTTCGGTAGTCTCATGTGTCTTCGGGATTTTATTACCTTGCTTGGGGTGAATTGATTAAAAAAAAAAAACTGCCTTTGTCTCAAGACACTTCTTAAATCAAATTCTGAGTCAGATTCAAGAACAACACAATTTTTCAATTTCTGATTTTTGTCAGTTGATCTCCATCAATAGATCAATATCAATATATAGTATCAAACATTGAATGCCGGTGTTAACAAAATTGTGCTCAATGTAAAATAAAAAATAAATTATATGTTAAGGTTTTTTTTTTTCCTCAGAAGTAGCACAACTTTGAATTTCATGCACAACACAAATCTTCAGGTGCTGATTGAAAATTGACTTATATAATCTAAACTTTTTATATATACTAGACTATAGTAATAAAGCATGGTCTGCTTTATTTTTTAATTTTTATTTATGGAATGGGAGGGGGTAATGAATAGATAATATATACACATATTAAAAAGATAAGATATATAATTATAAAAATAATACATACTTATAAATTTCTTTTTTTAACCACACCTCATAAATAATGTGGACATCTCCACTATTGCTATATATATATATATATATATATATATATAGGAAAAAACTACTAAAAAGTTGTAAAAATGTATTTTTTTGGCAGTATTTATTTATTTCTATATATTTTATTTGATATTTCAGACTGTCCTTGGCCTTTTATCAGAAACAATATTCTTCACATATATGGGTTAACATATTTCATATTCAATATGAAATGAAAGGCATTATTTACATTTTTTGGACTATTGTCCTCATCTTTATTGTCATATTTACAATGTTTCAGCTGTTGTACATTCCAGCCTTCTTCAGGTGCTAGGAATTTCAAACCGTAAACTTTATTTCAATCATTGGGGTATATCATTCTCAAGAACACATGGCCAAGTGAATATACAGTATAGTTAATTCCAGTGACTTAAAGAGTTGTGAGTTTGATACCAGGCTGCAGCAGTGGTGAACAAATAACCTAGAAAGTTAAGTTAAAGGGAGATAACTACATGGCTACCAGAAGTGACATTGCACATAAAATGAGAATGATTTACCCCCGTGATCAAAATAAAGAGTCCGGTTCGAAATTTGTAGTGCCTGAAGAAGGCCAGAGTGTACAATTGAAACATTGTAAACATGGCAATAAACATGAGGACAATTGTCTGAACAATGTAAATACTACCTTATCTCAGAACTATAGACAAATATTGAAACAAAAGGCTCATAAAATATTTTAGAATAGAAAAGTGTCCCCTTGTGACAAATCTAAAAAAAATACATTGTTCTACCTGCTAACTCTATCACATCCACAATTAAAAAGAAATGCAATATTGAACTCTGGTAAAAATTGATTACTGAACATTAGGTTTAGTCCCAGAAATTTTTGGCCCAGTGGATATAGACATTGGTTAGTTCCTGTGACTTGACCCAAAGAGTTGTGAGTTCAATACCAGGCTACAGCAGTGGTAAACAAGTAACTTAGAGGGTGAGAGAGAGAGATAACTCATGACTACCAAAAGAGGCTCTATGCAAGAAATGAGAATGCAATAAAGGGTTTGGTTTGAAATTCCTGGCACCTGAAGAAGGCCAGAGTCTACAAAGGTAGAAATGCCACAAGATGAGGTTAATCGTCCCAATAATGTAAATAATGTAAAAAGAATTTATCTAATCTCAACATAAAATTAGTCAAAACTGTGTCTGAAATAATAAGTCTTAATACAAAACAAAAAGCCAAAACATGAAAGAGACATTTACTCAATCACTGGTAAGGATTACCAGAAAAAATATATTGGAGAAACGTCAACTTTATGTAAAAGATCAATTAATTGTTCTAGTCACAACACATTACATTGTATTTAGACATATGGTTCTGTTAACATTTTGGTCTCTCATGTGGTGTGACGTCATAGACGCGCATTACAAATTCATGACCTACGTCTGCTATTCAGTGACTTATCGTGGTATAGCAATGTTTTATATCAACACAAGATAAAATCATCTTTGATGGTGGATGTCTTTATGTTAACGTCCCTGTAACCTTTCTGAAGATGGCTCATGTGAGCCAGAAGTTTAGAACAAGCATAAAAAAGAAAATATCCAAATATTGACCAATTTTTGTCTTTATTTTCACCTGAAATTAAAGCCAAAATACAATGTTTAGAATGGCTCATGATTAAACATAATAGACATTCATTGTCTGTTTTATTTAAAATATATATCTTTTAATGGAAAACTCAACAGTTAAACAGTTATAAATCAAGCTTTATTTCAACAATGTAAATTCACTTAAATTGTCTCTTTCTTTTTATCTAATTAAGAATTTATTTTAATTAGGTAAAATGTTTTGGATTATCCTCTTCGTCTTTATGGGCCTGACATTCTCTCTTATATATAGAAGAGAATAAATATATATAAATATATTTTTTTTCTGGTATTAATAAAACAGTACTCAATGTAATACAACAGCCATCAAGTATATATTAATAAATATACATAATATCCTATGCCTATAGCACAACTTGGAGTTTGATGATTGCAGAGTGTGTGAAACTCCAACTTGTTTATTATGAACTCATAATAAGCACCTGATGATTGCAATGTGCATGAAATTTTGACTTATGCTATAGACATAGGATAATATGTATCTCAATATATACTTAATAGCTCTGTTGTATTACATTGAGCACTGCTTTATTAACACCAGAAAAATTTATATATGCACTTGTATGTGTACATTTACTGATATATTAAATGAGGTATTTGAAAACACCATGGTACTTACATAATGCTCCAGTAATTATAAAGGGTTAATAGTCGAAACACTCACTCATTGTCATATCATCAGAGTTATTATGCGTATTTCCTTTGTTTCCCAATGTGATGCAACCATCCTGCAAAAGAGTAAAATGCTATTACAATAGAAAGACTTCAGTCCACTCAACCAAGCCAGCATGTCTCTGTGCCTGAGATAACTGCTCAGGCATGATGTTTCTTATCCAAAGAAAAGTTTGGCTGCTTTGATTCCTTAGCAATAATAACATTATTTAGTAACCCCCTACCTTGAGTGGCTCTTGGGCCTTGTATTGAGTTGAAGATTGTTATAACTAGTTGAATTACAACTGAATAGTGAGTTTGATCCTCACTAGGTACCCTATACTTTTGACTTTATTCCACATCTAAGCTATGCTTAGTAAATTGCTATATTGTTCCATCTGTGACAAAAATCAGGTTAATGCTTAGATGGTATCTAAACTTATTTATAAATGAAACTTTGTCTGTGTGTGTGTATCTGTTACCTATAGACTCCAAAATGGCTGAACCGATTTTCTTGAAAATTTACACAGTTGTACTATAAGCATCTACAAGTGTTCTTAGCTAGGTTTTGTGTCAAGGTACCCCCGATAAATATTGAAAATCGATAATCGAAAAAATCGGGTGATAGAAGGAGTAGTCCGATTTTAATCAAATTTGATACACTCATAGACAAATACATAAACGATATTCAGAAGTTTCAAGGTTGCAGTTCTTACAATAGTGCAGAAAATCGATTATATATATATATATATATAAGGCAAGATGTTTGTGTGTGTGTCTGTTTATCTGTCTGTATGTCCTTTATACAAATCCCCAATTTTTATCTGATTCTCACCAAACTTCACACAAATATTCTTTAGGCTGAGTCTGAGCTCCAGAACCATGGATTAGTTTTAAAGCTTTCATTACACCCAAGCAATGCCAGGCTATAGTGCTCGTGTCAGTATAGAAATGTTGTTAAAAGTAGAATATAAGATAAAGAAAACTTATAAATTGAAATTACAAGAAATTTATCTTTTTTTTTTTTCTTTCTTTTCCAGCTATTGGCTGAAATCTCTGAACTGGATGAAACATTTGGGGACAGTAGCCACAGTGATTGCGTACCAAGTGGCAAAGGCTCTGACCCCACACTTCGTTCTTCATTGATTCCTGGTGAAGGGTACTGGTCCCCAGTTAGCAGTCCTCCCACGAGAAAACCTTACAGACGCAGCCTTAGTCTGCCTTTTGCAACTCGAGATGGTGAGGGTGGCAGAGCTGCCCTGTTAAAAGCCGATTTGGAGAAACCAGTGACCACAGGGGCCCTAGGCAGTCCACCAGAATTACCCAGCAAAGTGGGCCGCAGTCAGCGTAAGCACAATACGGTAAGACGCTTTTCCAAGCAGCAAAGTTTAAACTCTGAGAGCAATCGAGAGAGGTACCTCACTTCAAGTCCTGACAACCATGGCAGCTATAAAGCTAGTGAGGACTTGTCTCCTTTGCATCATTCTGTTGGTTTTGCTGCTGGTAGAGAAGAGGCCAGCAATGGCACTAGCATTGACTTTAAGACTGTGAAAAAGACGACAGACAGACCTGCATCTTTGGATGAAGTACAGTTACGAGCTCAGTTTTTGGACTTACGATTGAAAGGATATAACACCACTGATGTAACTGCAGACAAGTGTAACGGCCGAGTGGATCCATCTGGATCAGATAATCTCCAGGAATCATTTTTGCATGATCCAGAGAGTGGGGCAATGATCCAACCAGGTGATGACGTAAGTTTTCTACCTCCAAAGAGTCCAGGAATCATACGCAGAATGTTTCGCCGTGGGAGATCCTTCAGTGAGAAGGCCAAACCCTTGAGGCCAGATGAAGTGATGGGTCCACCAAAGGACTCCTTCGTTCGGAAAATGTCCATGAAAGCTATTTTCCGTCGAAGCCGTAGTGGAAGCACTTCTTCTCAGAAAGGAAAAGAATTTGATGGCGTAGGCTCAGATGGTAAAGTTGAGAGTGAGGTCAATTGCAGATTGTCGAGGGACATGTCAGAGAAAGGAGGTGAAAATCAAAGTGTCGCCTCCACACCAATAAGTGATGAGGGTTGTCTCATGAGTAATTATTCCTCAGTTAGCATGATTTCCTCGACTGGTTCCACGCCACCAACTTCTCCGGCTGGCTATAGTGTTACCTTTGCTACTGAGGGCCCAAAGGACGAGGTTTTTGAGTCTGAGGACAGTTTAAACCTGGTCCATGACAAAAACTATAACAGTAAATTGCTGTCCTTGCAACTACTACGGAAGTCTGGAAGGCAGCCTCAGCATATGACACGTGGCGTCCCTGGGGGACGTACTGCTAGTGAGTCTGAGACTTATGGCGCAGGTTGTTCTGGCAGTAATGGCACCAGCACTTATTCTGCTGTGTCTGATGTACTTTCAAATTCTCAGCAAGCTGCCCCTGTGTCACCACAAGAAATGGAGAAATTATCAGCCATTGTACGGGGTGAGATGGTTTCCAGTAACAGTAGTGATAGTGGTATACAGCACGATTCTAGTCTTCAGTCGAGCAATGAGTCACTAAAGGTAAGTCTATCCAGTGTCCAGTGTTGCCGTCTTCTTTTTCTTAATTTTGTTTTTCATTTTATTTTGTTTGCCTGTTTGGATGTGGGCAATAATTGCTCCCTGTCATCTTGTATGCAGGCTTGTGAAATTCTCCAAAAAAAGAGGTTACCAGATTTTCACTGCAGAAGAAAAAAAAAACCTGTTCAGAAAGGACACATGACATTACCTATGGAGTTATATATAGAAAATTACCTTGTTTTTTTTTTTTTTTTTGTTTTTTTGTTCTTCTAACAAAAGTGTTTCTCAAAAACATTTTCTAAAATTTGTTCGTTTTTGTTATTGTTTATATCATGACATGTCTTGATAGTATATGTAACATTTATTTTTTTTTTTTGCTTTAAATTTGTCTTCAAGTATCTTTGCCTCTTAAAATGTCAAAGTGAGGGCAAGGCCGAAGTTTTTCAGATGTTCTCCAGTCATCTTACAAGGGGAAAGTATTCTTTTGGTACCAAAAACAAGTGTTGTCTGGAATAGTCAAACTAGTAGGAAGGCTTGAACTTATGAAACAAAAGTATAAGTTTAATAAACAATTGAAGCAAAAAATCATAGAGAAAATTATTTAGAAAATAATAAGTATGATGTACTAAATCAGCACTGTACTGATGAGGCAATAAGAAATTGAAGGAAATATAGGGATATAGCTTTTTAGAAATCGACAATCTGGACAGAAAGCTTAATGTTGCATGGTGGCTCTCAGACTATTTGAAGATTGTGTGAATAACTATTGCAATATATATATATATATATATATATATATATATATAGCAATTCAAGCTGGCCTGATGATCCTTCAATGGAGAAACTAGAGTTTCTTTAGTTTTATTTTTCGTCTTTATTTTTTATATTTCAAATGGTCTATTTTTTATTGAGCACTTTAAATGCTAGCTTAATCACAGTTGGAATTTTATCAGATATGATAGCATTTCAGTGTGTGTGTATATATATATATATATATAGAGAGAGAGATAAATAAAATACAATGCCACCTTATTACTACTGTGAGTTATGTAGAGATTAAATCCACTCATCAGGATCATTTATTGTAAAATATAATTTATTTTCAGAAAGTGTATTTTAAGACTGATAAGTGGATGTAATTTATAAAACTTGGAGTATAGAGAACTAATATTGTATTTATCCATATTAATTCTCTCTCTTTCATATATATATATATATATATATAATCTCAAGTATCGAAATTATAAAGGCCGCTTGCTTAAAAAAAATTTTTTTCGGTAATACTGTTGGTAACTTTTAAAATATTTTTCATTTTTATTTATTCACATATATATATATATTCCAGAAGTAGAAGAACACAGTTTTATAATAGTATTAGAAATTCTCATGTCCTTTGGGAGATTGTATCTCCAACACTAATAAACAACATTAGATTCTTTCATTGGCCACACATATAGCACACTCTTTCATAGACTGACTGGACATAATTTAGTGCAGTTTGGGCACATATTGTTGAATATATATATATATATATATACACACACACACACACACACAAGTCATCCACATACAAGCCTCAGTGTGGCTAGACACATTCACTTGCTTCTGGCCAGGATCAAAACTCGACTGATTTGGTATCAGTTGGAGTCAGTACTCCCTAATTCATAGGCACATGGAATCAGAAGAGAAATTTTAACGTGTTGTATATAAGCAGTGTATATACACGCCAGTCATTGAAAGAACTCAATTCATTCCTGAAGAGTAAAATATATATATATATATATATATATATATATATATATATAGAGAGAGAGAGAGGGTAATTGTAGTTATGAGATAATGAATAACATTAGTTTGCATTGGAAGGGATGAGGGGGGGGGAAGATAGCAGAGGTATAAGATAATGGATAATACAGTGTGTGGTAGAAATACTTCTTACATATACGTACCACACAATAGGAAAATCATTAGCTGGATAAAGACTCTTTTGCAACTAATGTCTTACCATTATGTGGGAGGTATTTCTGCCACACACTGTATTTATTCAGTTAAGTGTCATATGTGGTACACGCTTGGACGATCATGTCTCAAAAGCGACATGACTGAGCAGAAGATTTTTTCACGGGAGGTTGTCATTACTTTCCATGGTAGACTGATTGCCAATCAAGGCTATAGAACCAAATCTGTCTTACTATTTAATCCATAGCTAGAGGGAAAAGAGCTGGATTAATATCATTCCCAAGAGTATTTTCGCATAAGTAAATACAACAAATTCAATTAGAATTCCTTCTTGACTCTCATTTCTTGTTCTGACCCAATATTTACTGCACCACAACATACATCCACACGCTGTCTTAGTTGCCCCAAATTTCTATTGGTCTAGCTGAATTATAAACAAAAGTAGTTGGAGAATTTTGCTCTTTCTTGTTAATAATAATCTCAGAATAAGTAAATTGAAATTATTCCAGTTAACATAATTATCCAGCCTTGTCTGTGTTTGCATTTGACTAAAATAAATCCAGTCCCATGAGTTTTACCATTGTTTTAGTGATCTTACCATATATCTTGGGATTATTGACAAAATTCCAACAAGAATCTGCAATATTATCAATTTTGACTTGGCATCTTAACTTTGTCTTTTCTACAATTGTTCTGATGAGCTTTTCTCCTTGGTGCCTTGACTGCATGAATTTGAAGCTTGCTTCTGGATTGGTAACTTGGTCTCTCCATCTTACTATTAGATTGATGCAACCATCAGTCATATTCTAATTTTTTTTTCTTGCTTGTGGAACTCAATTTTGATTTGTTTCTTCCCTATAACTTACAATCTCCAAAAATGTTATTACAATGCCAATTGCCATCTTCTGTCTTCTGAAACCAATTCTTTTATTGACCTTTCTCCTCTCACTAAAGTCTTCTCATTCTCTTTCACTCCCAGTAACCCCTTACATCTTAGTGGCATTATTGCCATCTTCTGTCTTCCTGAAACCTGTTCTTTTATTGTCCTTTCTCCTCCCTAAAGTCTTCTCATTCTCTTTCACTCCCAGTAACCCCTTACATCTTAGTGGCATTATTGCCATCTTCTGTCTTCCTGAAACCTGTTCTTTTATTGTCTTTTCTCCTCACTAAAGTCTTCTCATTTTCTTTCCCTCCCAGTAACCCCTTACATCTTAGTGGCATTATTGCCATCTTCTGTCTTCCTGAAACCTGTTCTTTTATTGTCTTTTCTCCTCACTAAAGTCTTCTCATTCTCTTTCACTTCCAGTAACCCCTTGTATACTAGTGGCATTATTGCCTTGCTTGGGGTGAAATGATTTAAAATAAAAAGAAAGGTTGCTATACTATTTCAGTTGCTTTAAAAAGATGCCAACAATCTTTGCTGGGACTGAAAATGTTGTTTGTATTTATTTATTTTTTTTTTTTTAATCAGAAATGTCGCGTCTAACTAATTTATAATATTGTCCAATTTTACATTTATAAATGTTTAGGTAAATATATACAAATAAAAAAAATCATTTAAAATTACACAGATAGACACAGATTATTTGTCAGAATCCAAGAGCAGGACTATTGTATGCAAACGACAATAAAATGTCATCTCATACTCGTGTATCATTTAGAAAGGCAATTTAACTTTCCTTATATCTTGACATCATTATAAACAATTATATTTTTATCATCCATTTATGTCCTTGAACTTTCCTGCAAATACGTCACCTTGAAGTTAGGAAAGTGAATTTGATCTTTAGCTCGAAAAGATGAACTGTAAATTTTATCTTCCTACATACAAAATCATTGTCCAACAACACGGATGGATACATTTGGTTACATAATAATTATACATAATAATTCCTCACTTTCAAAACATGCACTTTGAAGCCAAATTTCAGCTTCCTATGTACAAAATCATTGTCCAACAAAATAGATGGACACATTTAATTATGTAATAATAATGATAATAATACATAATAATAATAATAATAATACATTTGTTTAAATAATGATAATACATTTGTTTAAATAATGATAATGCATTTGTTTAAATAATAATACAGCTGATTAAATGATAATACATTTGTTTACATAATTTTCATTGTTGCATTATGAGAATTTTACATGTTTCTTCAGGTGAGAACTTCTATCTGAAAGTACTCAATTGATAACTAGAGGTTTAATATTCAATAAGTAATTTTATTTTCCCATGCGTACATTTCCCTCCTTGATGACTGGAGAGCTTATTTCAAAGTGTTAAAACTCGCTCTTTACTATGTTTTTTTTCTCATTTTTCTTTTATGTGCTGTAGAATAAAATTCAAAAATCGTTCTTTTAAATTTCCATTTGTTCCAGGTTCTCAATTGGTTGAAAGACAGACATACCATTTCCTTCTCAAAGGTGCGTTTTTGGTTTTTCCAAACAGCAGCCCAAATATTTTCAATGTGGAATGCAGACATTTTTTAAAGATTTTTTTTTCTTTTTCTTTGTATTTTTGCTAATGCATTTTTTCTCCATTTGAAATGAAAATTTTAATTTTTTTTTCTTTCTTTAGAATGTGGCTGATCATTTGTTTATTTCATTTTGAATGTTGCTGTGTTGCAAAAAGCTTTTTAAAATATTTTAGATAATGTTTAAAAATATAATTTTAGTTGCTTTTATTTTGTTCAGAAATTTGGTTAGAATTTAATTATACTGTATGTAGTTTTATGGTTATTAGAGTTCAGATTCTGGTGTTCATTTTGAGGCAAATACACTTGAGAAAGGTGTGAATGTATCTCTTTTAGCTATGAGTTAAATAGCAAGCTACACTGGGCTTTCCAGCTTTGGTTAGTGTTAGGGGAAGCTAATTTCTTCTCCTATAAAGGACGGTAACTCAAAATACAATTGAGTTACTTCCCTTGTTTGCTAGTTGGAGCTCAGTACTTCTGAATTCAACATGGGGACAAACTGACATTCATGAGGCATTCATGGTTTTCAATCCAACAAATCCTTGCTGTTCATAGGCAAATAAATTATTTTTTCTAACTGTTTCACCCCAAGCAAGGCGGTACTGCCACTGATGCACAGGGGGCTACATAAGAGAGTAAAAGTTTAGGCAGGAGGAGAGTGAAGAGAAAGACGAACCAGTTATAGAGAGTGTCAGAAAGGGCAAGAGGAGGATGGGAACACAGGTGTGAAGACAGTTGTGAAGGTAGAGAGAAAGAAAAGAACAAGAATATACAAGATGATGTAGAAAGGAGTGAAGTCGAGTGAATAAGAAATGGGAATTGACATTGCATTTAAATTCCTGGAGGTTGTAGCTGTCAGGAAAGCAAGAATATGGAAGGGAGTTCCACAGGCGGGAAGTGCGAGAAAAGAAGCTTATGGAGTAGAATAGTCGGCTGCATTTGGTTGATCTAACTGTAAATGGGTGGGACTTTGACATGAAAGAAAAGGAAGAGTAGAAGCTTATTTATTTTTTATTGATCATTTCCCTCCAAGCAAGGCAGGACCGTCACTGATGCACAGTGTTACAGCGAGAGAAACAACAAAGTACAGGGGATGGATGGAAATCAAGGATATAGAAGATGGTAATTGATGTTGCATTTAAACTTTGGGAGATTGTATCTTTTAGGGAAGCAAGTAAACGGAAAGCTTCATTCATTTTTGTTCATCGCAATACCTTTGGATGAAACAGATAGCAACCAGTTTAGAAAGACAATACAGAATCTAGTACCAGTTATGTTTGGTGCTGATAATTTTACCCCGTAAAAATCTACTTGCTACAGAAATTGTAGCACCAACACCTAGTGTGGTGGGGCTGTGTCCCTATTGTTTACAGGAGTGTCCAATCGTACTGTGAAAGAGGATATTCTATAAAACCCTATGCAAGCTGCTGTTAAATAACAATGATTGTTTGATTCTCAAGGCTTCAATTTTAGTATTATAAAAAGGTTCTTGTACTTTGAATTATTTTAATTTTAAAGATTAAAAACATTGCAAAACAAACTGGCTTTGACTGGCTTATAAAAATATACCTGAGATTAAAAACCTTTTTTGTAATTTCTTTTTGTAAAGCTCGTTTTCACTAGATTATCTTAATGTTGAAAAGCATTAGTACTTTTTTTTTATTTATTTAAAAAGAGAAAAAGAAAAACCTTTTTGCAATATGATAGCAGCATTTGAACACTGACTTTTTCTGTTTAGTTTAATGTTGTCTTGTATCAGCTTTTAAGCCTATTTACAAGGAAACTTTACCGACAAAATATTTTGCATATTGATCGATAAATATTATTTAGAATGAAGATAGGGTTCAGTTGAAAGTAATTTTAAAAAAATGTTGTTTGTTCCTATTTACTGCAGAAAGTAAGGCTTTTGTTCCATAACAGCTGTGACATTTAATGAATGAAATGGGACATGATAATATGTATACAAATGTAGGAATAGTTATGGGACACACAGCAAAATGGCCATGCAAATGTAGGAATGGTTATGGGACACACAGCAAAATGGTTATGCCAATGTAGGAATGGTTATGGGACACACAGCAAAATGGCTATGCAAATGTAGGAATGGTTATGGGACACACAGCAAAATGGTTATGCCAATGTAGGAATGGTTATGGGACACACAGCAAAATGGCTATGCAAATGTAGGAATGGTTATGGGACACACAGCAAAATGGTTATGCCAATGTAGGAATGGTTATGGGACACACAGCAAAATGGCTATGCAAATGTAGGAATGGTTATGGGACACACAGCAAAATGGTTATGCCAATGTAGGAATGGTTATGGGACACACAGCAAAATGGCTATGCAAATGTAGGAATGGTTATGGGACACACAGCAAAATGGTTATGCAAATGTAGCTATGATTATGGGACACACAGCAAAATGGTTATGCCAATGTAGGAATGGTTATGGGACACACAGCAAAATGGCTATGCAAATGTAGGAATGGTTATGGGACACACAGCAAAATGGTTATGCAAATGTAGCTATGATTATGGGACACACAGCAAAATGGCTATGCAAATGTAGGAATGGTTATGGGACACACAGCAAAATGGTTATGCAAATGTTGCTATGATTATGGGACGCACAGCAAAATGGTTATGCCAATGTAGGAATGGTTATGGGACACACAGCAAAATGGCTATGCAAATGTAGCTATGATTATGGGACAAATTGTAAATATAGCACTTAAATAAGCAAAACAAATACTTCTTTTGTTTACTTTTTTGAGAAGGTTTAAAGTAATTTTGAACTTTTAAAGCACTGTTAAACATGGTTTAGTTATTTTTTTTGTTCATCTTAATTTCAGTTGCTTCTTATGGCAACTACTCGAACTATCATTCTACAGTCATTAAGTCAGTGTGTATTGTGATAAAAAACAAATTAGATCACCACATCCACAAGTTGCATCCATTTTATTTCAAAGCCTGTGTCAAACAGCTGCTTTTCCATCTAAGCTACAAAAATTAACAGTTGCAGAAGATCAAATCTAACCATTTAGATACATTTCATATTTTGATCACTCATTGCTGCCTTAATATTGTTGTTTTGTTTTGACGTACACTAGTACTGTTCAAGAAATATCTTGAATTTTTATTAGATGAAATGTTGTTAGTGGATGTGCGTTATGGTGCTGTGGAACAAGAAATCGGGAAGCCAAGTTCAAATTCCAGTTGAATTCATTGCATTCACTTACGCACAAATACTATTGGGAAAGGTATTAATCTGTCTCTTTCCTCCAGTTATGAGTTAAATAACAGGACAGATTGGGTTCTTTAGCCTTGGCTGGCAACCAGTCTACCTGAGAAAGCAATGGCAACCTACTGCGGGATAATCTTCTGCCCAGTCAGTCATATATCTTTTGAGACATGATCACCCAAAGCGTGTATCACGTATGGCACTTAACTGACTGTTTTTAGTAATTTATTTTTGACTATTCTTTTTCTTCTCCTTTCACTTGTATTTCTTTGCAACATTCAGGTGTCATTCAAATGCTACTAATAAACCGTGAAGACTGGACATATAGAATAAGCTTTTGGCAAGAAGTACTTATTAAAACTTACTGCTCACTATTAAATTCTTTCTTAAATTTTTCCTATTATTTGATGTATTCTATGAAAAAAAAAAACTATTTGTGAAACCTGAAATTTAAAAGGTAGGATTAATTAGCCAATTAAATCAAAACTTTGATTCATTATAATAAGTTAATCATACTGTGGTAGTTTTTTGATGTTGAAAATGTGTTTGGAGGTCTGGTCAATTTTGTATTTATTTGGTGCATAAGTATTGGTGTGGTCAATTTTAGACCAGGGTCTTCCGTCGTAAGTTTGTCATGGAATCTGCTTGGATGCTTTCATCTTTCTCTTTCTCTTTTCTGTCTGAATTTCTGGGATGAGGAATTACGAATATTTACATGCAGACTAACATCTTCATCTTTGTTGTTGTTATCACATCATTTTGGCCCTTTTGCTTTCTGGTCTTCAATCCAGAAGGTAACCTAAAAGGAAGTACTATGTGACAGTAGTGGACTAAAGCATTGGTTTGTGAATTTGGTATCATAATAACTTTGAGTTCAATCCCCGGGCTTGGATGTGAGTACTAAGGGGTTAAGTGAATACCTAAGCTAACCTCTGGGCTTAGAATTTTTCCTCATTCTCTTTTTATAAGGGGTTGAAGAATGCATACCTTAAAATGACATATTGAAAATAGCTATTTCTCCACTAAGTTTTATCTGTAAATGAAGAAATATATAATTATCCGCAGACAGTTCTGTTTTGCTGTATCACAGCTCAACAGTATGGTTAGACATTCAATTTTTTCTAGCTAGGATTGAAATGTGACTGAATTGACATCAGTCAGTGATTCTACCTCTAAGCTATGGGTACTCAGTGGCGGAATGTAGATTTTAGCATGTTATCACATGCCTGCTGCCAAAAGTGTTCAAATTCATTACTGAATGAACAATACGTAAACAGCGGTGAGTAGCTACTGCTGTTAAACTTCACCATTTCTCTATAGTGCTCAACTGGCAGGCGAGAGCATAAGTGTATATATATATATATATATATATATATATATATATATAGGCAATATCATAACTCTTACGAAAACCGTCCATATCATCCATTGTCTCAAGGGCTTTTGATCACTTTTCCAGAAGTTTTTAAGGAAATTGTCTTTCTTTCTGACATATTCTCCCTAAGATTTCATTTGAAAAAGGCTTGCTCTTTAAATCCTTCTCCTAAGAAATATGGATTTATGCTTAATGTGGGTCAAGTTTTAATTTTGCTGCCATTTAAGGCTGCTTTTGTTCGTCAAAATGTATTCTTTTTTTTTTTCTTCTTTTATTCTTGAGAATGAGATTTAACATTTAGTCAAACTTTAAATTCTTGTGTTCCTTTGCAATAAAATGTTAAAATTTGTGTATATATATATATATATATATATATATATATATATATATATATATAAAATCTCCCTTCAGTCACGCTCATGGAAAGAGGGACAATAGTAAGCCAGCATGGGCTTAGTTCATTCTCTTTACTACCAGTTATTAAACTTTACTTTCTGTTAAAATTCTTGCTCCATATTTGCTCTTTAACCGTGTCTTATTTTATTCATTTTTTTTTTTTTTCAATAATTATGTTGTCAAGTAGGGAAGAATGAGTATATATCCTTTCTATTATAATAAATACCATTGTGCATTTATTTACATTTCTCCCTTCTGTCACACTCAGAGGTCTGGAGTATTTTTTTTTTTTTTTTTTTTTTTTTTTTTACTTATGTCTTAATGTAAGAAACTCAATAGTAGGTACATCAATATATATGTTGCCGTCATTTTAGACGGCATAGCAATATAAGTATTTTGCTGTCATTTTTGACAGCATGGTCCCACTCATTAACAATAATTTAAAATATCAGATCAGTCAGTTTTTATTATTGACTAATATTCACTTTATTTTTAGTTACTTAACATTATAGCTACTCAGGCAATCAGTATTATCTTTAATATTATCAGTTGCTTAGCCATTCACACTTGGGCTATGAATATTATCATGAATTTTTTAGAATTATTGTAACTCATTAAATTTTTAATTGATTTTTCTCTCATCTTTTCTATTAGTTCCTTTTTGTCATAGCTTCTACGACTGTTATTATATATTCCTTATTGAAAAGTAAAAATAAAGTATAGCTCTTGCTAAGATTTTAACTCTCACCCATTTTACCTTGGGAAGCTGATGTAAAACACGTGTTCTTTGTTTTAACTACTGAAACTATCTGTTCAAGTATTTTGGGAAAAGACTTCTGATTTTGTAATTTTTTTTTTCTTTTTTTAATCATGCAAATAATATGGGAATAATTACCACTGATGTATTTATTATTGGAATGTCTTGGAATGATGCATAAGAATTTCCCTGGAATGACCTTTTTAGAGAAACAACTGTGAAATTGCTTGTTAGAACATATCTGGAATGACTTTAATTGCAAACACTCCTGAAATTGCTTGTTATGGGATAAGTCCTAAAATTGCTAACTAGAATCTACCTGAAATGATTTCTTATATGAATGTCTCTGGAATGGCTTGTCATGGAGATGTCTTGGGGGGACAAGGCGTGATTGAAACAATTCTAGGGCAAAGTTGTCTTGTTTTGGGGACATGTTTGAAAATGGCTTTGTTATATGAACACTTCTGGAATGGCTTGTAAAAGGGAATATTGTTGAAATTAAAAAAAAAAAAGATTAATTAATTTATAAAAGTGTTTTAAGAATTAATATCTAAAAATAATGATGATGATCATTTATGCAATAAATTTATCGTTTTTATAATTTTAATTAAGTGCAGTAGAAATGCATTTTTTGTTGTTTTGATATTTTTTGTTTGCTTTATTCAATTTTTTTTTTTTTTTTAATATATTTTATCAAAAGGCTTAATTTTCCTTTCAGGTGTTAATCTGAGGGGATGCTGTAATGTTCTGTCTGACCCACACCCTAAATTTTGACCAAACCTTGTAAATCTTCAGCATCCTCTCGGATAAATTATTTAAATTTCATTGTCTCAGCATAAATTTCATTATCAAACAATTTTCTGTCATCCTGGTATTGCCAAAGTGGACAAAGAAAAATGAGATCTGGGTAGAGAAAGGAGATGAAGAGTAGGGTGGCTGGGGGAAATAAGATTTTTTTTTTTACATTATCTCTGATAAAAGCCACTTAAGAAACATGTTTATTTTATAAAATAAGCATAAAAGTTCTACATAAGTACATAGTTTGATTTTTCTGTTCCAAGTAAAATGTCTGAATATCTACATTATTTACATCATTTGGATTGTTGTCCTTATTTTTATTGCCATATTCACAGTATTTTTACCGTTGTACACTCCAGCCTTCTGCAGATGCTTGGAATTTCAAACTGAACCATTTTATTTCGATCACTGGGTTATATTATTCTCGTTCCATGATATATGCTATTTTTAAATGTCATGTAGTTATCTCCCTTTAATTCAACTCTCTGAGTTATTTGTTCGTTGCTACTGTAGCCAGGTATTGAACTCACAACTCTTTGGGTCAAGTCACTGAATCTTCAAGCTGTTGTCCTCATCTATCTGGCCATATCCACAACATTTCGGCCATTGTATGCTCCGGCCTTCGTGATAGGAATTTCAAATCAAGCATTTACTTCATCCTCTAGGGTAGATTTTTCTAGTTCCACATGTCATGCCTTTTCCAGATATCTTGGTTTCAGTTATTTCCCTTTAGTAACTCTACTCTCCAAGTTTTTGTTCACCTCTGCTGTTGCCAGAATTTGAACTCTGAACTCTTTGGATCAAGGTCACTGGATTACTTCAACCAATGCTTTTATCTACTGGGCCATGTGTTCATGACAATAAAAATGAGGACAACAGTTCAAATAGTGTAAATAGATGTTTGAAAGTTTGTTTGTATCTTGTTGATATTATCTGGACAGATTACACTACATTTCAAGCAGGTTAAACAATTAACATCTGTCAGGGTCTAATGTGCTAGGTTTTTAGGTGTAGCAATATAGCCAAGGATGTTCATCAGGCGGCATCTTATCTAGTGCCGTCTAAGAAAAGGATGTGCGTCATGGTGCAGTAGATATCAACTCAGAACGAGAAATCTGGGAGCAGAGTTCAAATTCCAGTTGAATTCCTTACATTCACTTATGCACAAATACCCTTGGGGAAAGGTATTAATCTGTTTCTTCCCTCCAGTTATGGGTCAAATAACAGGACAGATTGGGTTCTATAGCCTTGGCTGGCAACCAATCTACTGCAGAAAGTAATGGCAACCTACTGCAGGATAATCTTCTGCCCAGTAAGTCATGTCTCTTTCAGGACATGATCGCCCAAGCGTGTATTATGTATATATATATATATATATATATATATATATATTATATATATATTATATATATATTATTATATATATATATATATATATATATATATATATATTTATTTCTACTGGCCTGATTATTTACGATAAATTTTTTCTTAGGAAAATGTATGTCATTTGGCAGGATTTTTGTAAGAAAAATTTATCGTAAATAATCAGGCCGGTAGAAATAAATATATAATACTGTTTGATTATAAACAGAATATCTACTTAAATATGAGTATTGAATCTCAATATTGAGATATGAAAAAAAACCTGCTTGTCATAATATCTTTTTATTAGTAAACCACTGAAAAAACAGTAATCTTGGTAGTAAGCCTTATCACAACTTCATACACACACATACATTTTATATATTAAATGGTTATTAGAAAGTACTCAATACATGCTTGAAAGAAAAATGAAGCCTTAACAGGTATAGCTTTTAGATATTCAATTTGGGGAGATCAGTTGAGTACATTTCTTCTATGTGCCCTGTCCCTTTAGGACGTAGGCAATCATTGTTCTCCACATCTCCCTATCCCTTGTGGCTCTTGGTATTTTTGCTCCTGTTACACCTCGCAACCCTTGTTCTGTCATCCCCCTGATCAAGCCCTGAAAATATGTTATTCGCTGCCTTCCTCTGTCTCTTTTTCCTTCTATTTGGCCTGTCAGTATCAGGTTCTCCAAGCTCTCCTTCCTTATTGCATGTCCCAGAAACTTCAGTTGTCTCTTCCTGATGCTCAGTATTAATTTCCTTTTTGTTGCCATTCTTTCCAACACCCCATCGTTGCTTGCATGCTCAGTCCACGATATCCGTAACATCCTTCTGTAGAACCACTTTTCTGCTGCTTCCAGTTTTGTCCTCATTTTTGATGATATTGTCCAGCTGTACTGAAGAACTGACATCACAGCAATCCAGCACTCTTTTCTTTGTTTCTAGTGAAATTTTCCTGTCTGTTAGTACTTTACTCAGCTTCTGGAAAGCGTCCTTTGCCATGCCAATTCGCCTTCGGATCTCTGTGTCGCACTTTCCATCTCCTGTTAGAATACTTCCTAGGTATTTAAATTTTTGAATACACTTCCATGGCGAAATTGAAAAGGTCAAAACCATGGCAGCTTAATTGGCTGATCTCTCCAACTTGTATATGGTGCATGGCTGTATCTGACTACCAGCTACACCAGGGACGGGTCCAGTCGGTCTGTTCAATCATAATGAAAATCCAGGCAAGGAAAAATGTCTTTGTCAGAAATCAAACTAAACAATTCACGAAGAAAGAAAGAAAAACGAAAAAAAACATCTGAATGAACGCAGTAAAAATCTGTTTATTTATTAATTTTATGGGATAAAAGACTGGTTATACTCAGAAAGTCCAAACCAGATTTCCTGCTTTCGTTCACATTCTGTGCCTAATTTCCATTGGAATAGCCGAAAAAAACCGCAAAAATCATAGTTTCTGGAAACGGATGACACTGATGACGTCATCACATTGTCAACTAATAAATCCGGGCAATTTTCTCTGTGCCCAGTGATTTTTTTTTTTTTTTTTTTTTTTTTAGCATCAACTATGGCCCTGATATGGTGTATGAATATTTAGCTGCTCCATTAGTTGATATCTTTTAAATAGCTATAAAAAAAAGAAAACTGCGCTAAACCAACTGTTTTCACACACAACTAAAACTTTTCTTAATTTTATGCCAAACTTGTTCATCTTAGTAAAAAATGCTGACATCATACAATAGCATTTTTTTTTGTTTTGTTTTTAATCAACAATGCATTTTGAAGCAATTGCTAATCTTTGTTCTTTGGCTGCTAACGAGATTTCAAAGTTGATTGAAATTCCTTCATTACCATTTCTCACAATTGGAATCAAGCAACAGGTCAGTCATTACTTTTCTTTACTTGAGTAACTCTTCAATATTTCTTTTTTTGTTACATGACTACCATTTTGAATCTTGAAAACCTAATTTCAATCCAGTCAAGCTAAATAATTTTCAAATTATCTGACATGGTTATTTGACTTTTGAAAAAGATATTTTACTAGCTTTCATTGGCTTGATCTTTCTTGTAAATTAATTTGTATTAATTCAATTGAAATATGTTTTCCAGTTGTTCATTTTTTGTTCTTTTAGATAAATTATTGTTCTTTGAAAAAAAATGCTAAGTGTCCTTTTTATTTTTGCTTTCTTTAATAGCTTGTCACTGCTCACATGTTCAGTCTGATATTCTTAGCATCTTTTCTGTAGAACCACATTTCTGTTGCCTCAAAAATCTTTCGGTACTGCATTCGGCAGCAAGGTCTCTGATTGGGGAGGTTGTGAGGAGCATGGAACCACCTCTTAATTGCTGTTGTTCATTTTCATACGACATCACTATCGTATACACGACTTGGAAATGAGTTTTAATATATGTTACTTCGCGAAATTAAATGGAATAACTTTTTTTCATTCATAGTAAGAGGAGTTCAAATCTATTCATGCCCACTTTTTCACTCTCAAGCTGTTAGAACAAAAGAGAGAGAGAGAGAGTGAGGTTAATTTCAAAACAAAATCAAAGGGTTAATAATAATTATAACGTCAATAGTAGCAGAGAACAGTGTGTGTGATTAATGATTAGTATGCTACTCTGATTTCTGTGAGTCCTTAAAAAGCTAAATGAAAAAGAAAACTCAGAAAGAAAAAAGTGCTTAAAGAAATCAGACACTGATCAGTTTCATAGATGTTTTTAAGCTTGTAAAAGCAGTGGGGGGGGGGATGCAACAATCTCCCCCCCCCCCCCCCCGCCACCCCTAGGATCACCATTGGTCGGTAACAAATGTGAAAAAAAATTTTTCTTCGGAAATATTTTTCTTAAACTTAAATTCATTTGTGTTGTGAATAGGCCCTGAAAATAAAATTTCTTTTAAATCTGACAATTATTTGATTTTTGCAAAGATTTCCAAATCAGTGTGTTTTCCACCGCAAAAAAAAAAGACGCTAAATTTTTTAATATTAATCATTATGATTAGTAATTAACTAATCTTTTTTTCTTACACACGCTGAGTGAAAACCAAAATTTTGAAACTTCTTAAAAAGGATAAAAAATAATTCAATAACCAAAAAATCCTTTCGTTTTTTCCTATCAAAGGTGTTGACGATAAAACTTTGTAGAACCACATTTGTTGCCTTGTAGAGTAGATTATTTTTTTTAATTTTCAAGTTCATTTTTTAACGAATCTTTGGTTGTAGAGATATTGCTGGCACCAACTTTAAAAAAAAGTTATTTTAATTTTTAATTTTTGTGAAGGTTCAGGGCAAAGTTCATTATGTTCACAGCACACTTAATGGAATCATTTTAGTGATTTTTTTCTTTGTATGTAGTTAGGATTTAATTTATGATTACAATTGTGAAAAATGTTAAATTTAAAAGTACGCACTATATATCGAAAAGTGGTTTGAAACTGATCTCCAAATAATTTCAGTTTTCTAATAAAATAACTTATTCATTAAGTGCTGAAAATTTCGTTTGGATCAGAAATCACTGATTTTGGGCAAATTCTTAAGTTAAAACAAAACAAAACTAAAAAAAACCCAAAACATTGCGTAATGATTTTTGCTTTCATTTCCGGCCGGTGGGTGGGGATTTTTGTACTCATTGATTTTTTTTTTTTTTTTTTTTTTTTTTTTTTTTTTTTTGGTTGTTCTTAGAATTGTGCGATTCTTACAATTTTATGTTGTTTTATGTTAAAATTAAAAAAAAAAACGTTTTGAAAGTTAAAAATTGTTCGTTTGATTGTTTTAAAAACTATTTTTAGAATTTAATTTTTATTTTTCTCACTTGGAACTGTTGTTTTTATTTTAACTGACTTAATATTTTTTTCGTCTGCTATTTAAACAGCTATTTTTGTGTATCAAATTAAAATGTAAGCTCGCTTAGTCTCTTTTATTAACCAATAAGTAAGTTACTAAGACATTTAAATTCTTTCGCCAATGTGTCGTTAGCTCAAAAATCCTAGAACAAGAAGAAGCGTTTGCGCGCACTTTCCATCCCCCCCCCCCCGGACTCCAGGATCAACTCAACATTGGCTGCGAATATATGCAGACCTTGACTTAGAAATTGTTGATGTGAAATTATGCCAATATGGGGGCATGGTTTTATTATTTATAGCAACCGTCATTGTTGAAATCTTGTTATGTATTGGGGATTGTCGATGTCAGGTTTTATTGAGACATGACCTGTTATTGGAAGTGTTTTTTTTTTTTTTTTTACCCTTCTTTCTTTCTCTTAAGTTGGAAAACCCTTTTCTCTCTTATTTAACCTAACTAGGTCAAACAGTAGACTGCTGTAGTTGGAAGGAAATTTGCACACGTGATTACCACAGCATAGATTATTATAATAATATTATTGTGTCTTTGGATACAAGTGTTTTTGTACCATTTTTGTTTTAAAAAAGTGGCTTAAGATTCGAATTAGTTTTTACTGCGGTTCAAAATAAATTTTTCTTCTTTTAAAAAATTTAGAGTATTAAAGTTTAAGTTAGACAATGACAAAGAGAAGGAGTGGTGGGGGGGGAATAGTTTTAAGTGAATATTGAATGTGTTAGATTGTTAGATGATTATTATAATTTTTTTTTGTATATTTATTTAGTTTTTTTTTTTTTTTGTGACATAAGGCTATCGGCTATAGTGTTCCATGTTTGTTTCCCACTACCCATAAAAACGAGTCAGAAGAGGCAAACTGGCAACTAACTAAACAACAAAAATAGTTTTATTTTTACAGTACACTTGACTTTTTAGGTACCTTCACTCATTTTTGGTATCAAAGTTAAATTGAATTTTTAAAAATGAGAAAAGTTTCCTTGAAGTTTTAATTTTAGCTTTAATTGAAAGCTAAATGATTAAATTAACTATTTCCAGTAAGCAAAATACACTTGTGTATTTCAAATGGAAATTATGTTGATTGGAATCTCAACTTTTTTAGAGTTTTCAAAATTCATCATTTTTTCATCCATTTTGAGAGCCTCACAAATTTCTAAACAAATGGTAATTCTCAGTTTTAAGGATCTTGAAAAAATATACATCTGTGACATGTTATAAAAATTTAGCAAATTTAAAGTTAGATTAATCAGATTTACACAAATATTACTTGTTTGTAGCACAAAATTTCGAATAAAAGTATTTTTAATCATGGGGGTCATAGCTTTCTGACATGTTAAGTGATTCATAACAGCCAGATGTGGTGATATTCTAAGTATAGAATTGACATAATTGTTCAGATTTTTTTCTGGTTAGGATATGATGCATAAAAACTTTCCTTTTTTGTAATTGAAGCAGTTGTTCACACATGACAAAGCACTGTTTGACATCTCTCGGTTTCAACTCGTATGGCACTCGATGTCCTTACTTTTGATTCATTTCTAATGCTTTCAAATGTTTTGTAACTGTTGTATGATCGACTTGCACCTGACATGAGTCTTCATGAGGTAATGCCAACAATTCTTCATCTTGAAACTTTTTTGGTGTGCCTGAGTTTTCTTTATCTTCAACACCAAAATTATTATTTTTGAACCAATCTCTGCATGTTGTTTCTAACAGAGCATAGTCACCATCAGTCTCAACAAGAATTTTGTTTCCAACAGTGTATGGTTGCCATAAGTCTCAAGAATTCTGTGTGCTTCAGCTGCTGATTTCTTTTGAATAAAGAATAGCAGTAAAATTCTTCACAAATACATTTTCTTTTGCACAAAATTCGACATGTTTAACACTGTGAAAATCAAACTTGTTTAAACTTCGGTGAAATGAAACACTGGATTTCACGCCTGCTTATAGTATGTTTTATCGATGCATTACCATCGGAAACTACAGTGTTCTGGGAATGCCATCTGTTGCAGAACAGCAAGCACTTATTCAAATTCCTAATATATATATGTGTGTGTGTGTGTGTGTGTGTAAAGTAATTAAAAGCTTATCTAATTAAATAATGTCATCTTATTGAATTTTTTATTTTATTATTTGGAGCAGATTTTTGGAAAACGGGTCAAATGTTTGAAAAGAAAAATAGATGATTTACATTTCCAAATGAGAAATTGGAATGATGTGGGGGTAACAGATCTAAAAAAAACATAAAATAAAAAAAATTTTGTTTAGTTTTTAACCAAGATTTTTTAAAAATGATAATTTCAAAAATAATTAATTTGCGAATAAGTCCTGAAAGTTTCATTAAAATCTGACAATTATTTGGCTTTTGCAAGAATTTCCAAATTAAAGTGTTTTTCACAGGAAAAAAAAAATCTGAATTTTGTAATATTACATGAACCATAAAATTTGGTAAGAATTTGATTACCCTCTGACAAAATAATTTTCACCAAAATTTCAAATGTCTTTTTTTTCACCTGAAATTAAAGCCAAAATACGATGTTTAGAATGGTTCATGATTAAACATAATAGATATTCATTGTCTGTTATATTTAACAATGTATGTTTAGAAAACATATTCATATCGATCGGTGTGAGTTTGTGACCCTGAGTTTCATACTCTTGTGATCGTCAGGCAAACTGATTAATTTTTTAAAAAATTTAAAAAAATTAATCAGTTTGTCTGATGATCGCAAAAGCGTGTAACCCAGGGTCACAAACTCACACTGATCGATATGAATATGTCAGCTCTATCACTGATATCAAGCGCTTTCAAATGAGTACCGCACATATTTAAACTTATTTATAAATGGAACTTTGTCTCTGTGTGTGTGTGTCTCCATTACCTATAGACTCCGAAACGGCTGAACCGATTTTCTTGAAAATTTACAGTTGTACTATAAGCGTCTGCGAGTGTTCTTAGCTAGGTTTTGTGTCAAGGTATCCCCGATAAAGATCGAAAATCGATAATCAAAAAAATCAGGTTATAGAAGGAGTGGTCCGATTTTAATCAAATTTGATACACTCATAGACAAAGAAATAGGAAATAATATTCAGAAGTTTCAAGGTTGCAGTTCTTACAACAGTGCAGAAAATCAATAATATATATATATATATATATATATATATATATATATATACACACACACAAAATGCAAGATGTTTGTGTGTCTGCTTATCTGTATGTATGTCCTTTATACAAATCCACAATTTTTATCCGATTCTCACCAAATTTCACACAAATATTCTTTAGTCTGAGCTCCAGGACCATGGATTAGTTTTAAAGCTTTCATTACACCCGAGCAATGCTGGGCTATACTGCTAGTATAACATATAAATAATATATATATATATATATATATATATATATATATATATATATATATACACACACACATAATGTTTAGCCAAACACTTCAGAAATGTATGTGAGTTAGTCTTCTGTTTAAATATTGCTTTAAATTTTTCCGTTAATTTTATGCCAATAATAATTCTGTCCTGATTTCTGTCAGTGCACTTTCATTTATTTCTTTTTTTTTTTTTTTATCATGTCAACTCTGGAGTGAAGCCTTTTTCTAACTCTTTACACCATCTTTTTGACAGTTCTGATAATATTTGTGATATTAAGAGCGTGTCTTATTGAGCATGAAATGTAGTTGCATGTGGCTGAAGTGCCATCTCCATTCACAAAATTCGCATCGGAGAAAGTGAATCTCATTGTTGATAGCGTGTAAATTAGTGAGGTCTTCTAAGATCAATATTGATGTTGGTGATGCACACTGGTTCAATATATTGACAAAGTCAAGGCTGATATTTCTCAAATATCGATCAGAATAATCAATATCTTTTATTGAAGAAATATAGATTAGTTTTAATTTGTCGTACTGTATGATATTATTCACTATTGAATATGAATATTGATAAATGAAATCATTTCTGGAATAAATTTCCAAGTGGTTTTTATATTTTGCTGAGTTTATGAAATAATGATTTAAATGAAGGAAATTGTATTATTCAAGACTTAAACAAAAGGAATATAATAATATACAAATCACTCTATATCTCTCTACCTCTCAACATCTCAGACTCTCTATCTCTACCGCTATCTCTCTCTCTCTCTCTCGATGTCTGCCTGTCTGTGTGTGTGTATATATATATATATATATATATACTAGCAGTATAGCCCTGCGTTTCTCTGGTGTAATGAAAGCTTTAAAACTAATCCATTGTCCTGGAGCTCAGACTCTTTGGACGTTGGCACGAAAAACTAAAAAGCAATAGTTTCCAGTCAAAGCGAAACTGTAGACTGAAAGAAAAATGAATGGATGTAAATCAAATTTTAATTTCCTGATATTGATATCAAATAAGTTTTTTTCATTGTAAACTGAATTTTGAAGGCTAAATAAGTTCTATGAGTAAATGGTATCATGACTAAGAACTACAATTATACCTACTTAGAGCCAAACCCAAAGCAAAAACTAAAATAAAAGGGTTGAAAAAAATACAGACATACAGGCAGATAAACAGACACACACACAAACATCTTGCCTTATATATATATATATATATAATCGATTTTCTGCACTATTGTAAGAACTGCAACCTTGAAGCTTCTGAATATTGTTTCTTATGTCTTTGTCTATGAGTGTATCAAATTTGATTAAAATCGGACCACTCCTTCTATAACCCGATTTTTTTTTGATTTTCGATATTTATTGGGGGTACTTCGACACAAAACCTAGCTAAGAACACTTGCAGATGCTTATAGTACAACTGTGTCAATTTTCAAGAAAATTGGTTCAGCTGTTTCGGAGTCTATAGGTAACGGACAGACACACACACTGACAAAGTTTCATTTATAAATAAATTTAGATTAGACACACACACACACACACACACACACACACACACACACACACGCCTATGTATCTATACTAATGACAGTAAATAATTGAATGACAAAATGAGGAAAAAAAAAGCTCCAGCATTATGTTTCATCTCTCAAAAGGACTTCTTCAGATTGGCTGTGTTTATTGATGGAGTCTTAATGTATGTCAGTCAAGGAGAAATACGACAAAAGCCATTTTCAGTTCTAATTAGAATTTTAATTAGATTTGTAACTTGTGCCTATCATATTTCTCTCTTGCTCTACATGAATGCAATCAGTTTCAGTCTGACAAAGTCTTTTTGAGAGTTGAAGCATGTCATGTGGGGGAAGGGGGCGAAAATGGTTTCTTTGTATTTATTTTTTTAAACTTAATTTCTTCATGCAAGGAGATGCTAAAAAGAACAAAAAATCTCTTCCATAAAAACTATTACATGTTTGTTCAGATTTGCAGAAGGTTGAGCCCAAAACCTTATGTCATACACACTGATAATTTTACAACGGAAATTTAAGGAACAAAGAAGAAAACTCAATATTATCCAACTTAAGATTCAACCATACTTATATGTAATTTGTAAACAAGTTATATTACACAACTCAGGTTTTTATCATCTGGTATAAACCTGAGTTGTGTAATATAACTTGTTTACAAAGGAAAAATATTCAATAGTTCTATAATATAATTGTCTTGAACACTTAATACAATTTTGTACTGGTCTAATTTAATTATGACCAAAAATTAAATAGTTATATTATAATCTAAACTTATTTATAAATGGAACTTTGTCTCTGTGTGTCCCCGTTACCTATAGATTATGAAACAGCTGAACCAATTTTCTTGAAAATTTACATAGTTGTACTATAAGCGTTTGCGAGTGTTCTTAGCTAGGTTTTGTGTTGAGGTACCCCTCGATAAATATTGAAAATCGATAATCAAAAAAATCGGGATATAAAAGGAGTTGTCTGATTTGATATGCTCAAAGACAAACACATAAGAAATGATATTCAGAAGTTTCAAGGTTGCAGTTCTTACAATAGTGCAGAAAATCGATAATATATATATATATATATATATATATTAAAAAAGGATTAATTCAAAGATGTTGAATGGCCATTTCGATATGAAGATCCCCACGGGGGACAACACATCACCTCAGCAACA
>JBBBDQ010000444.1:325000-372500 GCA_037127315.1 Ascarosepion bandense
CATGTACATCCTATGTACCCTAAAAAGTCATGTGTTTCATGGTTGCTTCTTCTTCCAGAAAAAAATTTTGGGCTGTTATGTCAATTTTGGTCACCATAACACTTAGCTTATCTTGCATTTGGCTGTCATCACATATCAAATCATATGTGGAGGTGGGGAAGAGCAGAAAGATAAACACTCCGGGATTAAGAAATAGTTTTATTCTAAATTTCATGCTATAAATAAGTAATACTTGTACAAATCAGATTAATTTAATTTTAATTTTTCAGAAATAACGTGTCACAGATGTATATTTTTGCAAAATTTTTAAAACCAAGAATTAACTTCTGCTTACAAAACTCAATCTCAAAAATTTGAGAAAAATTTTTTATAAATTTCAAAATTTTAGATTTTAATCAATATAATTTCTGTTTGAAATACACCATGGTATTTTGCTTACTGGAAATAATAAATTTAATCATTTAGCTTTCAATTAAAACCAAAATAAAAGTTTCAAGAAAACTTTTTTATTCTTAAAAGTTAGGTATTGAAAATGAGTCAAGCTACCTAGTTAAGTGCCATATGTGATCCATGCTTGGATGATCATGTCTCTTTTGATCCATGACTGACAAGACAGATTTCCTGCAGCAAGTTACCATTTTTTTCTGCAGTAAAGTGGTTGCTAACCAAGGATAAAGAACCCAATTTGTCTTGCTATTCAACCCATAGCTGGAGGGAGAAGAGATGGATTAATACTCTTCCCAAAGGTATTTGCATGTTGGATTCCTCATTTTAGTTGTTAAAAATAAATATAGGTAATCAAATGACAAGATGCAGTAAGAAACCCAAAGTAATGCATTTTGTCCCCCAGAAAAACTTCTTTAGATTAAGGGATCCTTTAGATTAAGGGATCAGGTTTATATGTATTGTGAGTGTAGAAGAAATGTAGCAAACAGCTATTATGATTTTATATCTTCTTCTGTGTGCCATGTCCCTGTAGGACATTGGCTATTATGGCTCTCCCCAACTTAAACCCTTTAATAAATTTTGCCTTTACACCATCTCTCCCAAATCCTCCCCCATCATGCATTTAAACAGGCTCATTAGGTAGGTTATATATTCTTTTCTTTTGTCCCTCTTGCTTTTAATCTATCATGTGAGTATCAAAATTTCCACACCCTCTTTTCCCAGAAATTTCAACTAGCTATTTCTGATGTCAAATATAAGTCTCCTTTTTTGTTTCCATTTTCTCTGAAACTTTATTGTTGCTCCCATGTTTGTTCCATGGTCCTCAGCATCCTTCTGTAGAACCACATTCTGTTGCTTCTCGTCTCCTCTTCATCTTTGAGGAGATTTTCCAGCACTAACTAATGAACCCTAAGTCTAACTCTAAACTTCATCATTGCTCACATTTCTGTTGCTTTGAGTCTTTTCTTTATCCGTGAGATTTACCAACACTCATGGCCATATAGGTGGATGGATATCATGTATTAGGTTTTAAATCTAAATTTTTAATAATTTGATGCTTGCTGTACAGAAATATATAACAGCAAATTTTGTTTTATTTTTATTATTGCCATTGTGGAAGATCTAATGAGACATAGAATTTAATTATAGCAAACAAATAATGAATATTATTAAAAGGGAGATGATAAAGGAAAACGACTATGACAGTTTAATAATATTTGTGTATATTTCTTGGTCTTAGGCATGACGGTAAGCTGCATCCAGCAAGGGAGGTTGTGAGGAGCATGGAACCACCTTAATTGCTGTTGACTCAGAGTGGTAGCACCAGTTAAGGTCCCAGCTATGGGCAAATAGTCAACTCTAAACTGGGGTCAAAACACTATGAAATTATAAAAATACTTTTATAGAAATATATTCATAAAAATAAACTTTTATAGAAAAATATGCATTTTTGAAGGAAAAATATTACCAGCAACACATCTTCGAAGAGAAAATTATTACCATAACATATTTTTGAAGGGAAAAAAATTTATTCTCAGCAAAACATTTTTGAATACAAAACTAGAAGACATTTTCAGTTTTCTAAAATAAAACAATAAAAACAAAAAAATATTCATTAAAATCTGACTAAATCAACCTTCTCACTATAACCGTACATTAAAAAAAATACCTTAAAACCCCACCATTTTGGTATTAAATCGCCTACTCAAACTCTGTGTATATTTTTGAGATAAGGCATGACTCATGGAACTAGAACAATCTCTCCTGGTGAATTTAATAAAGGGTTCAGTTTGAAATTCCAATTACATGAAGAAGGTCGGAGTATGCAACATTGCGAATATGGCAACAAAGTGGAGGACAATAGCCCGAACATATAGTGTAGATAGTTTAATAATGTTTAATATTAATAATAATAAAAGAAAATAACAATAAGTTAACTAGTTGTTACTCTTCTGTTGTCTTTTGAATACTTGTGGGGGGATGGGAACACATTCGTTTTGAATCCTTGTGGAGTGGGAGAACATGAGTTTTGAATTCTTGTGCTGGGGAAACACATGAATTTTGAGTCATTGTGCGGGGGTGGGGCACATGAGTCTTGAGTCATTGTGCGGGGGCGGGGCACATGGGTCTTGAGTCATTGTGCGGGGGCGGGGCACATGAGTCTTGAGTGATTGTGCTGGGGCGGGGCACATGAGTCTTGAGTGATTGTGCGGGGGCGGGGCACTTGAGTCTTGAGTGATTGTGCGGGGGCGGGGCACTTGAGTCTTGAGTGATTGTTCGAGGGCGGGGCACATGAGTCTTGAGTCTTGAGTGATTGTGCAGGGGCGGGGCACATGAGTCTTGAGTGATTGTGCGGGGGCGGGGCACATGAGTCTTGAGTCATTGTGCAGGGGCGGGGCACATAAATTTAGGGTTCTTTGGTGGAGGGCTTAAATTTGAACTTCTAGGGGTAAACGTAGAGTTCTTATCAGTTGATAGGAAGATCTTGTTCATTACCTTGAATTTTTTTTTTGATAGAATAAGTGTGTCAGTTGATAAAAATATCTAATTTGTTTCCATAATATCATGAATTAATATATTTATCATCCATACAACCCGATTTTTTTCTACTTGATATATGATGAGATATTCTGTTATGGTAACATAAATGACATTGCATGGAGTTAGCATACAAAGTAGGCCCCTGTGCTTTTTGTTTCATGTGACCTTTTCTTTTTGTATTTTTTATTTTTTTTAATGTTTAATGATTTTAAAAAGCTTCAATCTGAACTTCCTGAAGAAAATTCTGTATGATTTTTATTTTTGCTATTTCTCCTTTACAATTTTTTTATTTATTTTACAGTTCCAAAAGCATTTCCTATATCTTGAAAGACATTTCACACACATCTCAAATTCACTTCATCAGGAAATTAAAGAGAAAAAAAAAGTTTTTCCTTTCTTTTAAGAAGTCATTTTGCACTTAACATTACCTGAATTTTTGGTTTGCACATTGAATCCATCCATATATCTTTCATTTTTTTTTTTGTTTATTTTTATGCAGTGTCGATTACTTAGTTGTCGATGAACAGACAACGTATAAAAATATATGGATGCATATGGTCTACTAACATCGATAAAGCATATATTAAATATATTAAATATATGTAATATTTTGCATCTTACTTTAATATATACAAAGAGTCTATGAAAAGCAGCCTTTGAAAATATATTTGATATATGATCAGATTTCAGAGAGTCGACTAGGCTGAGAACTTTTCAGCTTCCCCTTTGTGTGCATTTAAAACATGTTTAGGTAACATATCTTCATTCCAACATGTTTCACTGAATGATATAGCCATACCATGTCTATTTTTATAATAATGTTTTCTAGTTCTCTCATTAATTTCTTCATGTTAAGATGGACTTTGTCAAGGAAGGCGTTATGGCTTTTTCTTACCCAACAATTGGAGTCGATAGACTAAACTATTACCCGGTTCACACTCCACCCACGTCTATTGAACAGGTGAAGAGGCTCATCCCTTGTTTCCTGTTTAGGATGCGGTTTCCGGTTTTCTCTTTTCCAATATTTTCACTCTTTTCTTTATTTTTTTTTTCAATTGGAGTAGATAGACTAAACTATCGCCCGGTTCACACTCCACCCACGTCTATTGAACAGGTGAAGAGGCTCATCCCTTGTTTCCTGTTTAGGATGCGGTTTCCGGCTTTCTCTTTTCCAATCTTTTCACTCTTTTCTTTATTTTTTTTTTTTCAATTGGAGTAGATAGACTAAACTATCGCCCGGTTCACACTCCACCCACGTCTATTGAACAGGTGAAGAGGCTCATCCCTTGTTTCCTGTTTAGGATGTGGTTTCCGGTTTTCTCTTTTCCAATCTTTTCACTCTTTTCTTTATTTTTTTTTTTCAATTGGAGTAGATAGACTAAACTATCGCCCGGTTCACACTCCACCCACGTCTATTGAACAGGTGAAGAGGCTCATCCCTTGTTTCCTGTTTAGGATGTGGTTTCCGGTTTTCTCTTTTCTAATCTTTTCACTCTTTTCTTTATTTTTTTTTTTTTCAATTGGAGTAGATAGACTAAACTATCGCCCGGTTCACACTCCACCCACGTCTATTGAACAGGTGAAGAGGATCATCCCTTGTTTCCTGCTTAGGATGTGGTTTCTGACTTTCTCTTTTCCAGTCTTTTTACTCTTACGTAGCCCCCTGCGCATCAGTGGCGTTATCGCCTTGCTTGGGGTGATATGATTAAAAAAGAAAAAAAAAAGTACCTTTGATCTTCAAGATTGTTCTCAGGAATGAATTACAAAGACAAATTTATTAGTAACTGTGATCATTATGATAGCAATTTAGAATAATTGAGTTCTTCAGTACAATAAGGTACTTTTCCACCATGTGTGTGAAAATCAATTAAGTGTTTGTATGTTGAAGTATATGCTTCTAGCTTCCTTTTTTTTTAATTTTTTTTTTTTTTTTTTTTTTTAAATTAAAAAAAATGTTGAGTGGTTTATCTCAGATAGATCAAAAGTTATAGCATTTCAAAAGTCAACAAACTTTAAACAATATTTCTCTTTTTTTTTTTTTTCATTTTGTATTAGGAAGTACCTTCTTATTCCAAATGCCTCAATTATAATTTAAAATATAACAGATTGTGTTTATTTATGTTTTTAAAAATCCCCATAATAACAGTCACAGTTACAATAAGTTTGACTTTGTAATTCTTATTTTTAATATAAAAAAAAGCAAATATTAAAAAAAAATCATTTCATTTTTCCCCTGTAACTGAAAGATAATGTGGGAGGGGTGAATTTATCAAGCAAGTATTTTTCTTCTATTAAGATGAGGAAGTGTGTTTCAATGACCCATTAAAAGTGAATCCTTGGAGATAAGAATATATCTTTTTTCAATAATTTGTATGATCTTCAACTTTTTATGAATTTAAAAAAAAAATTGAAGGTAATTAATGTTGTAAAAAGTATTTATTTTCAGTGTATTCAAAATATGAGATCTAGTAAAAAAAAAAATCAACTTCTTTTTTTGTTGTTTTGCTTCCACTTTGTTTGTGCTAATATTAAGTTATTTTAAAGTGCATGAGTTTAAAAGGTTTGAAATTATCTCCCGTTACAAAGAAAAGACTGAGGAAATGCCACAGCAGTGGTCGGCATCTCTCTGTATAGAATCAATAAAATCACTCAAGCTGCATTTCACATTTTCAGAGTCAAGAACGCTACCTTATCTTGTAGAAAGACAAAGTTCAAGGTTATCACAACACATTATTTGTGCACTTATAAACTACACAGCTGGTTTTATAGCTTATAAATTCCCATGATGCATCATTGTTGGGCCTTGTTGCTTTTTATTTGATAAGGATGCCATACAGAATACAATTTAATCCACTAAATAACTGAGTAAAATTATATCTATCTATCTATCTATATATATATATATATATATACACTTCTCTCCAGTAAAGCTTTTTCATTGAAACAGTTGGTGTGTTACAATGGTTTTAGGTTCAACATCAGATATAGGAAAATAAAAATCTAATTTGCATTGATGCATAAAAATTGCTATAAGCTGAAGAATATTTAAAAAAAAATTTTAACCTTGCTTGTTTCCATAGAGAACAGCAATTCGTGCAGATAAACATCATTTTTTTTTTTTAAATCTTGCATACCATAAATTAATTCATCAGATATATACGACCAAAAAAAGAAATTCTCTAAATCACAAACAGAATTATTCCTCATAGTAACTTTTTTGGCTGTATCACTTGATGAAGCAGAGGGTTTTGCCTTTATCTTATCAATCTCTCTTTTATCCTTTTCAATGCAACTAATATTATTCATTATCTCATGCTTCTGCTCTTCTCTCCCCCTTTGCCTGTATCTTCTCATTTTTTTCCTTATCCCTTCCAATACAACTATTATTATCCATTATCTCATGTCTCTACTATTCTCTCATCACAAAATTCTCTAAATCACAAACAGAAGAATTATTTCTCATCGTAACTTTTTTTGACTGTATCACTTGTTGTTTGAACCCTCTGCTTTCTCAGGAGTCTGCAGGAAAAAAAAAAGAAAGAAAAACACATCTTGTGTCATTTGTAATTTATAAAAATCTTTCTTTTTAAAACAATTTTTCAGGAAAATATGTTTTTTAAGTTCACTGTTATTGCTATTTCTAGTCTTTATGTGGATTTCCTTCCTAACCTTTTGTGCAAATTCGTGTGGAATATCAACTACTTATGTGATTATTCTTTTTGAGTTACAGTTAGCTATCCATTTTAGTTATTGTTGCTACTGAAAGTCCTCCAGCAATGTGGTTTCTATTATTTTTTTTACATTTTTTTGTTATTCTGTAGTCCAGTCTATGAGGTTCATAGAAGGGTTGTTCTCACTAAAAATCTACAGGGTTTGTTTACTTTATACCATTTTTATTTTTTGACCTGAGAAAGTGTTTATATGCATGTGGTTAACATGTATCGTTTTTTTTGTCTTGCTAATGTAGATTTTGTTGAATAAGTCTTTTTCTGATGATTCTGGTTCAACAGGAAAACCAATCAAAATCGATTTCCAAATTGTCATATATATTTACTGCTCTGTCAAATTCTCATCCAACCTACTGATTTTAGATGTACATATTTCTTGCTTTAAAAGAAGTACCTAAAATCCATCTGGAAATTTAATACCCTGATGATTGGATTTAAGTAGGCCTTGGCAAGTGTACACAAACTTAATACCTAAAAACACCCCTCTTTGACAAATGTCCTTTGATGACCTCAGAATGGAATATATATCATTTTCAATGATTAAACTATGACTGCAAATCAAAATTATGTTAAAATATAAAAATAATGAGTTAAAAACAAATATTATAATTACAGTTTTAGCTTTTTCATAAATATCCATTGCAAAATTGAAGACAAGTGTTAAATGGAGGGAAATAGGATACACAACCTACAAGAAGCAATGACACTTGACAAATTATTATGATGTTGGCTCTGCTGTGTGTAAATTCTGTTTGAAAAAAAAATTAGGATTTTTTACTTTTTTAATTTTTTCTAAATAAAGTCTCAAAGAGAAAAAGTAGGAGAGAGGAAAACTAAAGGAAAGCCAAGAAAAACAGGTAAATGGAGAAATATATATATATATGTATATATCTAGAGAGAGAGAAGAGGAAGAAGGCAGAGACAAAAGACAAAAATTTGCTGGCTGAATGTCAAGAAACAATGGGCAAAAAATTAGAAGTCAACTAAGGCCAGAAAGGTATAAAATTTGCGATTTTTATGTGGCAATAAAGCAAAAAAAAAAGGTAGAAAAATTTATACATTCTTTATTTTTTGCATATGAAATTGATGTTTGCTCAAAATTTAAATAAAAAAAATAAGAAGAATGGCAAGAATAAGACTCATGAGATAATGGATTATATTAGTTGTAGTGGAAGGGATGAAGAAAAGAATGAGAATATATGAGCAAAGGGTAACATAAGATAATGAATAATATTAGTTCTATTGAAAAGTGTAAAGGAGAGATTGATAAAAGCAAAAGGATGAGAGAAGAGTAGAGGCATGAGATAATGGATAGTTGTATTGGAAGGGATAAGGAAAAGAATGAGAAGATACAGGCAGACAGGGAGAGAAGAGCAGAGGCATGAGATAATGGATAGTTGTATTGGAAGGGATAAGGAAAAGAATGAGAAGATACAGGCAGACAGGGAGAGAAGAGCAGAGGCATGAGATAATGGATAGTTGTATTGGAAGGGATAAGGAAAAGAATGAGAAGATACAGGCAGACAGGGAGAGAAGAGCAGAGGCATGATATAATGGATAAGCTTAGTTATGAACAATATGGAATTTCATTAGTCAGCATTTAATTGTTATGGTGCCCTCTTCTATAGGAATGGACTTTTCCTCCTCCATATAGATAACCGGAGTGACTTCTGGGGACACAGCTAGGACAAAGCTGAGTGACAGTCTAAAGGCAGTCAAAATGCAGTGTAACTATACCATTCGGACTTACACTTCTATTTTGCTGATTACTAACGCTTATTATTGTATATATTGTTCTGTTATTCAAATACACTGTTTGAACCTACCTTGTTTCCGTTTTATACTAACGGGCCTAAACAGGTCACAACAGTAACTTAGCAACAAATATTTCGTCATAACACTAATTAACTTACAGATTTGTTTCTTTATAAAAGTATCAAGTTATTCAACCTTCTCTTCATACTTACAGATGACAATAGTATCAAGTTATTCAACCTTCTCTTCATACTTACAGATGACAATAGTATCAAGTTATTCAACCTTCTCTTCATACTTACAGATGACAATAGGTACTTATAAATATGTACACACATATTTTTTTTTTTTTTTTTTTTTTTTTTTTAATCGTTTCACCTCAAGCAATGTGGTACTGCCACTGATGCGGCTGGGGGCTACATAAGAGTAAAAGTTTAGACAGGATGAGATTGAAGAGAAAGACGTACCAGTTACAGGGGGTGTCAGAAAGGGCAAGAAAATTTTGGGAACACAGGTGTGCAGACAGTTGCGAAGGTAGAGAGAAAGAAAAAGATTTACAGGGTGATGTAGAAAGAACTGGAATCAAATGGATGAGATGGGGATTGACATTGCATTTAAATTCCTGGAGGTTGTAGCTTTCAGGAAAGCAAGTATATGGAAGGGAGTTCCACAGGCGGGAAGTGTGAGACATACTTAATATAAAGTGACACCTCCTATCACACTAACTTCCAATTATTCTCCCACCACTCTCATCTACCCAACCCTCATTCTCGGTATTCTAACCTGCCTATCACCCACCCTCTGACATTTCCTATATTTAACCATCCTTTCTCCACTCTATGTAGCCCCCTGCACAGTAGTGGCAGTGAAATGCCTTGCTCAGGGTGAAACACTTATAAAAAAAAAATATATACATAGTGAACTAAAAATGAAGAAAAAACTGAAAAAGATTACTTGGCTACTTATTTTAGTGCACTCTTCTGTTTATTGCCATGTGACACAAACAATTGTCAGTGCATAATTTTAGCAGCCATAAATAATCAACTGCATCTAGTCACTTATATCGTTGCTTACTAACACTGTTTTTACATATGTAGAAAATTAATTCTAAATAACACAGTTAATTGAAATAAGTGATGTGTAATTTGTTGAAATGACAATATCATTTACAATAATATTTAACATTCGAGTCATTTCTTTATCTTTCTTTTGTTAAGTCTTTTCAATTGCATTAAGTTTGCTCATTTCAGATGATGATATGAATGTTTGCCAAATTGTTTATATCAACATTTTATAGACAGATGCACACACACACATTTATTTTTTTCTTTTTATAAACCATTTCCTTGTTCCCTGTTTAGGATATGGTTTCCGGCTTTCTCTTTTCCAATCTTCTTACTTTGTTTTTTTTTTTTTTTTTTTTCAATTGGAGTAGATAGATCTATCGCCCGGTTCACACTCCACCAACGTCTTTTGAACAGGTTTAGAGGCTCATCCCTTGTTCCCTGTTTAGGATGTGGTTTCCGGTTTTCACTATTACATAGCCCCCTGCACATTAGTGGCGTTACCGCCTTGCTTGGGGTGATACAATTAAAAAAAAAAATTTCACTCCAAGCAAAGCAGGACTGCCACTGATGCACAAGAGGTTACCGTGAGAGAAAAAAACATGGCACAGGGGATATTGAAAAAGAGATAAGAGCTGGATAGGAATCAAGGTGGTAGAAGATGGCAATTGGCATTGCATTTAAACTTTTAAAAAAATATAGCTATCAGGGAAGCAAGTTAACGGCAGAGATTTTCACCAACGAGAAGTGCAAGAAAAGAAACTGTTAAAATAGAAGTGGTTAAATTTTTAACTATTTCAATCGTAAAAGGGTGGGGCCTTGATACCAATCTAGTAGCATGTGGTCGAGAAATCGAGGGGAAAAAATTTCATCGGAACAGTTGCTATGAAAATGCTTGTAGAAAAGTCTGAGGGAAGCCACATCATGTCAGTGAGAAAGTGACTGCCAAGTCGAGATCAATTACATTATAGATCTTTCTTAGGATTTTATAGAGAACCTCAAGATGAATAGCAAGAACACCTTAACCAAATATCTAACAGTATTCAATGCATGGACAAATGCTAGATTTATAAATATGTGAAATAGATTCTGATGAGAAAAGCTTCCTTGCCTGGCACAGTGAACCAACCTTGCCAGCAAAAGATGCAGCTACGGATTTGATGTAGTAATTTCATTTGAGATCGTTTGAGAGAGTGATGCCAAGGAGGTGCAGTGCTTTACTCTCCTGGAGACTAGCATCATCCATTCTGATGATAGGCAGGAAAGTTTCTTTACGGAGGTTAAAGGAGAGCAGTTTTGTTTTCTACTCCATTCAATCACAGATTGCTTTAGCTCTGAGTAAGAGTGTCAAATCAGTTTTTTACTTTGCCATTTTGTATTTTGGTGAATAGAGTTGTTGTTGTGTCAGATGTTCTTTGTTAAGTTGGACAGCTTGTCAACAAAATTCATTTTCTTCTTGTTGCCAACTCAAAATCTGACAGACAAGCCCTGAGTTTGTCTCCCTTTATCTCTGGCGTATAATTAATACCCAGGAAATAGTTTTTCCATTTTCACCTTCATGTCTTCTGTTCCTTGCATTTTCCTGTCAGGAACATGAATGCCTTCATTTTTATTTTATTTTATTTGCTTCCTTTTACTCAAGAAATCTGTAGATTTTACAAGTAAAATAATAGCAAAAACATTAACAGATAAACTTAGTCATAAATAATTTGTATTTGTTAACTTTATTCTTGACAAAAATTTAGTACGATTACATTTTATTCAATTACACAGTCACCATTGATAACTTTTTGTGTGTGTGTGTGTGCTTTGTTTTCCTCAAGGGAACTGTAGATTTTACAAGTAAAATGATAAAAAAAAAATAAAAAACGTAATCTGCTTGTCGAGAGAAAATTTTGAGAAACACCAAAAGCCTTTTTTGTTAACTTATACAAGGACTGTCAAGAAAGTACACTGCCATTTAATATTAACAAGAAAGAATGAAAAAAAAAATATAAAAGAAACCTGCCTAGGGCAATTGTGCCTTAGTCCTTTTTAAAATACTCCTTATAAAACCTTACATACTCATTCTCGCATTGTTTCCACATTTTAAGATAGTATTAAACTGAGTTATAAAAACTTTCTTCTTAAAAAAAAAATGAGTTTTATTCAGTTATAAATTTTTATTTTATTCAACACTATCCTATCCATTATTTACAATCTCCCACACGGATCAGTGGGTAAAAGTGTTGGCTGAAGTTATCCAGTGACTTGACCCAAAGAGTTGTGAGTTCAATACCTGGCCACAGCAGAGGTGAACAAAAGCTTGAAGAGTTGAGTTATTAAAGGGAAATAACTGAAGCTGAGATATCCAGAAAAGGCATGGCATGTGGAACTAGAACAATCTATTCTGGAGGATGAAATAAAGGGCTTCGTTCAAAATTCTAATCACTTGAAGTTCTGAAAGTACAACATACAGAATGTCATTTGTTCTTTTGTTTTTTCTTCTCATTAAAATCTTCTCGTTCTCTTTCACTCCCAATAACCCCTTACATCTTAGTGGCATTATTGCCATCTTCTGTCTTCCTGAAATCTGTTCTTTTATTGTCCTTTCTCCTCACTAAAGTCTTCTCATTCTCTTTCACTCCCTGTAACCCCTTACATCTTAGTAGCATTATTGCCATCTTCTGTCTTCCTGAAACCTGTTCTTTTATTCTCCTTTCTCCTCACTAAAGTCATCATATTCTCCTTTCTCCTCACTAAAGTCATCATATTCTCCTTTCTCCTCACTAAAGTCATCATATTCTCCTTTCTCCTCACTAAAGTCATCATATTCTCCTTTCTCCTCACTAAAGTCATCATATTCTCCTTTCTCCTCACTAAAGTCATCATATTCTCCTTTCTCCTCACTAAAGTCATCATATTCTCCTTTCTCCTCACTAAAGTCATCATATTCTCCTTTCTCCTCACTAAAGTCATCATATTCTCCTTTCTCCTCACTAAAGTCATCATATTCTCCTTTCTCCTCACTAAAGTCATCATATTCTCCTTTCTCCTCACTAAAGTCATCATATTCTCCTTTCTCCTCACTAAAGTCATCATATTCTCCTTTCTCCTCACTAAAGTCATCATATTCTCCTTTCTCCTCACTAAAGTCATCATATTCTCCTTTCTCCTCACTAAAGTCATCATATTCTCCTTTCTCCTCACTAAAGTCATCATATTCTCTTTCACTTCCAGTAACCCCTTGTATACTAGTGGCATTATTGCCTTTATTAGGGTGAAATGATTTAAAATAAAATGATATGAAAATATAGATAAGCATTACAGTGCAAACAATGTAAACAGTTACATTACCTCATCTCAGAAATATCAACAGATGTATTGTAATTTGTTTCCATATTTTTTAGTTTATTTTTTCTTTTAAGCTTTACTTATTTCCTCAACATCCCTGATTTCTTTAAACTTATGTACTTTTTTTTCTATTTCCTCTGTATTTTAAGAGGATAATATTAGTTGTATTGGAAGAGATAAGGAAAAGAATGAGCAGATACAGGCAGACAGGGAGAGAAGAGCAGAGGTATGAGATAATGGATAGTTGTATTGGAAGGGATAAGGAAAAGAATGAGAAGATACAGGCAGACAGGGAGAGAAGAGCAGCAGCATGAGATAATGGATAGTTGTATTGGAAGGGATAAGGAAAAGAATGAGAAGATACAGGCAGACAGGGAGAGAAGAGCAGAGGCATGATATAATGGATAAGCTTAGTTATGAACAATATGTAATTTCATTAGTCAGCATTTAATTGTTATGGTGCCCTCTTCTATAGGAATGGACTTTTCCTCCTCCATATAGGCAACCGGAGTGACTTCTGGGGACACAGCTAGGACAAAGCTGAGTGACAGTCTAAAGGCAGTCAAAATGCAGTGTAACTATACCATTCGGACTTACACTTCTATTTTGCTTATTATCATCCCTTGTTCCCTGTTTAGGATGTGGTTTTTCACTTTTTCTTTTCCAATCTTTTCACTCTTTTCTCTTTTATTTTTTTCAATTGGAGTAGATAGACTAAACTATCGCCCGGTTCACACTCCACCAACGTCTATTGAACAGGTGAAGAGGTTCATCCCTTGTTCCCTGTTTAGGATGTGGTTTTTCACTTTTTCTTTTCCAATCTTTTCACTCTTTTCTCTTTTATTTTTTTCAATTGGAGTAGATAGACTAAACTATCGCCCGGTTCACACTCCACCCACATCTATTGAACGGGTGAAGAGGCTCATCCCGTGTTCTCTGTCTAGGATGTTGTTTCCGGCTTTCTCTTTTCCAATCTTTTCACTCTTACGTAGCCCCCTGCACATCAGTGGTGTTACTGCCTTGCTCGGGGTGATATGATTAAAAAAAAAAAAAAATAACACTTATTATTGTATATATTGTTCTGTTATTCAAATACACTGTTTGAACCTACCTTGTTTCTGTTTCGTACTAACAGGCCTAAACACGTCACAACAGCTAGGGATGCGGCTAGGACAAAGCTGAGTGACAGTCTAAAGACAATCAAAATGCAGTGTAACTTTACCATTTAAAAATCAAGGTGCTGAGTTCAAATTCCAGTTGAATTCCTTGCATTCACTTACAACAAAAATACCCTTATGAAAGGTATTAATCTGTCTCTTCCCTCTAGTTATGGGTTAAATAATAGGACAGATTGGGTTCTATAGCCTTGGCTGGCAACTAGTCTACTGCTAAATGCATTGGCAACCTACTGCAGGATAATCTTCTGCCCAGTCAGTCATGTCTCTTTCAAGACATGATCGCCTAAAGTGTGTACCACATATGCCACTTAACTGACTGAATGTTTTAGTTTATATTTTTCAGCATGTAGAAATTCCTCTTCATTGTTTGTGTGTGTGTCTTTAACTGGATCATCTTGATAAAGTTTGAGATGATTTTATGAGGCTAAGCCGGCATTTCTCAACTGGTGTACCCAGGCAGCTAGCCATGTGTTCACCAAGTTAACAGAAGTGTAATTTATAAATTAGTTTTACATTACAAAAAAAAAAATAAAAGCTAGATACACCAAGCACATGGTTTCCATATCTAAGTCAAGTCTTTGCCATTCGATATTTTAAACTAGATGCTAAATTTCTTTATCTTTAGCAAAGAGTGGATGATCCTTCTCCTTTTTCCTTCTTCAATTTAAATTAGTCATTCTTTAAAAAATAGCAGATTCTTCATAAATCTCTTGAAATGAAAATTGTAACACTTAAATATAACCCTGAATAAGAGAGTTGTTGGGACTGGATAAAAGTTCTCTTATATCCGGGTTTGGTCTATTTTATATACAATACCACGGGCTCTAATTAGGGACCAGATAAAATCTCTCTTATATCTGAGTTTCTCTTATATCAGGGTATCTTATATCCGGGTTATACTGTATAATGTCTGTTTATTTCAAGAGTCTTTATCATTTTCGTATTTTAGATTACTTTATTAAAATTTCAAGTGCACCTTAGCATTTTTACTTTTTTTACAAGTATACCCTGATGTAAAAATGGTTGACAAATGCTGGGTTACACTCTTACTGTTTTCAATGAACTCAAATTCTAGTCACTGTTGGTTTTCAAAAGTTATATATAAAGTTTGTTCCATAAATTCATATCCTGAAAAACAGCCGAATTTTCATCTGAGATTTTCATTCTAATGTTTTTTTTGTTTTTTTTAATCATATCACCCCAAGCAAGGCGGTAATGCCACTGAAGTGCAGAGGGCTATGTAAGAGTGAAAAGGTTGGAAAAGAGAAAGCCAGAAACCACATCCTGAAAAGGGATGAGCCTCTTCACCTGTTCAATAGATGTGGGTGGAGTGTGAACCGGGCGATAGTTTAGTCTATCTACTCCAATTGAAAAAAAAAAAAAGTAAAAGAGTGAAAAGGTTGGAAAAGAGAAAGCCAGAAACCACATCCTGAAAAGGGATGAGCCTCTTCACCTGTTCAATAGATGTGGGTGGAGTGTGAACCGGGCGATAGTTTAGTCTATCTACTCCAATTGAAAAAAAAAAAAAAAAAAGTAAAAGAGTGAAAAGGTTGGAAAAGAGAAAGCCAGAAACCACATCCTGAAAAGGGATGAGCCTCTTCACCTGTTCAATAGATGTGGGTGGAGTGTGAACCGGGCGATAGTTTAGTCTATCTACTCCAATTGAAAAAAAAAAAAAGATTGGAAAAGAGGATTCATATGATTACTATTCATTAATAAATTAAGTGCATTGTCAAGGAAGGAGATTATTTATATGCAGACTATTGTCCTCATCTTTGTTGTTGTTATCATATGTTTCATATCTTGTGTCCTCCACTTTTTATCAGGCTCACGGCCATATCACATTGAATACACCAGTTCTCACTCGATCACCAACGTTAAGCAACATTGAGCCTGGTCAGTACTTAGATGGGTGACCGCTTGGGAATACCAGGTGCTGTAAGCGTTTAGTGACGGATGTGCATTGTGGTGCAGTGGATATCGGCTTGGAAAGAGAAATTGGTGAGCCAAGTTCAAATTCCAGTTAAATACCCTGCATTCACTTAAGCACTGGTACTCTTGGGAAAGGTATTAATCCGTCCCTTCCCTCCAGTTATGGGTTAAATGACAAGGGTAGGACTTGGGGACCCTGCCCTTAAAAACAAATCCCAATGAATCTTGGTACTTAAAAAGAAAAAAAGTATTACTAGACAAAAACTTATATAAAAAAAAACAACAATAAATTGTTGAAAAAGAAAAAGGTATTACCAGCAATAAATAAATACCCTGCATTCACTTAAGCACGGTACTCTTGGGAAAGATATTAATCCGTCCCTTCCCTCCAGTTATGGGTTAAATAACAAGGGGAGGACTTGGGGACCCTGCCCTTAAAGAAACAAATCCCAGTGAATCTTGATACTCGAAAAAGAAAAAAGTATTACTAGACACAAAACTTATATAAAAACAACAATAAATTGTTGAAAGAAAAAGGTATTACCAGCAATAAATAAATAAAATTTAGTTGGCAATAATTGACCCGCTGAGGTTGGTATGCCATAAAACAAAAACAACCAAGCTTATCTGTTAATGTTTTTGCTATTATTTTACTTGTAAAATCTACAGATTTCTTGAGTAAAAGGAAGCAAAAACAATAAAAAAAATAAAAAAATGAAAATGAAGGCATTCATGTTCCTGACAGAAAAATGCAAGGAACAGAAAACAAAAAACAAAGCAACAACTACTTTTTATCAGTTGTATGTCGATCTGGAAACCCTACAGGGAATTTCAAACTGGACCCTTTTTTTTTTATTCTAGATTGTTCTCATTCCACTGCTTTGTCTAGGGATTTATCATCTGTTTCTTATTTATTGCTGCGTATTTCTTACTGTTTTCATGTCAGTCAGTCAGTTAAGTTTCATATGTGATACACACTTAGGCAATCATGTCTCAAAAGAGACACAGCTGACTGGGCAAAATATTTTCCCGCAGTAGGTTGCCATTACTTTCTGTGGTAGACAGGTTGCCAACCAAGGCTGTAGAACCCAAGCTGTACTGCTATTTAGCCCATGGAAGGTGAAGAAACAGATTAATATCTTTCACAAGAGTCACTCTCTCACCGGCGTGACGTGCCTCTACTATAAATACTTTCACGGCTTCTGCTCCGATGAACTTAGATCACTGGTGCCCCCTAGGTATGAATTTGCACGAGATACTAGATTAGCAACTGGGTCCCACCCTTTTACAGTGAAACAGATAAGATGTAACCACAATTTCTACTCCAACAGCTTCTTTTCTCGCACTTCCCGCCTGTGGAATTCCCTTCCATACACTTGCTTCCCTGACAGCTACAACCTCCAGCAGTTTAATGTAAGGTCAATAGATACCTCCTAACACACTAACATCCATTCTCTCAAACACTCTTCCCATCTACCCAACCGTCATCCTCGGTATCACCCTCCTTCTGACATTTCCTATATCTAACCACTCTTTCTCATCACTTTCCTCTATGTAAACCCCTGCGCAATAGTGGCAGTGGAATGCCTTGCTTGGGGTAAAATGATTAAAAAAAAAACAAAGAAAAAGTGTTTGCAAGTAATTGAATGCAATATCTTTAACTTGAATTTGAAAATCAGCTCTGATTTCTCATAGTTGAACTCTTTTATGTACAAAACTTTAAATTTAGTTTTTGATGCAACTGCTACAAAAAAGAAATGGGATGTATTATCTTGATGAAATAATTTTTGTTCATTTCTGTGGATTGTAATTTAACTGAGGATTCTTTTTATTATCTCGGAATGACGTAATTGAGGAAATTTTCTAGCATTAGTTTAGAAAAAAAGTTTCTCATTTTAATTTTGAGGAATTATTTTCATTCATATTTGTTCAATCACATATTATAGATTTCACGCTAATTACATCCCATTTTGAGGTTGAGGATACATTTTGTTCAGAAACCAGTTTTCCTTATTTTATGTTTTTATTTGTTAAATAGTTGACAACTAATTTTATATCCAAAACCAATATCTTACATTAATCCAAATTATTACAAAGAATTCTGGTGCAAAAAAAACATTTCTGAAGAAAAACATTATTTCTAACTGAAGTGCTGATTCTAAAACTTCATCTTGAAAATTTCATGACAAAGAATTATCATTGCAAAAAAAAAAATATTTTATCTTGCCATTTTACTGTTTGACTTTAGATCTAAAATTGATTTTGGTCAAATACTGATGGGTGTAAACATTTTTTTTTTTTTTTATAAAAAATTTAAGGTTGATAAAAGTTCCTAGTATCATCTCTTTCACAATATTAGAAAAAAATCTGTAAAGCATCCTTGAAGGTTATTCAGCTTTTCACTACTTGTATAAATCATTCAACAGTAAAGCCAGGATTACAAGCCTTTGAGTGAAAATTCAAAAGTTTAGAGAATGAATTTCATACCAGTTTATAAAAACTAACGTGAGTTTGCATTGAAATGCTTTTTTGTTTCTCTATTTGTTCAACAAAGTTGTTTTGGGACCAAATTGTCACTGGTGATGAAAACTATAAGGGTTCAAAATCCAGTGGCTTGATTCAAGCTTTTAATACTTTGATGTAGATAAAATCTATTAGACTAAGTTCTCTGTTTGGTGACATTTAAAGGGAAAGTTTTATTTATTGCTGGAACCTGGACATATTATACAGTGCCACAGTGAGCAATTGGCTTGTTTGAATGACACAAATTGGAGAAATATGTTTTTGCCAGTTGTATGTTGTTTGCATGATCATACATGTCAGTGCTGAGATGTAAAATATTTTTCTGTTTGTAGTTCTTTTTTCTAAAATTTGTTTGTTTAACAGCATATCAAGTCCTTATGTGTCATTTCATGCAAAAATGGAAATTTAATTTTCTTGCGAACATTAGTCATTTTATTTATATATATTGCTGGTAATTTGTTTTTACTATAAAAATGTATTGCTGGTATGTTTACTATAAAATTGTATTCGACTCTAGATTTTGTTTTTGGCAGGGGTAACTATTTGCCCATAGCTGGGACCCTAACAGGTGCTGCCACCCCCAGGAACAATAGCCAGTAAGAGGTAGTTCCACACTCATCTAAACCTCCAATCTTTTGATCAGAAGCCTTGCTGCCGGACGTAGTTTATCATTATATTCTTTTTTTCAAATGCTTGCACATTTACGGAATCTTTCATTCAGTCTAAAAACTTGACTCTTCCATGATTCCAGTGAAATATCAAAATCACTCGAAGAAAAATTAGAATCTTTCTGTGAGAAAATGTCAAAGAAAGCCAGGTAAAATAGATTAACGGCACAATAATGAACTATGCAATCTATTTATATGAAAAGTATATGTGTTGTGGTGCAGCAGATATCAGCCTGGAATGAGAAATCGAACAGCTGAGTTCAAATTTCAGTTACATTTGTTGCATTCACTTACACACAAATACTTTGGGAAAGGTATGAATTTGTTGCTTCTCTCTCCAGCTATGGGTTAAATAGCAGGACAGATTAGGTTCTACAGCCTTGGTTGGCAACCAGTCTACCACAGAAAGTAATGGCAACCTAATGCAAAAATAATATTCTGCCCAATCAGTTATGTTTCTTTCTAGACATGATTACCCAAACATGTATCATGTATGGCACTTAACTAACTGATTTATATGATTAATATTCTGTGCAACGAAAAAAAATGATGAAAAATTTTGTGTCAGTCTATAAGGCAGCATTCATTTGTGTATAAAATGAAAAAAAAAGTGAAGTCATCAGGCCTTTGTTATCCAGCTTAAAGCTATTTTGGATTGGCTTGCTATCACTAAGGTTTTCAGATATTTTTCTGACAGCCTGAAGGATATCATTCCTTTCAGCTGCAATGTGATTGGCTGCTGACTGGTTTTCAGGTTCTCATCATGTTTACTTTTTCAGGCTTCTTTCACTTGCTTGCATTGACAGTCTCCACTAATCAGTCGGCTTTATCTTTCACCTTCTTTATGACCAATGTGTGCTCTCTGGGAGTTGTTAGCACATCAACTTTTTAGGGTAGATGGAGGGCCCCCAGCCCAAGACGCTGAAAGATAAACTAGATCAGTTTCATTCAGCTTTATTTTCAATTGGTTTTTGGTTCCTTTTTTTTTCTCTCCTGTTTTTCTGATTTTTTTTTATTGAACTCTATTTCTCATTACAAATCAGTTTTCACCATTTTTTTATTCATCCTTCTCTCCCATTTTTTCATTCATTCACTGCCCATTTTTCCAAGCTTCACCTTCAATTTCTCGCCACCACGTTTTCGCTTCATTCCCCCTCTCTCTTTCACCACGTTTTCGCTTCACCCCTCTCTCTTTCACCATCGTTTTCGTTACCACCCCTCTCTCTTTTCACTCCACGTTTTCGTTTCACCCCTCTCTTCTTTCACCACGTTTTCGCTTCACCCCTCCCCTCTCTCTTTCACCACGCGTTTTCACCCCTCACCCCCTTTCACCACGTTTTCCACTTCACCCCCTCCCCTCTCTTTCACCACGTTGCCTCTCCACCCCCCTCTCTCCACCCCCACCACGTTTTCGTTCACCCTCACCCCCTCTTTTTCACCACGTTTCTTTTCGCTCACCCCTCCCCTCTCTTTCACCACGTTTTCGTTCACCCTCTCTCTTTTCACCACCCCGTTTTCGTTCACCCCTTTCTCACTTTCACCACGTTTTCGCTTCACCCCCTCTCTTTCACACCACGTTTTCGCTTCACCCTCCCTCTCTCTTTCACCACGTTTTCGCTTCACCCCTCCCCCTCTTTCACCACGCTTTTCGTGCTCAACTCTTCCTCTCTTTCACCACGTTTTCGTTCAATCACCCCTCTCTCTTTCACCACGTTTTCGTTCACCCCTCCCTCTCTTTCACCACGTTTTCGTTCACCCCTCTCCCTCTCTTTTCACCACGTTTTCGTTCACCTCCCCTCTCTTTCACCACGTTTTCGTTCACCCCTCCCCTCTCTTTCACCACGTTTTCGTTCACCCCTCCCTCTCTTTCACCACGTTTTCGTTCACCCCTCTCCCCTCTCTTTCACCACGTTTTCCGTTCACCCCTCTCTTTCACCACGTTTTCGTTCACCCCTCTCTCTTTCAAACACCACGTTTTCGTTCACCCTGTCTCTCTCCACACCACGTTTTCGTTCACTCCTCTCTCTCCACCATGTTTTCGTTCATTCTTTCATTGTCTCTCCACCACGTTTTCATTCATCTCCTTTTTCTCTGCCACATTTTCATTCGTCCCTCCCTCTTTCCCCACCTCTGTTTGTTCTTTCTTTCTTCCCCTCCCTCCATTTCCTCTCTTCCCCTCCCTCCATTTCCTCTCTTCCCCTCCCTCCATTTCCTCTCTTCCCCTATTTTGTCCATCACTCTCTTTTCCATCTGCACATTTTCTCTTTCAACCCATTTTTTTTTCCACCCTCCTTTATTTGTTTTTTTTGTCCTTCCTTCCTTTTATTTTTAACCGACTTTTCTTACTTCTGTCTATTTTTCCTTGTCTACTCTGCATATAAACATTTGATTTACATCCCAGATACTAAAGTTGGATGCTGTCAACCTAGCTCATCAAATTCTACCATCTTTCTTCATTTGCGGCTAAGGGTGGAGCCTATTATTAGGTGTCATCCTTGCAGATTTGGTTAAAATGTCTGCAAACACAAACTACAACAAATATTATCAAGTTTCACTAATTGTTTGCATACATGCATTTAAAGTTTGGTCAAATTTTTGAACTTTTTATTCTGTTGTCTAACCAACCATATCACTAGACTTCTTTATTTTTCCACTTCAAAGCACGATCATCAAGTTTGAAATTTTCAAGACAATTAAGTCAGTCTTTTTATCATTATTAAGAGAAAACTAATTACAAAAAGGTAACATGTACAATAGGTCATCAGAAATAATGTCAAAACTGAATGTTAATGAATATGGCGTAACTTTGGAATTGATGAGAATTTTTGACAAACTTTATGAATATTTGTCCATACTTCTGAGATAAGGTAGTATTTACATTATTTACACTGTTTGGACTGTTGTCCTCATCTTTATTGCCATATTTACTATGTTTTGGTCATCGTATGCTCCAGCCTTCTTTTAGTGCTAAGAATTTTGAACTGAAAACTTCCTAGCACCTGAAGAAAGGCTGAAGCATACAATGGCCGAAACATTGTAAACATCACAATAAAGATGAAGACAACAGTTCTAACAGTATTATTATTATGCAAAGGAATTATGTGATCAACCAAAGCTAACAATTTTTTTTTTTTTTTTTTAAAGCCTTTTTCTTGGTTAGAAAATTGATTTATCAACCCCTTGCAGGTTATTTAAAGTCAGAAAATATTTTTAGATCATGAAGAACCATTTTTTTATTCTTGCAATAAGTTTAGTAGTACAAGTATTACTAATTATTTGGCACCTCAGCATGTGTAATGGTTAGCAAGCTGGTCTTGCCAGAACCTATTACAACTGAGTAGTTAACTCTATCCTCACTGGGTACCCCATGTCATATGTGCCATATCTAAGCAGCACTTAGTAAAACAACTGCAGGTATTACTAATTAACTCATAGTTAGGGAGAAAAAAGGTGGAGTCATATCTTTCCCATGAGTATTTGTGTATAAGTGAAAATAACAAATCCAACTTGGTTCTCTAATTAAAAATTCTGAGCCATTAGCCATTAAACCACCTGCACATTCAAGTTTACAGAACCTGGCATCCCCAAATGGTCAATTTGTAGAGTGGCAGACAATAATAATTTACTGATATGTCCTACTAATTATTCCATAGCTTGGGGGTTAGGAGAAATGGAGTCATATCTTTTCCATGGGTATAAACACATAAGTGAATATAATATTTACGACGGGAATTGGAACGTGGCTCTCCAATTTGTAATTTGGAGATGTTATTTATTACACCACCATCCATCCAAACTTACAACACCTGGTATTCCAAAGTGGTCACCCATCTAGATACTAATCAGGCTCAACATTGCTTAAGTTTGATGATCAAATGAAAACTGGTGTTTCAACATAATATGGTCATAAGCTTGTCTGTATTTTTGTATGTATATCTATGGTATAAAGAAAAACATTTATTATAAAACAGTAAAATCTATTATGAGAGTTCTTGAGGAGTTTAGCTTTGATCAAACAATGAAGTGGATTATTTTTCATTTTTTATTAATGTTGTTGAATTTAGAATCTGTATTTTTCCTAAATTTACACAAAATTGTTTCTAACTTCACAACTATAGATTGAATAAAAGGTTTAGTCTGAAATACCAGAAGGTTACTTAGATTGACCTGTTAACAGTCTAAAAATTGTCCAAATTGAAGAGAGAATTCTAGCTTTGAGCTTTTCTCTCAAAAACAACTTTGGTTTTCATTACTTTGTTCTTTTTTTATTATTATGGCTCCAGAATGTAATATTGTTGGTCTTACAATCTAAAGATCCCCTTTTAAGAAATGTTGTTTTTCTTGTGGTACAGTGGATATCGGCTCGGAACGAGAAACTGGGGAGCTGAGTTCGAATTCCAGCTGAATCCATTGCATTCATTTACGCACAAATATCCTTGGGAAAGGTATTAATGCATCTCTTCCCTCCAGTTATGGGTTAAATAGCAGGACAGATTGGGTTCTATAGCCTTGGTCGGCAACCAGTCTACCGCGGAAAGCAATGGCAACCTACTGCGGGATAATCTTCTGCCCAGTCATGTCTCGAAAAAGACATGATTGCCCAAGAGTGTTTCATGTATGGCACTTAACTGACTGACTGTTTTTCTTCTATAAACAAACAAAAGAAAAAAATATCAAATTAAAAAAAAAAAAGAAGAAATGGTTTGTCTTTAACTGTTTTTTTCTAATTAATATAAAACAAATTGTTGGGCCTTGTTTTGCTTGCTTTTTATGTCACTCCTAAAGTTATTTTCTGATGCCATTACCATTAAAAAGACGTAAATATAAAATTTATTTCCTGTTAGCATATGCCTACCTACTTATTTAGGTCGGTAAAAAGTTTTGTAAATGTCAGACATAACGTCGTGCATGCACGAACACACACACATGGTGTCTAGGATTGAGGAATTCAAGAGTCGAGTTTGAATTCCAGTTGTATTTTGTTACATTTACTTACATACTAATACTCTTGGGAAAGGTATGAATCTATCTTTTGTCCCCCCCCCCAGCTATGGATAAAATATCAGGACAGACTGGGTTTTCTAGACTTAGAATAGTCTAAGAGAAGGACAACTCTGACTTCAAAACCTGTGGAGGGTCAACTGGGGACTTTGTTGCAAACTGTGCATCAGTTTTCTGTACTTGGCTCTTCTAAAATGATACCCTAAAATGAAGCTTTCACTAAAATAAACAAATGATATGTGTGTTGGTATTGTGGCTGTTAGTTCTAAGAACTGTGCTGCTTGATTCGCATATATTAAAAATTGCAAACCTCTTTTTCTTCTCCTTCCGATTGTTAGAAAATAGCTTCTTTATAGTTTCTATCCTTGTAAAAACGTCTTTGTTGCTTGCATTTTCTCTTAATGGTGTTTTCAGTATTTGTTTGTAGAATCACATCTCTTATTTCACGCCTCTTCTTTATCTGCGAGGAAATTGTCCAGCATTCACTGACATAAGAGATTAGCAATTTGGAATATTTTCTTAGTTTCCAACGGCATTCGACTCTCTTCTTTATCTGTGAGGAAAAGATCCTGCATATATTGCCATATTGAAGATGAGATATGACTTTTCTTTCGTATTGAAGATGAAATATGACTTTTCTTTTTCAGTCTTTTCTTCGTTTCAAAGGATGATTTCTGAGTTCATAAATACTTTGCTTAATTTCTGAAAAGCATCATTCACTTTTTTTATACAGATTAAAATTTCTACATCATACTTTCCATTGTTTCTGTCACTACACAACCTAAAGGGTTTTTAAAATATTTTTTTGCTTTTGTGGACTGTGCAGAAGAAAGACATTTACCTTAAAAAAGATTGAAGGTTGGTGCCTGTCATTGCAATTGGCTATGATATAAAGAAAACCCAGGGTAGAATATGTCTGTTGTTTATAATGTAATATATTACTTTGAATGGTGGACCTAATTGACAGGTAAATCTAGCTGTAAATAAAGTTAACAAAGGACAAGGATGGTTGACAAATATATCTGGCCAAAAATGATATCAACAAAGTGCAACACAAAAAACAACTAACTTAAAAAGCAATGGACTGCTGGGTGTAATTGACAGATACATTTAGTCATAGATAATCAAACAAAGCGACAACCTGAAAAAGCAAAAATGCACGGTAGTTTTAAGATGATATAAAAGTCTCGAATTTTTGGCCGAGGAGACAGACTGGCTAATGACTTTCAACAGTTCCTTTGTATGTGTGATCTCTCTCCGGCTGCCCTCCTGCTCCACGCAAGTGTAACTGATGAAGAATAAAAATATAGAATTATATTTTTATATACGTGTTACTCGTTTGTCCAGATCCAACAATCTTGATACTCTACCCAAACCTTACCCTGCCATCCATTTGCTCAAACTAATCAAGTATGTTATGCATTGTTTTACCCTGTCTCTCTTTCTCTCTATCTGATCTGTGAGTATCATATTCTCCAAGCCCTCCTTCCGCATTACATCTTTCAGGAACTTCAGCTGTCTTTTCCTGATGTTGAGTATTAATTTTCTTGTCATTTTGATCTTTTCCAAAACCTCATCATTACTCACTTGTTCAGTCTATGGTGTCCTCAGTGGAATAATGATGATGGTTAAATTAACCATCTCCATGCATGAAACATTTGACACTCATTGATCAAACTGTTAATTGACATATAAAACTGTTTTCTTAAAACAGTTTTTCAGGAAATTAGACTTCTCAAAATTAGTAAATGTTATTGAATTTTCTAGTATTTATAACAGTTTTCTTCCTAACCTTTTGTTTAAGGTCATGTGGAAGATCAACATCTTGAATAAGGAGTTACATTTACTACTCATTTTTATTTTTAACTAAGATTTTCATAGCTAAAAGCACTTACTCTTTTAATATGGGATTCAATGGAAATTAATCATTGTTATCACTCAACTTCTGTATTTGCTATTTTCAATATGGAAATAATGTCATGCCTTTTTATAAATCAAAGTTAACATATTTCTTTTGTGTTTCTGTTTTATAACAGAAGTTACTGTCATACATGTAGTATTTAGCTCTTTTATCAAGTATTTCATATATACGTGTTTCTCATTGTTTGTCAAGATCTAGTGGTGTTATATACTACACTATCTGTGGCTCTTTGTATTTACAGCTCAAATGAATTTGTGACCTTTTGCTACATACACTTATAGGTCTCTTTCATCATTATGTGTCCCAAAAAACTCATTTCTTTGTGTCAATGTCTATTTTTTTGTCGTTCCTCTCCCCCATTAAAACCTTCCCCAAAATGTCAGATGTAATTAAAATAAAGTAGAAATATTGTACTGCTATTTTCCAAATAACTTGTCTATTTTGAAAATCAGCATTCCAAACTTGGCTTTCGCATTGGTTTGAACCCCTAATCTTTGGCATCAGTGAGAAATATATAACTACTTCAGGCACAAAACTTGACAGCAGTTGTAAACTTCGAACAGATTTTTTTTTTGTCCCCTTCTATACCTGCCCACTTATTCTAATGGCTTTTAGGGTTCATGCCTTTAACTGCACAATATGTTCAATCTTGATTTAATTGAGTCAATTAGTTTGACTTTAGGGGAAACTTACCTGTTGAACATTAGTCAGATGAACTCAACCTGGAAGTGAATCACGGGACAGTAAATAACTAAAATGGACTCTCGATAAAACCAATGACTTTGTTTAATTGTTTGACTACTTTCTGTTGTCAGTTAGTTTTTAATGTCAAGTATTTGCTTAAAAGAAAGTCATTATTTACTGGACTCTCTATTGAGCCATTTTAAATTCAATTTTTCTTTGGATATTGTACATGACAGCAACTCCTCAAGGACTGTATAATGTTTCTTTTTGTTGTTTTTCAGTGAATCCTTCAAAAGTGAGATGCATTCATTGCAGCCAAAAATTGAACCAAAAAGTAATTTTTACTCTTAAACTGATTTTTACCTTAAAGGAAAATATTGTAATAATATTCTGAGAAACTAGGCAGAAAAATACACATGAATTTTTTTTTTTTAATATAAATTATGCCAAAATTCAGAATTGGGAATTTTGATTATTCTTAGGATTGGTAGTGGAGTGGTTTTACTATTGTTTTAAATTTTGACATATTCTTCTCTAAGGCTGGTTACTGTATCAAGGCTTGAAAGATCAGTTCACTCTACTATTTTACCCATAGATAAAAATGTAGGCAAAAATTAAATTTACTTGTTTTTTTTTTTGTATGTTTTTAATTATAATCTTGATTTTAATTGCTTTTTGTTGTAATGACTTGGTAATCATCAGTAATAGTTGCAAAAAGACAGTCTGAATAGTTGCAATAAATTGTAACTGAAACTAAGATGAAAGAATGCATGTTAGAAATTAATAGTTAACAATATTTGATGGGATAAGAAAAAACTGAAAATAGTACTAACTTTTACTTGTTAATAGTAATACTATTAACAATAGTTAATAGTATTACTACTAACAAACAAAAATTTCATATTTTAAAATTTTATGACTTTTTTTCTTATTATTTAATATGCACCCCATAGTTTTAGTTATTCTAAAAGTGTATTCTGAAGTAAAAAAAAAAAAAGTTGAAACACTGGTTTAATGGATGCTGATATATTATTTCAAAAAATTTGGTTAATTACTAAACTGAATATAAATTAAAGTGGAATTACATATGTTTTATATTATTTCATAAAACTGTATTAATTCAATTAATATCACCCAGCATCTTTATGTCTAGGATGGTGGATCTGAATCTCTCCTCCCCCCACTCTCTCTCATATTCTTTATCTCTCTCATTCTCTCTCTCACTTTTATATTCTTTCACTCTTCCTTCTCATATTCTCATTCTTTCTCATATTTTCTCACTCTTTCATATTCTCTCTCTCACTGTCATTCTCTTTCACTCTGATTCTCTCTCTCACATTCTCTCTCTCACATTCTCTCTCTCATATTCTCTCTCTCATATTCTCTCATATTCTCTCTCTCATATTCTCTCTCTCATATTCTCTCACATTCTCTCTCTCACATTCTCTCTCTCATATTCTCTCACATTCTCTCTCTCATATATTCTCTCATACTCTCTCTTTCATATATTCTCTCATACTCTCTCTTTCATATATTCTCTCATACTCTCTCTTTCATATATTCTCTCACACTCTCTCTTTCATATATTCTCTCACACTCTCTCTTTCATATATTCTCTCACACTCTCTCTTTCATATATTCTCTCACACTCTCTCTTTCATATATTCTCTCACTCACTCTCTCTCATACACACTTTCATATTCTCTCACTCTATCTTGCACAAAACCAAAAATGTTTATTCAGACACTTGTCCTCACTAATGTTGCATTTATAATAATATCTTTTTTATTACTTAAATAGTAATAAGTAGGTGTTTATAAATGAAGACAGAAATGTTGATTCACTCCCATAATTAGATATTTAGGAACACATCCAATAAAAGAGGCATGAAACATCCAGACATACTCTGCAAATTATAAGCATTTAGAATAATAACCAATCATCAAGAGGAAAAAACATTTTAATGTTTAACGTATAAACGTGGGATGTGTGTCGTGGTGTAATGAATATCAACTCATCATGAGAAATCGGAGAACCGAGTTCAAATTCCATTCAAAATCATTTCATTCACTTATGCACAAATACCCTTGGGAAAAGGTATTAATCCATCTCTTCTCCCTCCAGCTATAGGTTAAATAGACAGATTTGTGTTCTATAGCCATGATTGGAAACCAGTTTATCACAGAAAGTAACCTACTTTGAGAAAATCTTCTGCCTAGTCAGTCATGTCTCAGAAAGATGATCTGTTAATATATGTCTATTCTTCTCAAAATTTTTTGAAAGATATTAACTCCTTAATGCCCTCAATAAAATATTATAAAAATAAATACCCAGTATTAATTATAGGTTTTAAAATTTAAAAAAAAAACACAAAATATTCTATATTAAATATCAGATTCTTTAAAAGTTCATATATTAGATATAAGGCTCTTTTAAAAAGAATATTCCAATATTATAAAGTTCTATAAAAAAAAAAAACATTAAATGTAGGCTTCTTTTACAAAGATTCCAATAATATAGGGTCCTTTGAAAAAAAAAAAATCACCAAATTCATTTATTAAATATAGGGTTCTTGTAAAAAAATATACCAATATTATAGGGTTCTTTTAAAAAAAATATACCAATATTATAGGGTTCTTTTAAAAAATATACCAATATTGTAGGGTTCTTTTTAAAAAATATACCAATATTGTAGGGTTATTTTTAAAAAATATACCAATATTGTAGGGTTCTTTTTTTTAAAAAATATACCAATATTATAGGGTTCTTTTTTTTAAAAAATATACCAATATTATAGGGTTCTTTTTTTTAAAAAATATACCAATATTATAGGGTTCTTTTTTTTAAAAAATGCACCAATACTATAGAAGTCTTTAAAAAAAAAACAAAAAAAAACTTATAGATTCATTTTGTGTATTTTGAGTATTGTCAAAGATGAAGTTATAATTGGCCACTGTTGGTGAAAATTTATCTTGATTCAACATGAATGTCCTTGACAACACTTTGAATGAATGAAAATAATTCGTAACAAGTGGAATTATTTTATCACAAAATTTTGTATTCAGTTTTTATGCTGTATATTGCAAATGAGAAAGAAGGAATTTCATCAGAAGGGAATTAATGCAGGTGTTGGTGAGAGGACAGAGCTGCAGTATATACACAAAATACAAATTATGCACAATAACAATATGAAAAAATTGTATTTCTTTTTAATACTAATGTTTACATTATATAAGGCTCAATAGTCACTCAAGGTTGCTGTGTGGAGTTGTATGAGCATAAGAAAAGGCAAGAAGTGAAGTTCATGGGGTTATGCCGGAAAGTTAATCTTTGACTTCAAGAGGTCAAGGGTTATAGTGATTGGCTGGGACTCTGTTTTACAAAGCAGCAGTTCCTGCAATGGAGATAGCAATAGGGCAGTGAGAGGCTTGATATTTTTGTCTATAAGGAAACAGGTTGTATAGTGGAAAATCATTCTTTTTATTCACCAGACTGTGGTGATGCTTATTTATATTCAGATTAATGTCCTCATCTTTGTTATTATTCTCTTTGAAATTCTGGGATTGTTGTCACCATTATTTACTATCAGACTAATGACTTTGTTGTTCTCTTTGAATTTCTTGGTCCTGAGCATGATAGTAAATTGCATCCGGCAGCAAGGCCTCTGATTAGGTAGGTTGTGAAGAGCATGGAATCACCTCTTAATTGCAGTTGTTCTCAGGTCTGCCCTAACCTGGAGTGATCCCAGCTATGAGCAAATAGCTAACCTCCAAACTGGGGTCAAAACACCATGAAAGTATAAAAATAGACTTTTATAGAAATATATATGTGTAAAAGTTGACGTTTATAGAAATATATACATTTTTGAAGGAAACGTTATTACCAGCAATATAATTTTGAATACAAAACTAGAAAACCTCTTCATTTTTCTAAAATAAAAAGACAAAATAATCAAAAAATTTTAATCAAAATCTGACTAAATCAACCTTCTCACGATAACCAAACATTAAAAAAAACCAAAACCTTAAAACCCTACTTCTTTGGCATTAAATAACCCACAGAGGTTGATATGCCATTAAACAAAACTCAAACTCTTTAATTTCTGGATCGAGGTGTTATCGTTATTTACATTCATGCTATTAAGAGCATTTTAATTTGTCAAAGTAAATTGTGTATGCTCTCTTAGAATGGCCTCATACTGGGTTGTACTGAATTGAAAAAGAAAGAAAAAAAACTGATTTCGTGGAACTTTTGACAAATATGAGGACAGATGCTTTGAATAATTCATAAATATTTTTCTCTTTAGCAAATTGTTGATTCATAAAATGATGTCTAAATTATTGCTTCTCCTTTGCTTATCTTAATGGTTTATTTTTCATTTTAAATGAAAAACTACAAACAGTTTAATGATCTGAAGACAAAAATTATAAACGTAATTTGCAAGTCAATTCTTGTGAGCATCATTTTATTTGAAATCAATATCAGCCATCTTTCTGAACGTGTTTCAAATGGTGATGCAACTAAAATGTTTCTGTATTGTAATAGCATATGAATAAATTAAGAATATTAGCATAATAATGATAGTAGCAGACGTCAAAATTGGTGATTAATCTTTGATGTTCATCTCAGCTATATAACTTCTCCTTTCCCTTTATTAACGAAGCAGTTATCATTTTATGCTGTTCAGAGACAAAATATTATATGACACCATTAAGTCCTTCCCCAAAGTAGAGGTGTGTACATGTTTTTACCAAAAGTGTTTTTTTTCAGACACGGACAAATGAACACATCCAAAATATAATATTAAAAAATCAGCTACAAACATGTTTATACGTCAATCTTGATCCTTTTTATGCCCTTCTGAGCTTGAAATGAATCTAATTGTCAACTCGGTACATCTGGTAGAGGTGTTAGCCACCATTTCATTACTTTAAGGTGCTGCAGTTTCTTAGTTACTATATTAAAAACTTACAAAAATTATTGGTCTGAAAATGAAATGTTTTCCCCCAAAATAATTGTTGGCTAACAAAACATGACTTTTTTTTTTTTTAAATACTTAACCCAAGTATTAAAAAATAAAATTAGTTTTATTAGTTTCTGAAGATGAGATTGTAATCTCGAACTATTAATGTTTAATAAATAGGTAATACCCAAACACTTCTTTACCTTCCTTTATTTTACTCAACACATTGTGACAGCCTTCAAAACATAACCCATATAAAATTAGTTTTTTGTTAGCCAACAAGAAATAGAAAGATAGTAACTAAGTGTCATGAAAGACAGTTTGGTTCAATGTTATTTCTTCTACTTCAAGAGATTTTTTTTCTCTTGTGTTTTGTACGCCCGTTATTTTTTCTTTAGTCTTCTGCCTTATACCTTCAATTTACCTGAACTCGACAAGGTTTATATCTATCAATGCAATAGCATCCTGTATCTGTGTAATTTAATATATTACAAATAGTAGTAGTGCTTTCTTAATGGGCTTGCATTACAATACCAAATGTCTAGTTTTGTTTGTGCAAGCTGACAGTGTTTTGCATTGATGATATATTAATAACTTAGTTTTTTAAGTTTTGTTTAACGGCATATCAACCTCTGTGGGTTATTTAATGCCAAAAAGGTAGGGTTTTAAGATATTCTTTTTTTTTAATGTTCAGTTATAGTGAGAAGGTTGATTCTGTCAGATTTTGTTGAAAAATTTTTTTATTTTATCTTTTTTTTTTTCTTTCTTCAAAAATGTTTTATGGTAACAATCTTTTTCTTTCAAAAATGTATTGTTGGTAATATTTTTAATTAAAAAAACGTATATTTTTTTTTAATAAAAGTCTTTTTATTTTTAATTTCATAGAGTTTCGATGTCAGTTTGAAGGTCAAATTATTTGTCCATAGCTGGGACCTTAACAGGTGCTACCACCCCGGATCAGGGTGGACCTGGGAACAACAGCAATTAAGAGGTGGTTCCATGCTCCTCACAACCTTCCAATCAGGGGCCTTGCTGCTGGATGCAGTTTATTGTCATGCCCAGGACCCAAGAACTTAGTGTGGAGATGTAAGAATGCTGAAATATACAGTGGATCCAGATTAATAATGTTCATTTCAAGTTTATTTATACACTATATTAAAGTATTACTATTTGTAATTTCCAAATATGTCTTCATACCCTGATAAGCAGAAGAATGTATGTTTTTTATGTTGTAGTTTCCATGGAAATAAGGAGTGGTAGCATCTGTTAGTTACAGCTGTGGGCAAATAGTGACACTCCCCCACCAAAAATAAAATATATGTATAAGAAAGTGAACGAATAACAGGACATATTGGGTTTTATAGCCTTGGTTGGCAACCAGTTTATCACAAAAAGTAATGGCAACCTACTGCGGGATAATCTTCTACCCAGTCAGTCATGTCTCGAAAGAGACATGATTGCCCAAGCGTATATCACATATGGCATTTAAATGACTAAATGCTAAAAGAAACCTATAAGTGTATGTAGCAAAAGGTCACAAATTCATTTGAGCTGTAAATCTAAATAGCTATAAATAGCGTTGTATATAACGCCACTAGATCTTGACAAACAAGGAACACGTATATATAAAAATAATTTAAATTTTTATTCTTCATCATTTACATTTTTATAATAAAAAAAAGCACAATATATTTTTTATAGCAAAATGACTATCAATGCAATACTTAAAAAATACATTTTTATAGTAAAATTAGCATAAATACATTATATGAGCTACAAACTATAAAAGCAAAATTATATCTTGAAATTATAAATTTATATACAAAATAGACATTGGTTAGTTCCAGTGACTTGGCCCAAAGAGTTGTGAGTTCAATACCAGGCTACAGCAGTGGTGAACAAATAATTTAGAGGGAGTTAGCTCATGACTACCAAAAGAGGCTTTACACAAGGAATTAGAATGATATACCCTAGTCATTGTAATAAAGGGTTCGGTTTGAAATTCCTAGTACCTGAAGAAGGCCGGAGTGTACAACAACCAAAACATTGTACAAATTGCAACAAAGATGAGGACTATAGTCTGAATAATGTAAATAGTTCATCTATAAATCATACTGCATGGCTCACAGTTCTGGAGCAATCAACTATGCATTTGCTTTGGTTGGTTGACTTATAATTCATATAAGAAAAAGACAAAATTTCTTTCCTGACACCCTAATTGATGAAATGATAAACTGATTGTGGACACAGTTTCATAGCATTCAGCTTTGGTTTTGCTCTACTTGCTTGACTCAATAATGGTGAAATAAGTAATTACTTTCTGAGCACCCAAATACTTGAACTGATTTAGTTTCTCCAAGCAAATGTAAATAGTTTTACTTTCTAAAAAATACTTCATTTAGATTATATATATATATATATATATATATATATATATATACTAGCAGTATAGCCCAGTGTTGCTTGGGTGTAATGAAAGCTTTAAAACTAATCCATGGTCCTGGATGTTGGCACGAAAGACTAAAAAGCAATAATTGTTTCCAGTTAAAGCAAAACTGTAGACTGAAAGAAAAATGAAAGGATGTAAGTCAAATTTTGATTTCCCGGTATCGATATCAAATAAGTTTTTTTTGCTGTAAACTGAATTTTTAAAGTAAATAAGTCTTCTGAGTAAATGGTATCATGGTTGAGACTAAGAACTACAATTATACCTACTTAGAGCCAAACCCGAAGCAAAAACTGAAATAAAAGGGCTGAAAAACTGTTTTTGATTGGACCCGATATATATTATCAATTTTCTGCACTGTTGTACGAACTGCAACCTTGAAACTTCTGAATATCGTTTCTTATGTCTTTGTATATGAGTGTATCAAATTTGATTAAAATTGGACCACTCCTTCTTTAACCTGATTTTTTTCGAATTTCGATATTTATTGGGGGTACCTTGAGACAAAACCTAGCTAAGAACACTCGCAGACGCTTATAGTACAACTGTGTAAATTTTGAAGAAAATCGGTTCGGCCGTTTCGGAGTCTATAGGTAACGGATACACACACACACACACACACACAAAGTTTCATTTATAAATAAGTTTGGATCTGACAAAAAGAAGCATTTAAACAGGATTGAAATAAATTTCTTTTATTTTAATAACTTTCAACCTTTTCCTCACTAGTAATGTGTTTCTGTCTCTTAGCATTTGTTTCCATTAAATTTTCAAAATCAGCTTTCTTTTTTAATAACCCTCTCTCTTTCTCTCTCTCTCTCTCTCTCTCTATATATATATATATATATATAAAGTGAACAGATTAAAACACACTGTTCATGCATTTACTTTTATAAACAGTGCTCAATACAAAGTAGAGCTTAGTATTATATAGACACTGCAAATATTTCCCTTTAAAATTTAATGAATTATGTTTATTTATAACTTATGCTCTAATATTACTTAAAAATTATTTTACAAAAATTAACAATCCACAGAATACTTATTTAGTTTTCATAACTCTAATATACCTTAGTATACCATAATTACTTAATTCTAATTCTAACCTAAACAGATGAGGTAGTACAAGATCACATTTTTAAAAAACCTAAAATCCAACCTGCTGTTAAAAATTGTCTATTCGTTTAAATAATTTATATTCTTAGTATGTGTCTTAACCAGACAAAATAAAAAAAAAAGTGTCAAATTTTGACATTAACCTACATTGTTCTCCACATAACCCAAATTTTCAACTCTATAATTCAACCTAATCCTCACTTTTGACTGAACAATATTGACCCACCTACAATCATATTGTTTAACTTCCTCTAATCACCCCTCCTTAATTTTATGAATGACCCTGTATTCATCTTATATTTTCTGAAATAAATCATTTTAACCGTTTATTTTTAAAATACCACCTGAAGAACAATATTGTTCTGAAACATGAAAATTTGTGTGTAGTGATATACAGTAATTTTATAATTTGTGTCGTGATATACAAAAAATTTTATAGTTTATTGTAATAACAAAATGACTAATACATATATTTATATATAGTCATCAGTTGATTTTGAGTTGCTGTTTATTTTATTTTTTTGGTAATTGTTTCTTTCACACTGGTACCATTTGGAAAAAAGAAATACTTTTACTCCTATATAGTTTATGCAATTTTTATATCAAGATTTTTTCCAGTCTTTCTTGATAATGACACAAAGGTTATGAAATTAAATAAGCTTAGATACAAATTTAATATTAACTTTGTTTTTTTTATATCATTACAAATTTTGTTCATTTTTTTTTTCCATTACATGTACCATTACAATTTTTTTTTGTTTCATTATGCACACCATTACAGATTTTGAACAATTTTTTTTTGTGACATATATTAAAATTTTAGACAGTTTCTTCTCATTAGAGATATCATTAAAATTATTCCTTTATGATGAGGGTTGATGGGGTTTGTTTTCGATATACCTTTTTTCTTCAAAAGTATCTGGAGGTATTGATTTGACATTTCACTTCATTGAAGTAATTTTAAGGTTGAAAATGAGTTCTTTTGAGGATCATTATTTTTCAACTGAAAAGATTTCAATTATTTATATTTAACAATTTTGAAATAAGTTTTTTTGAAACTTCATTGCTATTGTCTGTTGAGGTTGAAAAAATTATTTGTTTTGTTTTTTGGACCAAAACTGATGTGAGAAACGCTAAATGGTCCATTTTGGTTGATACTTGTATTCGTTTTTGTTTTTTCTTTTCTCTGACAAAACTTGATCAAACTAATAAATTTTATCAATGGAGTTAGTCTTATTTGATATTGGCAAGATTAGGCATTTCCATACGAGGAAACATTTAGTGTCTATTTCATTTGAAATTCATGAAATTTTTCTTTTAACACATTAGCTCCCAACCCTCGTTTCCCTGGTTATCCCAACACTGTATCTTAATTAATTTTGGTACAAGAGACTTTGTTTTAACAGTTTTGTACATGAGGCAAGGATATCATAGGTAGTATTTATCATCCACAACTCACTAGTTTCTTGTTTAATACCTAGGTTCATTTTATAGCCCAGAGTCTGACATGACTCATACAAATACATGGTCCGGTTCTGTGTATGTAAAAATGAAAAAAAAAAAAAATGACCCAAAAAATAACAGCAGAAATTCTTAAGGGAAAAATATTCACAATTTAAAAAAAAAAGTTGTGGTCTGGTGTTCTATGATCTCATAAATAATCAATCACAGCACCCTACTCTCTATAATCCTAATAGAAAAGAAATTGAAAAATGATTTACTGGAGGTTTGTGTGAGTTTTGCAGACATACCACCATAACATACTGGTGGGTTGTGTGAGAGCTAACGTATTAAAATTGTTTCTCAAAAATAAAAATAAAAAAAGCAGGTTTTTTAAGTTCACTGTTATTGCTTTTTCTATTGTTGATGGGAGTTTTCTTTCTAATATTTTCTTTTAAAGCAGTTATTTTCTCTTTGAGTACTATCCAGTTTAGATGTTGCTGCTGCTGGAAGTCTTTAAGTAATGTAGTTTTTATTAATTGGTAATGTTCTTTGTGATTCCGTAGTGCTAGTCTGATGAAGGATTGTCTTGTTTAACACCTAAAAGTCATTTGCTTAAAGCTATTTAATCATTGATCTGAAAAGAAAAAAAATGATTACATATAGCTGATAGTTGAGTCATTTCTGAGAATTTGACACCATAACATTCATAGAAGAGTTTCGATCTGATGAGGTTATTTAAGTAAATGAATTGCTTTAAGTTAACATGTTAGTTTTTTTAACACACACACATATCTATCTATCTATCTATCTATCTATCTATCTATCTATCGTCATTACTTTTGTGATCACTCCAAAAACCATGATGTTGTAAAGCTCTCCAACCTCTTTTTGGATCCTCTGCATTGTCATTTAAAACCCAAACATACTGGAATGTTTGTATTGGAGCTTCTGGTGTATATGCTAAGCAGTATAATATACCATTTCCAGGTTTCTGGCAAATTGAAGCTGAGTTCAAATTCCAGTTGAATTCATTGCATTCACTTACGTGCAAATACCCTTTCCCAAGTATTAATCCGTCTCTTCCCTCCAGTTATGGGTTAAATAACAGGACAGATTGGGTTCTATAGCCTTGGTCGGCAACCTGTCTACCGCAGAAAGCAATGGCAACCTACTGCGGGATAATCTTCTGCCCAGTCAGTCATGTCTCTTTCGAGACATGATCGCCCAAGCGTGTTTCATGTATGGCACTTAACTGACTGAATATATATATATATATATATATATAATGACCATTATTTAATAAAACCATTACTAATCTGAAGAAATTCCTTCTAGGTACAAAGATTATGGTGCAGTTTCTTTTATTTACCATTTTGTAATTCAGTCATCTACTTTCCAATTAATATATAAATTTGCATATTAAATGTTTTATTTAAAAAAAAAAATTAACTTTTTGTTTCCAATTTAAATGTTCCAAATCATTTTTCTTTTGCAAAATTCAGTTTTTTTCTTTTTTTCTGCAATTTTAATTTTATTTTTATTTTCTCTTTTTTTTTCTTTTTCTCATATTTTTCTTTTCTGCAATGTTATTTTCTGTTTTAATTACATTCTATGTTTTTTTGTGTCTGTTTCACTCTTTGTAGAACTGGATTCAGCCATTTTTCTTTCATTCTTAACTGATCTGGAAAATCATTGTAGATATAAAGTCTAAACATTGCAGCATTAATCTTTCAAAATAATCTTGTTCAAAACTAAAAGTAGCTTTTTTTTTTTTTTTTTTTAATCCTGTCACCCCAAGCAAGGCATTCCACTGCCACTATAGCGCAGGGGGTTACATAGGGGGAGAGGTGGAGAGAATGGGAGGGTTAGTGTGTTAGGAGGTATCTATACCTTACATTTAAACTCCTGGAGGTTATAGCCGCCAGGGAAGCAAGCATGCAGAAGAAAATTCCACAGGCGGGAAGTGCGAGAAAAGAAGCTGTTGGAGTAGAAATTGTGGTTACATTTCATCGGTTTCACTGTAAAAGGGTGGGACCTAATTGCCAATCTAGTATCTCGTGCAAACTCACATCTTGCATATATAACTAATTCATGTCTTCAGGTTGGAAGTAACACAAGAGATCTCTTGTTTTTAAAAATTAAAACAAAAATACAAACCTTTATGAAAATGTAATGGACAAAATGATTTATTGCACAAAATGTGCCATATCGATATTATCATTTTCGATTTTGAATTATGACATTGTTGTCTGGCTGTGCTGGCAATTTTTTTTTTTTTTTTTTTTTTTTTTTCAAATATACTTTTAACAGTAAGGCTCACCCTTTACAAGCCCCGGGGGCCCACTTGAGGTAGAGGGTTACATTCAGTCAGTCAGTTAAGTGCCATACGTGATACACACTTGGGCGATCATGTCTCGAAAGAGACATGACTGACTGGGCAGAAGATTATCCCGCAGTAGGTTGCCATTGCTTTCTGCGGTAGACTGGTTGCCAGCCAAGGTTATAGAACCCAATCTGTCCTGTTATTTAACCCATAACTGGAAGGAATAGACGGATTAATACCTTTCCCAAGGGTATTTGTGCGTAAGTGAAGGCAATGAATTCAGCTGGAATTCGAACTCGGCTCCCCGATTTCTCGCTATAGGAGTGGATGATAATGGTTAATCCTAGCCTTAATCAGGTTGTGATTTGGGGAAACATCCTGTTAGGAGTCAGATACAATGGGCAGTGGTTTGTGGGAAGAAACTGTTTTAGTGGACCTTCTCACAAAAGCTACCATGTATTCAATTGTCAAAGCAGAATGACATATGTTTTATTATTTGAAACCTCCCAAGAAAATTATTTCAGCATTAAATGACCCATAAGGAGTTGCTATGCCGTTAAACAAATCAAAATTGACTTTTAATCTGAACATTTTACTGTTTAATATTTCATCTTTATGATTAATAGCCATGTGTTGGGTGAATGGCATAGTGTAAATGTTATCAAAACTCATTGAGTTAAAGAGGCAGACTAGTGACCTTTGGTTTAAGGATCTCAGGTTCCATCAAAGAATTGTCCTCAAGAACCATCTGTGCAGCCTTGATATGGCTTACTATCTAGTCTCTTTCAGCCTTTTGCCTTTCAGTCAACTTTGATCTTCAAAAAGTTAAATTCAGTATCAATTATTATCTTTTGTCTTAATTTCTATTCTTTTACTAGCAGTATAGCCTGGCGTTGCTCGGGTGTAATGAAAGCTTTAAAACTAATCCATGGTCCTGGAGCTCAGACTCAGCCTAAAGAATATTTGATGTGAAGTTTGGTGAGACTTGGATAAAAATTGTGGATTTGTATAAAGGACATACAGACAGATAAACAGACACACACACAAACATCTTGCCTTTTTTATATATATATATATATATAATTATCGATTTTCTGCACCATTGTAAGAACTGTAACTTTGAAACTTCAGAATATCATTTCTTATGTCTTTGTCTATAAGTGTATCAAATTTGATTAAAATCAGACCACTCCTTCTATAACCCGATTTTTTTCGATTTTTGATATTTATCGAGTGTACCTCGACACAAAACCTAGCTAAGAACACTCGCAGACGCTTATAGTACAACTGTGTAAATTTTGAAGAAAATCGGTTCAGCCGTTTCGGAGTCTATAGGTAACAGACACACACAGACAAAGTTCCATTTATAAATAAATTTAGATTTAGATTGTTCTCTGTCCTTCATAATAGGCTTACTGCCATATAACATTGAAGCACTGGCTATCATACAATCACTGAAGTTAAGCAACATCAAGCCTGGTCAGTACCTAGATGAGTGACTGCTTGGAAATACCAGGTACTGTTAGCTTGGATATACAATGTAATGGTTAATGTCTTGGAATTGAAAATCAGTCGAGTTCAAGTTCCACTCATGTTTGTTATATGCACTTACACACAAACACCCTTGAGAATGGCATGAATCAATTTTTTTCTCCTCCTAGTTACTGGTTAACTTGTATCAATATATCATTAGCTCTCAAAAATGATTACAATCTAAAAATATTTTTTGACTTTAAATAACAGACAAAAGGTTGATAAACTGTAAAAAGAAAAAAAATAATCACTGAATCAAAATCCTTCATGTTTTTCTTGTTCTTATATTCTTTCACACTTAGTGACTCTTTGCATCTTAGTGGCTTTATTTCCATGAAATAATTAAGAAAAGAAGTCAAATCACTGCATGTGTGTGAACAGATATTCCCTTGTGGGGTTACTCACTTGGCAGGAAAATGCCATTGAGTGAGTTTGTGTTTTGTGCAGTCCTCACATTCACAGTTGAGTTGAATCAATGTATGTTGTTTTTTTTTTTAGTTTTGTTTTAACTTTTTGCAAAACATTGCATTACACATTTGACAGTTACCTCTCATGTCCATATTTGGCTTCTCTATGACATTTGGCATTTCCAAAATCTAGACCAGTCACTGAAAAATTGTCTTCACACAATGAAGTAGTTACTTTGTTAATATTAAGTCCTTGGATCATTTCCAGACAAACTTTATATTAACGTTGTGGATAAATGTCTATCAAAACAGAATTAACTTTATAGGCTGGATAACCTAATCCAGGGGTCATTAACCTTTTTGCTTTGTGCCAACTTAAGATTTTAAAATCAGTCAATGTGCCAACAACATATGTATTTTTATACAAGTCAAGGTCAATATATATGTTCTACAGTATATCTTATATAGTAACATATATAATACTGTGAAACCAATAAATTGTAAACGCAAATTCTACTCCAGCAGCTTCTTTTCTCACACTTCCCGCTTGTGGAATTCTCTTCCGCATACTTGCTTTCCTGACAGTTACAATCTCCAAGAATTTAAATGTAAAGTCAATTGTCATCTCCTGTCTCACTAACTTACATTCTCTCTCTCTTGCTTTTCTAAATCCACCCCACTCTCATCAGTACTCTCTTCCCTCTCCTACTCTCTTCCTGACACCTCTTGCAACCTCTCACTTCTCATAACATTCCTCCTCGTCCACCCCACTCTCATCAGTAATCTCTTTCCTCTCCTACTCTATTCCTGACACCCCCTGCAACCTCTCACTCCTCAACATTCCTCCTATATAACACCCTGCACAACAGTGGCAATAAAATGTCTTGCTTGTGGACGACATGATTATAAAAAAAAAAAAGTAACATTAATAGAAATAAACTGTCTTTAAAAGCTTCTTTTTAAGTTTTTTTTATTCTTAACAGGATCATTGCCCTTGAATGGTCTTAGTCAATTGCTTAGTATGAGTAACATATTTTGTTACTTTGAGTTTTACATAATTTGTGTACCATTGGAACTTGTTTGGCATGCCACGTCGCAAGTTGCCGACCACCTGACCTAATCCATTGTAGTTAAGCTTTGTGCATGTTTTCTTAATAGTTTGAAAAATTTAGCCAATGAAATTTTAAATATGACCCCTCATTACATTTCGTCATCATCTCTCCCTTTTTTTTGCTTGACTGTTTTTAAAATAGCCAATGGCAAGACTTTGAAACATAAATTTAAACAAATAGCAGTACATGTCTTAATAGCAAATTCAGAGATATGTAATTTTTTATTTTATTTTACTACTACTTTCTGAATTGTACTACTTCACATGTCATTTATTTAAAATCATTTCATCCCAAGTAAGGCCATAAAGCCACTGAGACACAAAGAGTTACTGAGTGTGAAAGAATATAAGAAAAAAGTACTGAGAGAAGACAATAAAAGAATAGTAGTTAAGAAGGTAACAACTGACATTGTATTTAAAGTTTTAAAGATTAAAAAGATGGAATGGATGTTCCACTTTTAAGAAGTGTGAGAGAATAAAATGCTTGCACAAAACTTATGGTTACATTTATCAATTTCAACTGCAAAATGAAACATTGCCACCATTTGAGTACGTCACTTTAATTTATAAAATCTACGTACCAAAGTATTTCTAGAAAAGGCACAGGGAAACGACATTATGGCAGTGTGAAAGTGACTAAAGCAGAGATTAACATTGAAGATTCTTTGGATTTTATCAAAAATCTTTAAATAAAGTAACAGTGTCTGTCTTCCACATGAATATAATTTGCGAATTGCTAAGTTACTTATCAATTAAAAGCACCCAAGATGATTGCAGTAAAAAAGGCAAAAAATAAAACAAAAAAGACATTTTTTTAAAATTTGAATAACGTTAGGGAAGAAAAACAATTTCTGGTTTTCAAATATCAGAAGAACTGTATTTTTCATTTAGTGTATTTTTTCGTTTAGTGTAGCTCACAGTCAAACTGCATTCACGAATGCAATCTCTTCTAATTGTGCTTTTTAGTATTTTGAAGCAACGAATCTGCAGTTTTTGTTTTTATTTTGCTTTCTTAATATATGTATCATTTCTAATAATAATCTAATGTGCAGCTGCAGACGCATTTTATCCGGTTATTCAGTCATTGAAACTGATACGATGAAACCGTTTAGGTTTGTGCATTATTGTTAAGATGGAGAAACCTGATATTTAAGCCCTCTTAATTTCTGTATACAATGTGTGTGTCTATTTGTGCCATAGGCATGCATCAAGGTGTCATTATGCGTACATGTGTGTCTTATCCTTATAAAATGGATTTTCAAAAGAAATACAGAGGTGTGATTGTATGTGTGTGTATATATATATATATATATATATATATATATAATATTAACTATAGTAATTACAATACCAATAGTAACAGAACTAACTCTACCGAAACTAGTATTAATAAAGCTATAATTTAAACCATCTTGTACAACCCACCGAGAATGAACTCGGAGGGAAAAGAAGGGGAAGTAAAAACAGAAACAAACGAAGTACATGAACAAAAAGTCAAGCACTCGTAGGAAAGAAAAAAACCCAAGACAAAAACCCCCACACACAAGCGCTCAATACGAGCAACAAAAACAGAAAATCTAAGAAAGAGCCAACAAACCTACCTAGGTTTCACTTTATGGCTTGTCAGGGTAAATTGGCCAATTTACCCTGATGAACCGTAGGGTGAAACCTAGGTAGGTTTGTTGGCTCTTGCTTAGATTTTCTCTGTGTGTGTGTGTGTGTGTATATATATATATACTTACACACAGTGTCCTCCAAAAATGTATACACACTTTAAATCATTGGAAAATCAGTGTTTATTAAAATATATATCATTTTCAGAATTAAATAGAATCTAGACATTGTTCTGTTGTCAACTCCTGTTTTCATTCTGGTCTTGGTACTGCTGACAACATGAATCAATGGAATAGCAAACATCACAAAAGAATTTGCTTGGTATTTGTGTGCATTCTTGTTCAGTGGCTTCTCTCAATTTAGTGAATATTGTGGGTTTGTTAGTGTAGACTTTGTCTTTCAGGTATCCCCATAAAAAAGTCTTGTGGTGTAAGGTTCAGTGAATGCAGAGGGTTATTCTTTGAAATCCCTTTGTCCAATCCACCTGTTTAGCAAGATCTTATCAAGGAATGATCTAACATTACGATGGTAGTGTTGGTATGCCCTGTCTTGCTGAAAATAAAACTCCTCGTCTTCAAAGTCCTCTCTTATGCTTGGCATGACAGACTGTTGCAGTGTGTGTGTGTACATTTTTGGGGCACCCTCTCTGTGTGTGTGTGTGTGTGTGTGAGTGTGTGTGTGAAATAGATATATAAATTTGTCACTGAGCTGATTGAAATTAGCACCCCGAAGCTAAATGCCCTTGTATCTCTGTGTTTCTCAATATCAAATTGTAGCCAGCATTTGTCATATTTTGTCTCTGCTTATAATTGTGGTGCTGTGGATATTGGCTCCGAACAAGAAATTGGAAAGCCTAGTTTGAATTCCATTTGAATTCGTTACATTCACTTACATGCAAGTACCTTTTGGGAAAAATATTAATGTCTCTTCTCTCTCCAGCTATGGGTTAAATAGCGGGACAGATTCAGATTGTATTCTAAAGCCTTGGTTGGCAACCAGTCTCCTGCAAAAAGTAATGGCAACCTACCATGGGAAAATCTTCTGCCCAGTCAGTCATGCATCTTTCAAGACATGATCACCCAAGCATGTATCATGTATGGCACTTAACTGACTGGTATATATCAAGCGTTTTTGCTCTGTCTAGGTAACTTAGGCATTGAGCACTTTACTGAGTTGGTAGGTGTTTGCTTTTAGATCTTTTTTTTATTTTTTATATAGCTATCTTTGAGTTTTTATCATGTTTAAGGATATTTAGAATTTTTGACAAGTAGTCTGATCCTATAGTCTGGCATGCTTTAAACTGCTCAACTCCAAGGAGTGTCTAGCGCAACAAGGTTATATTTACCCTTTTAAGGAATGTCCATTCTCTCATTTAGTTTCTTTCACAAATGACCTATACTTGACCAATTTTATGAATTCAAATGCTCCACAGTGAACTGCATTCCTAATGAAAATACATTCTGCTATAAATTTATTCAAACAGCTGACCAAGTATCTCTCTGATCGGAGCTCTATATATGCAACAACAATCTTGCATTACTCATTAATGTACATATTGTAGGAAAACTGCATCTAATATAATTTTTTTCTTCAGTATTTTTGCTTGAGATGTTGGAGACTGTGTGAAACATGTACAAGATTTTATTCATAAAATTTCAGTCATCTTAATTCCTGAGAAAGATCTACAAAAAACCATTTTATAATGCATGATAAAAAACTTTAATGTTTGTCAATTTATAAATGCGAGGAAGTGTGACATTCTCTAGCATTTTATTAAATCAAAGAACTGATTAAAATTTTAAAAGGTTAAATTTAACAATTGAAATAGAATGCTTTGCTTTTAACCTGAAAGTTTGTTTCTCTATCAAATTAATATTTTAGTATTTATCTTGTATGTCAATGAAATTTATATTTTTATACACTCAAAAGTAATTTCATTAATAGTTTTTTTCTTTGTTTTTCATTCATTTAAATCTCTATTGCAAATATGTTTTACAATATGTTCTTCCTGTTAAGTCTTGTCAAACATTTTTGTTTTTCTTTTCTGTCTGTTTTTTCTTTCTTTTCTCTCTTTTTTTTTTTTTTAACCAAAGCTCAGTACAAATCAGCACATTGTTTGATAAATTTCATGTAGTCATAAGATGCTTCTTTGTCTATTTTAAAATTTAAAAAAAAATTGTTACAGAAAATATGAACAACTTTCTTGCAATATGCATCATTTAAACACTTACCAGGATCTTTGATACTTTTGAACCTCAGTAAGGATTTGTCTCCCCTTTTTCTTCTCTGTAGGTTTGTCAGTGGAAAATTGGAAGGGATAGAGAAAGGAAAGAGAGTGACCTTAAGGCTACAGATGTAGTCTTGGGTAATGGGCAGGTAACTGTAAGCAGTTTGCCAGCTTCTTTTTAAAATTGTACTATGAATGGCTGCTAAATGACCATTTTGTTTAATATATGGTATTTGCTATATAACTCCCTGACAACCTTTCCCTATCTGTTGTTATGGTCTTACTGCATGCAAATTGATGGTGACTTTGAACCTACGGCTTCTTCCTTGGCATGATACCCTTAAATGCAAACAGTAGATGTTGCTTTGCTGCTATCAGTCTTAAAATTTATTTTCGTTTTTGTATGTTGAATCAAAATGATCAAGATTTTTCTATAATGTTTCTGTTTGGGTTTAAATAAATCCATTGCCACACATTGGTATTGGCTGAATTTTAGATCTGCAATTTTCAGTGTATATTGTTCAATTTCTTCAGTTAATATTTTGCTCATTAATAAAGGGCATTGACAATGAGATAATGGTGAAAAATAAGTATAAGCTGTATAAAATAGATGCTTTTTGAAATTATTTTATTAAGTTGATGTATTGTGTGTGTGTGTGTGTGTGTGTGTGTGTGTATGAGGAAGAGAAAGAGAGAGAAAAGATCAGTAGTGCTATCATTTCATATAGTTATTTACATCCTTGAAACATTTTCACTGGATAATGTTCCATCTCTGAGATTAATACTTACTATTGAATTATTAAGTCCACTGATAAGAAAGGAGTTAATGTTTAAAAATAAATCACTCTTATACAAAATAAATACTTTTTTTTAACCTTGTTAGGCTATGGATTTATTGATGTACTGTATTTGTGGATGTGCAAATATATATATATATATATATATATAAATTAACTAGGATTAATTCAAGGATGTTGAATGACCATTTCAATATGAAATCCCCACAGGGGATAACACATCACCTCAGCAACAAAAAAATCCTTTTCGAAACTGGAGAAAAAAAGTCTATTTTTCCTTTTTAAATAGATTTGTAAAGAAATTAAAAAAAAAGAAAAAGATAGAATAAAATAAAATAAAATAAACAAGAAAAGAAAAATTGGCATCGTCTGGGTTCGCAAAAAAGGAAAGAGAATTGTAACGTAAAAGGAACAGACGGCGTGTTGACTTGATATCAGGTTAAGCAAAACGGAAAAAAGGTGGGAGGTAAGAGAGATAAAGGAAGGGAGGGAAAAAAGAAAAAATTTTTTATATATTACAGACACTGGACATATTCAAAAACCTAACTTCCCAAGAACGTTGAAGTATTAGAAAAAGGCCTTCTACTTAAAAAGGTATAATTATTTTTAAAGGGAATAAAAAGATATAGGATTTAAAATAAAATTTAAAAAAAAATTAGGTCATTTAATTTAAACTAAATAAAGATACTGCTAGGTATAAAAAAAAATTTCCTTTACAATTATACATACAAATATGTGTACACAC